>JH154498.1:0-11656 GCA_000226015.1 Mnemiopsis leidyi | reverse complement strand
GGAAAGAAGTAACGGAACAAGGAGACACTAAATACTACCCAGATAATACCCCACCTACTTTCAGGAAAGAAGTAACGGAACAAGGAGACACTAAATACACCCAGATAATACCCCACCTACTTTCAGGAAAGAAGTAACGGAACAAGGAGACACTAAATACACCCAGATAATACCCCACCTACTTTCAGGAAAGAAGTAACGGAACAAGGAGACACTAAATACACCCAGATAATACCCCACTTACTTTCAGGAAAGAAGTAACGGAACAAGGAGACACTAAATACACCCAGATAGCTTCCCTTACAGAACACTTCAAGATAAACGCCGACAAGTCCATTGAGCTTACTTACGAGGGAGCCGGAGAGTGTGAGAGTTCACCTACATCATTTACGGTTACTATTTATTTGATAAGTTAATTAGTGAGAGTTCTACATCATTTACGGTTAATGCTGATTAAAATTAACGCCAACTGTTTTTTTCTGCGAAAAATAGTTGTAGGGGTTGCAACCCCCATCCCAGCATAGGTGTACCGTGTACCTGTCCTTATGAATTCAATACACAATACCAAGTTTCGACAAAACCTGACAGAACATATCCTAACTGCAGGTGGAACTGACATGCAGACAGCGAATGTTGGAGTCTCCCCCTGTCATCCTCTCTGATGACCCCTGCAACTACCTGGCTGTGTGGGAGACTGCTTACGCTTGCCCCAGTCACTCTATAGTCGGTACTCAGTGCAGGATACAGGACCCAGTAACTGGTCTAACGTTCGATGTATCCAGCATGGCAACTCAGCCCCTCACACTTGAGTAAGTAGTAGTACATTCGATGTAACCAGCCTGGCAACTCAGCCTCTTAAACTTGAGTAAGTAGTAGTACATTCGATGTATCCAGCCTGGCAACTCAGCCCCTCAAACTTGAGTAAATAGTAGTACATTCGATGTATCCAGCCTGGCAACTCAGCCCCTCACACTTGAGTAAGTAGTAGTACATTCGATGTATCCAGCCTGGCAACTCAGCCCCTCACTCTTGAGTAAGCCTGGCAGTTACATTAACGACTAACGCTTGAGTTTAGATATAATCCGTAGTTTTACTCAAACTCACCTCCATGAACAACTAACTCAGCTCCTCCTACAAAACTCTCTCTCTCTGCAGCTTGCACGACGGGACGTCCCTATCTCTCCAGATCTGCGGTAGTCTACCTGACTCTACTTGTGGGCGTCCTGGAGTTAGCTCTTGTAGATCTGACAGTACTGTACTGGGATATACTAGCATGATGGGATACTCCAGTGACAAGGTAGTGTAGTTAATGGGTTGGTTAATGGGTTGGTGGTGTAGTGGTATGTACCCCGACTTTCTATGCATCGGGGGTTCGATTCCCAGATCCGCCCATCCTAGAGGAGTGCGTTAAGGGCATTTGCCTATGCAATCTTCTTTGGTCGACTCAAATACAAAATAGTTTGAAGTGTGTAGTCTATGGTATGTAGTGTGTGGTGTGAACCTTGTGCAGTGTGTAGTGTGTAGTTTGTAAAATCTGTGTGTCCTTAGCTTCGCCGACTTTTCACATTGAGCAAGAACCACACATGATGACACTTAATTGAAATGTTTTCCTGCAGCCCGCTTAATTGCACTTAAGAGTTAGCTTACACACAAACAAGCGAGGTGGAAAACTTCAAAAAATTACTCCTTCACGTCTAATCTCGTAACATCCTTGTTTTTCAGCTCCAGTTCGTAGACCGACAGTTAGGTATCGGCATGAGCGGACAAGACTGCGGAGGGGAGATGACGTATCGCACTCTTGTCGCTTTCGAGTGTGAGAGTGACCCCACTAAAAGTACGTGTATCTTGTTAGTTCGAGTGTAAGAGTGACCCCGCTAAAAGTACGTGTATCTTGTTAGTTCGAGTGTGAGAGTGACCCCACTAAAAGTACGTGTATCTTGTTAGTTCGAGTGTAAGAGTGACCCCGCTAAAAGTACGTGTATCTTGTTAGTTCAAAATGTTGATTTAATGTCGGAGCCGTTCACTCGGATTTAAGGTTTAACTATCATTTATTTTAACCATAAAAACGGCCCAAGCCCATAACGTTATCAATGTTATATCAACTTAAATATAGCTATTGAAAATGTTAATGATTCAACGCGCTAAACAGTAGAGAAAGGTATTGAGGGGTCACAAATTGTTTCTATCACGTGACAGCGCTTGATCATTGAGGAGTTAGGTCCGACCAATCAAAATAAAGAAACGCTATCACGTGATCTAAATGATTTGTGACTCCTCCCAAAGTCAACGAACCACACGAAACGTTAAATTACAACGAACTGAAAAATGAACAGCTGCTTTCGAGTTTTGTCTCTGCTCTGATGTCGTTGGGTTGGAGGTAACACTGGCTTTGTGATGACTTATTGTAGTATAAAAATGGAGCATACTATACTAGGAATAATAATATTGTTCATGTAGTTGTATCTTGCGTCACCCCTTCACAAAATTTCTGGTACAATTGCTGTCTGGAAGATAAGACTCAAAGCGAAAATAAAGTTTGAATTCATGAATTTTTCAAAAACTTTTCAAAATTAAGTCATTTTAACTTTCAATCTCGATCTGATACTCTAGGAGAAACAAGGATAAAGCATTGTGTTTTGTAAAAAACTGACGGAATTCTGAAGATTATGTCCGCTTTCTATCAGTATCTAAGGACTGCGGTAGAAAAAGCTCTACAACCCTACAAATTGATAACATTTATTGAGCTGCGAATAAGAAAATTGCTTCAAACATCCCTGAAACGTCAGCACGACCACCGATTTTCTTTCTTGCAACAAAAATGATTATCAAAGCTTTATTAATAATGACAATCAAATAATGATAATCAAATAATGATAATCAAATAATGATAATCAAATAATGATAATCAAAACTAACGTAAAACGTACGTAATACGTGCCAAGCTCACCTTAGCTGCCAACCTTTCAGATGCGAGCACTGCACCGTAAATTGCTGTGTATCCACTAAGCGACACATTGGTTGACTGACAAACTATCCACTAGTTTTGTTTTTAAAACTTACGTTGTTCTTTTGATCATCAAAGTATCGAAGAAAGCCATCTTGAAGACACCATACGTTAATAGATGGGAAAATGCGTGAAGTAGACCTATTAGTTAATGGTGATTCTTGTTCTGACAATTTTTTTGTTATGATTCGAATTGGTATTAGAAGGTCAAAACCATTATCATATAGTTGTACTTATGGTTTAAATTTTCATCACATTTTAAACTCTTTGTTTTATTCCAATCTCGTCACGTGGGGAGGTCACGTGGTTTGAGGTTGTTCAATTAAGGGTCGGAAAGTCGTCGTTAGTAACGGATCAAAAGAATTGCTACAAATTTCCAACTCCACCTGCTCAATTTGCTGCTCTCCATCTGTAGCAATTATTGATAAAGTGGAGCTCGAATATCAGATGATTAGTTGTTCCGTATTTCGGTACTATTTCGTGATAGTAATTACGTTTCTTTTACAGAAAGTGTGGAGGCGATAAAGCTCAATAATTGCACCTACTATGTCATCTGGAAGGACCCGGCTGCGTGCCCCATGTACCCTATGGAATGTGCGGTCAACAACGGAACTCACAGGTAAGCTACATTAATGTAGAGTACATGGAACCTGGAAGTTAATACTATAGGTCTAGAGTGTATTCATGAAACAATAACCCTTTTTTCTTTGACGGGTAGAGCCATGAAAAGTAAAATAAACTCGTTAAATCTGATTTGTAGACTAATAAGTAATAATATAAGCCACAGTAAAGTTAGAAGCCGTAACACTGTTACAGTTGAGTGTTACTGTATCGTCCACAATGCACGCCAGTAGTAGTTGCAGTCTGCGTTGACGGCAGACCCAGGCACGCCTTTCTCTCCGTTGGCCATAACGTAGCGACCTGACATTCCGTGCTCCAGATACAGTCCAGTCGACCAGATCCTTAGTTTGAAATTGGCTAGCCCATAGTAGTTTCCATCCACTGCTCGAGTTCCCGATGCTTCCAACCATCCCCCCTCCCCACATCTGTTGTTCCGAATGTCTTCTCGGTCAGGAGCCAGGAGGAATCTGCCCGTGTTGGCGTGCTCTATCAACCAGTTGTTTTCACCGAGCGTCCTGAAGATGAACTCTCCCTGATCCCTTGTCGGGAAGTCTCCTGCTCCACCTTCACTGCTGTGTCCCGGTTGGAAACCGGGGACTGTGGCGAAGTTCCTGACAGGGTCACCGTAGTTCCCCTCAGCTCCCCGGTTGTTCCTGATGTCGGTCTGGTCCCCCAGGAGCACCAAGTAGTTTCCAGCCCACTGTCCTTCAGCGTGTACTTCCTGCCGGGGACCGGCTCGTAGCTGGCGTAGGAAGTTGCCACCACGGCCAGGAGTAGTAGGTGTTTAAACATTGTAAAGAAGTAGTTGGAGAGTAATGTGTCCTGTAATGAGTGTTTAGTTAGAGAATGTTGGGTTTATATGGAGCTGGAGACTGGTTTGATATAAGGCTGATGAGCGAGGTAAACCAATTGGAAGATAGAATTCATTTAATTAATGTTTGTTTTGTTACATTAGCGTGTTTGATTAGCGTATTTGATTGATGTTCTCTAGTTATGTAATTAACTGAGGCTTTTGTTAAAGTCTGCTAATTGCATATAATTTTCTGCGAAGCTTATTTCATTTTCACTGATAAAACTGGCCTCTTATCTTTTTCTCTATCCAGAGAAAGTGCCAAACTACTCAATCAGTTAAAGAAACTGAATAAGCCTTGGAGCTGCTTTTTGCATTCCACACATTCTTGCAATTCTTCAAGTTCGTGATAGAATCTGAAGCGATAGGTGTGAAAATTTTCACCGCTTAAAAAGGTTAGACCAGCAGTAAGGAAAAGTCTCAAGGGCCATGAATTAATTGGTAAAGTTTAGACTCAGTTATGAATCAATTTCTTCAAGCCCATTCGCATCTTAGTATTATATGTAGTACAGATTTACAACGAATGAAGAAAGCTAAAACTTTTTTCCGTTGTAATGTGTATAACATTTTACAATGCAGTTATTTGTCCAAGCTAAAAGTAAAGTGTCTTGGCTGAAAACAATTACTTGTTATTAAACGTTTATAAAGACATTCATTTATTTTTCAACTGTGACAGTTACCGGCATCATCAATCTTGAAATAAATTATCCAACAAGGTCTGATGAAAGATTGTTAAATAAAAAAGTACAAAATTTACAAATATATATTTAAAACTCAAAACTTTACTTTAGGATCAACCATCTTAGCTGGTATAGATTACAAGTTAACAAATCATTTCCAACATCTGAAGTCTATGATTCCAAGCGTCACACACATAAAACTTGACATTTCTGCTTCTCTGGTTGACGTCAGGCATACAGATCGATACACCGTTAGGCGACAGGAACTGTCCCAGATCATTCCCTTCGTCCCCAAAACACATCTTAAACCTCCCAACCCCGTCAAACACAGAAAGTCTATCGTTCCCGTACTCAGACACTATCACGGATCCATTAGAATCCACCGCAACGCTGCTCGGGTAGCTCAGTTGTCCGTGTTCCGAGCCGAACGAACCGAAAGTCGATCTGAACTCGCCGGTCAGCCTGAACACCTGTATACGGTGACTGTGGTGATCACAGACGTAGACATCGTTACCGGACGTAGCCACCCCACAAGGCTCCATAAACTCTCCCTCTCCTGAGCCCTCCCGACCAAACGAGTGACTGAACCTCCCGTCTGGAAGCAGAACTTGTATCCGGTTATTTCCCGAATCTGCCACGAGTATCTCTCCTGACGTTGCTATGGTGATAGCTTGAGGTTTGCAGAACTTTCCGGGTCCTGTTCCGATACCCCCGATTATTTTCTTGTATCGCCCGTCCGCCGTGAAGACCTGGATTCTGTCGTTACGTGTATCTAAAACAAAGATATTATCCTCGTTGTCGACAGCTATATCTCCTGGAGACTTAAACTCTCGTATCCCAGTTCCCTCGTTTCCGAACATCTGCACGAAACTCCCGTTTTCCTCCAGGATCTGGACTCGGTTATTTCTCTGGTCTGCTACTACCAGGTGTCCGTTAGACAACTGGGACATGCCGCACGGGTGAAAGAAATCGCCCAGGTTGGTTCCACAGGAGCCTATTTGGTGGATTGCTCTGATGCGTGGTGCGTTGGCGGAACTCTGAGTCCTAGCGCCACCCCGTCTTTGATCAGTGTAGCGGATTATCAATGCGTTTTCCTCTGTGAACCTCTCCAAGTTAATCTGCAAGGGAGTTTCCTGCTCCCCCTCTCGGCTGGTTCCCACCGTGTTTCGGCGGCGGTGTCGGCGGGCAGTGTTCACCCGACTGTTACTGTTCAGAACCGCATTAGTCCCGACCGGTTCCTCCTTGGTCAATTTCACGTCCCCCATGTCAAGACACTCTATTTGAGTGCTTAAGTTCGTTGCTGGGTGAAAGTCTATCCACTTCTCTACAGACGCCGAGGTCAGCTCGCTCAGATTACTGCTGCTCTCCCTGGGTTTTAGATCACCTCTGATTTCTGATGCGCCCTGTAGAAATGCCACGTCGTCTTGTGTATTGAGGATGTTCTCAAGGGCCAGCTTTATATCTTTTTTCTTCTTCGACCAGCTTTTTAGATCCTCCTTGAAGGTAGCAATTTTTTCTGTCTGGCCTATCTTGAGAGCGTTAACCTGTCCGATCAGACCGACTTTCTTTTTGCTTACTTCGTCGATAACTTTCTCCGCCTCCTTGTTTATCTTGATAATAGCTGCCTCCGTCTGTTTGGTGATCTTCTCCAACATCTCATTGACCGTGTTGAGTTCCACGTCAGACTTCTCTAACGCACTCCCCATCTCGTTCAGCACCTCACGCATAGCGTCACGCTCCGAGTCTACAACGTCCAGAATAATCTCAGTGTGATGCTTCGCGTGGGAGGTTGCCGCGCACGTGCTACACGTGGTAACGTGACAGTCGCAGCAGTACATCGTTATCTTTCTGTTCTCGTGGAGACCGCAGTGTTCCTGAGGTGTCCTCCGAACTTCGTTCTCTGTTGTTGTCAGGATCTGTACCAGGTTGTTTAGAGCGAAGTTTATTGGGAAACCTTGAACTCCGTTGTCCGGTATCACAGCAACTGCACGACATGTCGGGCAGGGCAGGAGTCGGCCACGGTGCTCCCGCGCAAGATGAGCCATGGACAGACAAGACTCACAGAAACTGTGCTGACAGGGAAGTACGCGGGGTGAGGTGAAGCGCTCCTGACAAACCACACAGATCAGCTCCGCCTCTATCTGGGTAGCCAGGTTTCTCCCGCTCGTGGTGGCCATTTCAGCTTTTCTTTCTTATCGCTATATTTTGTATCGTGCTTCTCTTTGTTGCCTTAAGATTCTTCACTGCTTTGTCTCTATTTGTAAGAAAATGTCAAACTGTACCGAAGCAAGTTACTTAACTAGAAATAATCGATTAAAAACTAAAAATTCTTGCTCAATAAACTCAAGATAAGAAAAAGCCTAAAACGAACACTCGATCATACAAATCACATGCCTTATATTTGTTAAAGACAAACACAATAAAACACGATTGCTATTTATTAAAAGACACATTTAACAACTAAAACATTTAGCATTGAGTTATCATTAGATAAAAATGTGTGGCTAAAGCTGCATCACGTGACCAGCTACTAACATGTGAGGTGCCTCTGACGGGCACTGGACAATGAGAAAATCTCCATCAGCTGCTTGTTAAAATCGCACGTTATCTGTATTGCTCTCTGAGATTTGCTGAGGAATCATGTAGTGTCGCAGTTATTGAGATGCTGATTTACGCTTAAGAATAGTTATTCATTCAGTCAGGTGATGGAATTTAAGCACATAGTTTATGTACAATAAACCGCGTGATAGTAATTACGCTTTATGCTCATTCAATTACGCTACATGAAACAAAACAATGACACTATCGAGTGTAGTTTATTATAATTGCATAATTGCTCTTCTCCAGTTAATAACTAACAAGGAGCGATACTTATACTATCTTATGCTTGTGATTGGTCACTGATTACAGTGGAAAGTATATAATTTTTCATAAATTTCTCCACTTACCCCCCTTTCAGTTTTGACCTGTCACCGTTGTACGAAGCAGGGAGCATGCAGTGGGCAGGCTTACTAAACGGAACTCGGACTGCCCTCTACGTCAGATCTTGTGGACAAGTGGAGTCTGGGACTGAGGGGTGTGATCATACTGCTGGAGTGTGCGGTGTCGTGGTAAGTCTGGTAGTGAGAAGTGTGATCATACTGCTGGAGTGTGCGGTGTCGTGGTAAGTCTGGTAGTGAGAAGTGTGATCATACTGCTGGAGTGTGCGGTGTCGTGGTAAGTCTGGTAGTGAGAAGTGTGATCATACTGCTGGAGTGTGCGGTGTCGTGGTAATTTCGAATCTCTAAATTGATACTTAACTTGTCACAGGTAGCCAGTAAATTTCTTTTAAACTCGCACAAAAACTCCCACGCCCTGCCAGGAGAAAGACGGAGTAAAAGTAGCACTGAACCTAGGACGTGCAGCATCAGACCTGAAGATAGAGGACGGTATAATATACGAGATGTACAGTAACGGAGGTAGAGTTTGTCTGGACAGGAGTAAACAAGCCTCCACACGAGTCGAGTATTCCTGTGCCAAACAGTCTGAGGTGGGTCCTGTTATTTTACTTTAAATATTGGTCCTGTTTTTTGTGCTAAACTAAAGTGGGTCCTGTTATTTTACTTTTAATTTGGTCCTGTTTTTTGTGCTAAACTAAGGTGGGTCCTGTTATTTTGCTATAAATATTGGTCCTGTTTTTTGCTAAAGTTAGGGTTTAATCAATCGTACCAAGTTTTACGTTTAAAAAACTACATTATCATGATTATGTGTAGTTAGTATTGTCTAAAAATGCCTGAATCAAATCAAACGGTTGCCCATTTAGTCCATAAACAAGTAAACGAGCAATATCTCAATCGATCATCTACTACAAAACTACATTTACTAGATACTACAATGTACAATGTACAATGCACTTGTAATGTTTTGCTACGTGCAGAACAGTGTGTGGGGTTTCTTATTCTTATGAATTTTAAAAAATATTTCCAAATGCACAATAAAAATTCTTTACAATTGTTCGCCATTATACACCCCACGAATTTTGCATCAAGTGAACTTCTGTGAAGCCTCCGCGCTAGTGTAAATTACCCACAAAACCCTCTCGGCTCCTCCCATGAACACAGGGTCCTCTAGCCCCATGTTGGGTGCTCCCTGACTACATTCTAGGTCTACATTCTAGGTATACATTCTAGGCCTTCCCCATGACATATATACTACACATAGCAACTTGGGGATTAACATATTAATCATGCACGAAGCAGAAGTCGTTACTTTTGCATTGCTCTAACACTCCATTCTCCGCCCACACCCAGAACCGAGATAATGCATGCAAAAAGTCTCCTGTTTCACGTGTGGAGCTGATAATGCTCCGTAGATAAGTACCAATTCTCCGTAGATAAGTACCAATTCTTATACCTGATAAAAAGGACAGATTACCGTATCTTTTTTGAGATGACTGAACACATCCGACACTACCAAGTACCGAGTACCGGGGTGTCAAGATAAAACTGAAACCTGATATACATTTTGTACTGTACACGTGACTTTACACGCAATGTATAATTGTATAATAATAATATAGGAACAGTGTATATATCATTAGTGTCGGTACACTGGAACGTTAAATAGATTTGCAATTGTACGCCTCACGAAGTGCATTATCACTGCTTAATGTGCAGGTGTGTAGTGGTGTATTCTTTCTTTAAACTTACAGTCCACACTTTTGTGTCAACTGTCATGAGATAAGTACTGTAAACTACTGTCAGAAGAACAAGTAAGTACTGCAAAAATTTCCCAACCATGAAAATAATTCCGTTTGTTTCAGTCGGTGATACAGTCAGCCTTCTTCAACGACGAACTTTGTCTGTATATAGTTGAGGTGGCGAGTCCTTATGGTTGCATACAAGAGACAGTGACGTCACACAACTGTACCATAACACACCCTGAAACAGGTATATAACAGTAGTAGAGACTAGAGTTAGAAACATTAAATATATAGTAGAGTAAAACATTAGTAGAGTTAGAAACTTTGAGAAGGCACCGTCAGGTGGTGATACAGAGTTTGAAATTTAATCACTAGCAGACACCCCGAAATCCGGTTTCCGGCCGGTTTACAGCCATTAGTTTACAGACATTTATTTAGCAAATTGGTTATGATCAAGCCTACTGTATATATTCTTGTAACTTGTTATCTTTTTAGTTTACATTAACTTTTGTCTCTTTAACGGGAACTCCTGCAAACCCAGGAATCACGTACGATTTTTCGTACTTGAGGGAGGATTACCAGTTTGCAAACGTACACTCCAACTTTAAAGTCCACGTTTGTGGAGCTCTCGCTGAGGGGTGTGGTCCTGACAACAGGGATTCTGCTTCCTGCGAGATTGTCAACGGAAATTATCTTTCTCTCGGTAAATAGACACTGTGTGTATTATCAGGTAACATTGTCTTTAACACCAGGTAACATTTTCTTTATCACCAGGTAACATTGTCTTTAGCATCAGGTAACATTGTCTCCATCACCAGTTAACACTGTATCTATCACCAGGTAACACTGTATATATCACCAGGTAACAATGTTTTTTAGTCTTTATCACCAGGTAACACTCACTAGGTAACAATGTCTTTATCACCAGGTAACACTGTATCTATCACCAGGCGATGCTGCAACTACCACTCTGTCGTTGGAAAACAATGTCTTTACCCTCCTGTACACTGGAGGAGACCGCTGTATGACCACCAGGGACGGAGTCCAGTACAAGTCTACCGAGATAGCGCTGCTTTGTAACCGCAACGTCCGCACGGGGGTCCCGCGCTACCTCAACAGAGACTCGGAGGCGTGCGTATACCACTTCGAGTGGGAGGTGGCAGCGGCGTGTCCTCCTCTTGAACCCACGTGTCGAGTTATTGGTATGTATTGCTGAGAGCAGAGTATTCTGCAGTAGAGTATCATAGATCCTTTTCGGGTTTAATGGACGGAGGTTTTTGTTTCTCGGTATGTTGTTGTAAAATACCTTTATAATTCTACTGAGGTAGAAAAGTAAGTGCTAGCGCCTTTAAGAGAGTGTAAAGCTATAAGCCATTTACAGAAAAATTGCAAAAGTCCGTTTGGTATTTTTTCCCGTATCTTGCCGTTTGGGCCCGAAGGGCCCAAATGGCAAGATTGTTTTGATACGTTTTGTGCACGTGCACAAAAAGTACAAAACAAGGGTTGGCGATCGACAGCGTAAATCGGGGTATTATGGAATATTAGCTCAAAAAGTGTCCGTCCGTACGAAGGCGCGCACGTCCGCGCGCACGCTCCTTTATCAAACTTAATTATGTATACCAATACGATTTTAGGTTTTTACTGCCTGAGGCCGCATAATGGATTTCATCATGCATCATGAAATGTATACATAATTGCCTTGCAACAACTGCAACAAGATGTGCGATCAAACATAACAAGTAAAAGTAAAGTCGATCAAAAATTCTTTTGACTTAAGTTAATTGACTTTTGTCGAATGACAGATTAAGAAATAAGAAATG
>JH154497.1:7651-17911 GCA_000226015.1 Mnemiopsis leidyi | reverse complement strand
CTACACACACACACTACACACACACACACACACACACACACACACACACACACACACACACACACACACACACACACAAAAGAAGAACACACCAACTTAAAGGCTCATGACAGAGTAGACAAATACATGCCGTACTCTCTACTTTGACAATAGCGTCATATCTTTTTGTTGTATCTAGTTCCTCGTGTAGCTTTATTGGTATCTGCTTGTACGCTAGATAAGGGGTGGCGGAACAGGGGGCTATGGCCTTCCCAAAAATTTGGATGGGGGGCCATGGTATGTTTTGGCCTCTCAGAAATTTTCGACCAAAATTTTTGACCAAAACTTTGGCCCAGACCCCAAAATTTTGGCCCAAACTCTAAAATTTTGGCCCAAACCTAACAATTTTTGCCCTTCCTCTAAAATGTTGGCCCTACCCAAAAATGTTGGCCCTTCAAAATTTGCCTCCCCATAATTTTTGCCCCTTGAATTTTGGCCCTCCCGACTTAGTCCCCCAAAAGTTTGGGATTTAATGTAGCAAAAATGGCTTTAGCGTGTGATGAATAAAGCAAAAAATACTGTTATGTTTTGTTATAACTAAATCGAATTCAACCAATCGTGTCACAACATTCTTTTAAGATTGCGTTCCAAAGTTCCAACTAGTCCTACATGTTGAATGAATGCCATTTTATATCGATTGGATCAGAAAATTTTAGAAAATAAGACATTTTATTGCCTGAAATGTTTTAATAATTACCGTTGACCGTGTAAGTTGTAATATTTGATATGTTTCGATAGCTGTTGTGTTAAATCAAATTATTCTGACTAAATTTATTTAATAATTTCCAATTCAAAATCTTTGTAATTCAAATACTCCCCTCTGACAACGTTCCCTCTAATAGTTTATGGCAGTAGAAGAAAAGACAGTGAAGAAGACAGAAAATACGTGGTCGAACCCTTTTAGCGGACGTTATGTAAGTTGTAAGTCGTGCTCGTTCTAGCTGCACCCACTACTTTCACTTTCACTTTCACTTTCCATATTATATGCTTTGTTTAACTGCATGTTTGAATTTAACATCGGAACATACGTTGTTTTGATTTGATTCCTATTACGCCACGTTTAGTTTAAAACGACTCATGTTTTATTGTTTAATATGGAATGAAATCCAGTATATTAAGACTGAACATTCTATTCATAATGAAAGAAAAATTTGAAGAAAATCTGCTTCAATTTTTGGTAATTCACAGACATCTAAACGGAAATCAGTAAATCTAGCATGCTTGAAGAATTTGGTAAAGAGCGTCCCTGTTATACCGGAGCTGTGTAATTAGATTGAAAATTGGATCATGATATCTGACTTCTTACATTACCATCTTGATATATCCTATTTTATGGTCATGGTGTGGAAACCGATATATCTGAATTTTGAGAATCTCGGTGCGATTGATTTTAATGAGTAATAAACTATTGTTGATTTTAAGAAAATTATAACAGATTAGTACAACGTATTGTCCCGTTAGTCAGTAGATTAGTTTGTCAATAGATAAGTTACTAGTGTGGAGCGATAACCCGCCAGGTTTCTCGCCTAATGAAAGTTAGGCAGTAGCTTAGAATTAAGACAGCTGCTGTATCAAACAGCTTAGTGGTTACATTATTGTAGCTTATCAGTATAAATTCTGGCTTCTGAGCTTGGAGATAGAATTTTCTGGAGATAGAATTTTCTGGAAAAAGTCTGTATCTTGAATCTTGATGTAAACCTCACGATTTTCAATTCTCAGGAGCCGTTTGTAGACGAAAAAGGGTTTGGGAAGTTTCATCTGTTTAACCTGAACAGCACAAAACAGATCAGTCTAGAGCAAGCAGGCTCGACTAACAGCACAACTAACAACATAACTAACAACACCACTAACAACACTGCTAACAACTCTACTGTATCAGAACAAGCCCCTTCTCGTTCGATGGGTAAGTCTTAGTCACTTTGTAATCTGTTCGTAGTCGGTTTGTAGTCAGTTTGTTGTCATCTTGTTGTCAGTTCGAACTTCGAGATATCCTCATAAGATTTTACGTGTTTGCTCTGGCTTTGTTCCCTAAAAGTCACTTTCTGGTGTTTGGTCCTTGCATCATCAAAGTGTTATTGATTTATTTTCAATTCAACCAGAAAAATTGGAAAAGCAGCATACTTATGAAGTTTGTTAGAATAAATGTCCAATTAATTAATATTAATCTTAATAAACAACATGAGGTATTGAAATAATTGATCAACACAACGATATGTAAGTAGTTAACTACACCGCTGCCATTGTCAGTTGTGAACATTTGAGAGATAGTACAGCAGGAACTTTTCTAATCACTTAAACAGTTTCACGCATATCGCTCAGTTATTTATCCTTTAACTTAATAAATGTAATCACTTTATAGTGCTGTACTTTTGCTCGTTTTCGTTGAAGTTTAATATCGCTTATTTATTGTTCGATTCCGATTCAATTACGAATTATCCTATAATGACTGTAAAAAGGAAAGCAGTTTTGTTAGTACGCGCTCACTTAAGCCAGTTGTAATTGCTAGAAAATTGGAGGTGGCTTAAAACATCATGCCATCGATATTGCGAATGGTCTGCATTCAGCTGCTTGGAGCCTTGATAATCGTTTTGTTAATTATTTGCTTTTCTCACAGCTTCTCATCTTCTTTTACAATCAATCTGTGGCACTGACGAACAAACACGTCTTATTCCCTGATACGTATCGAGTGTAAAAAAACTCACGTCTTATTCCCTGATTCAAATCGAGTGTATAGCATGCAGTTATTCACTCATCACTGCCACAAACATGAAGACCTCAGGGAGGTGAAACCTTGGGAGCCTGAGGATTAATTTACAATTCGGAGGAGCTCAATTTTACAGGTTTTGTGAAGTCGTTCGAGCGCGTTTACTTAGGTTTTGTAAAAGTTCAGAACTGTTGGGTTTGATATAGGACTGTAATTAGTATTTACCAACTGTATTGTGTTAACCTATTTGCTATTTACAATTTAGTATTAAATACTTAAGGAAAGGATCGCCTTCCGGCGAGTTTCTAACATTGTTGATCTGTAGTATTTCTGAACACGGCGGATCTGACATCGCATCACATCACTTGTTTGTCTGGAACGGTTTTTTAAAACACGAACAAAACCATCTTCGATCTACAATCTACATGACATAGGAAGAGGAATAGCGGGGATAATCAACATGAAACGCTTCTTCGTGTCATTACGTCGTTTATCCAATCAGTGAGCAGCCTGGAAGTCACGTGTTCTGCATGAGTCAATAAGAGCAGGAAGGTGCAAAAGTCTACCATCTTTTACCTCAGCTTAATACTTGAGTCAACATTGCTTCTAGTTTTACCGATTGTTATAGGTTATAACGTTTCCAAGAAAGTCCGATGGCGAGGGAGGTGGTCAGGTCACATTTTTGTAAGATGAGGATAACAGGGCTTGGATTATTGATCATTTAAGTTATGTGGCAGGGTTAGGGAGACACTGAAGAACGCATGTTTTGTCTGCGAGGAAGATAAATCCCGAGGAAAAAGCGGCACAGAAGTAGCGCGATAGAAAGCACGTGCAAACAGGCCTCCTGATTCACGAGCAGTTCAGAAAGAGCGTTACAGAGAACTTGAGTCAAGCACGTTCAAACCTTACTGAGAAGAAGTGATCTACTGATATGGAGCGTGCCGCAACGGTTCAAACAAATTTAAAACTGAACGCGGGATTTGGGTGGCTGTTCACCGTTTTGTCCTTAAGTTACTCCCGAGTGCCGCAATTATTGGCCGTTTATGTCTAATGTCTCTCTGCTTTATTTGTCAGTCTCCAGGAAGACAGCAGTAGGCAGTCATATTGGAAGTAGGCAGTTATATTGGAAGTAGGCAGTTATATTGGAATTCAATCAAGTTAATGTTTTATTTTTCTACGTATCCGTACGTTCAATTTGAGATGTAACTAATCTCTTTGTAATGCTATGTCAGCAAGTCTTGCTAAGAACATCAACGTCAAAATAGATTGAAAAAAAAAACAATTCAACACCATTCGTAATTCATTAAGATCAACAAATGTTACCTGTTTTGCATAAATGAATTTCAATTCCCAGGTATCAAAACCGCGACGAACGAATTAGCGGATAACCAAACGGCAGGATCTGCGCCATCAATAGGAGACAACCCTGCCCTTAAGAAAATTATGGTAAGCTAAACAAAACAAAGCCGACTGTACCGCTAAACAAACGAATACTATCGAAAATTTGTGACTGGGACTTTTCTGTCTTCTTGTTTTTACAAATGATAAGTTTAAGACCGTACAGTTCGAAAGATTGTACCTGATAATAATTTCGAATTTTTCTAATCAAAAACTACTTGACCATGAGCGAGTTAATTTGATCGTGCTTAAATTATACCCAAAACTACACCTTATAACTAAGAATGTCCCACTCAGAACGATCTGAAGACCGGAATGGGGATAAAAGAAGTTGAAGAGTACAAGAAGTTGTTACAAGGAGGTGCTACTGAACAACCACCCTCAGTCACGCCTTTACAGGTATCTTGTTTGAGTTCAAGTCATTTTCAGAGTATCTTCCGACTTGGGATAATTTCGATATCTTGGAACCAAGATCCCGTACAGGCCACAAGTTTGAAGCTTCTAAGTTCTCTGTGATTCCCGATTTTGTAAGAACAGAGGATCATTTAAGTTTTAACCAATTCATTAATGAAAATTGAATAACCTGATTAATTGATAGAAACATCAGTCTCAGGAGGAATCAGAGAAAGTTGATCCTAACGATCCTCTAGCGAGTCTTATCAAGCAGATTAACGATCTGAAGCAGCAGACAAGGGCTATGGAGGTATGTTTTCTACCATGTGATAAGAGCGTAGACCAATAAAAACACTACTAGATGTCATGTGACAATACTCAATATTGTGATTAACTATATCAAGAACTTCAAATGAACTTCAAATTATAATCAATCTATAGCTAGCTTCCTAGTCCTTGGTTAGGCACTTATAATTAGACCGAATGAAAGCAGCTGCTTTGCTTCTCAATATGCCAGTGCTCTTACCGATCTCACATTATCAGTCTACTTAATCACTCAATCAATTAATCACCTATTTTCTTAATCACCACTAAATGTCACTTCAACTTACTCAATCCCGCTGAGCGCTGAAACTCTCTCTGTAGGGAGAGATAATCACATCCACGCACCCAACTACGGTCTCCTCAACAAACTCCGCTACTACAGCTGCTGGTACTGGTACTTCCACTCCCGCTAAAAACCTTGATTCCAAGACTAATGAACAGTTGGAGTTACTGGAGAAACTGTTCAGTGAAAACAAGGTATCTGTTTATGGAACAAGTAGTAATTATTTTTTCGCGATATGACCTTTGTCAGTTAATGTCACCTGATTTAACCTTAATTACCTGATGTGGTCTTAGTAACCTTAGTAACGTGATGTTACCTTAGTTACCTTAGTGAATAGTGACCTTAGTTACTTGTTGTTACCTAAGTTACCTGAGGTCACATGATGTTACCTGAGTTACCTGATGTTGTCTGAGTTACCTGATGTTACCTTAGTTACCTGATGATACCTTAGTAACCTGATGTTGCCTTAGTTATCTAATGTTATCTTAGTTACCTGATGTCACATGATGTTACCTTAGTCAGTTACCTTAGTTAGTTACCAGATGTTACCTTAGTTACCTAATGATACCTTAGTAACTTGTTGTTACCTTAGTTACCTGATGATACCTTAGTAACCTGATGTTACCTAAGTTACCTGATGTTACCTGATGTTACCAGATGCTAACTTAGTTACCTGATATTACCTTAATTACCTGTCTAACTCGAATTGAGATAAACTAACTAATAGACAACTATAAAGCGCACAGTATTTCTGCTAAATCAAATCTTTCTCTGCTGGACAGTAAAATCTAGCAAATAAGCTGGAAGTTTATACAGGTGCTAGAACGGAGCCCATACCAATGTTCATGACAATCACCGACAGTTCCATTACTGATATTGGGACTCGTGGAAGAACACTGACCTATTGTCGGCTACTCGCTGTATTGTATTGTACTAATATATATATGTATATGGCCGCTGACTTAGCAAGAATTTGAAAAATATTCTACAGAAGTGTGAAACTTTATGCTGTTGCAAGGTGTAAGGGCAGAAGCTTGTGATCATAGATAAAATTTTGATATGCTACCTAACAATTTGAAAACTTAACTTTAAAGATAATGCCCTTACCTATGTCCTTCACGCGCCCTCCCCCCTTTTCCTTCGTGCTCCACGTCCCTCTTACCCATGACCGCCGCACTCCTTACCTCCTCCCAAGCTGCCCCGAAAGACCCTCCCCTCACCATCACCCTCCATTCCAGCAGCCACACAACAACACCTCGGAGCAGTGTCCCAACGTTAACCCCTTCCCACTAGCCTCCCTTCTCCAGCCCGCCACTAACGGGGGTCACGTGAGCGTTACACAGACGTCTACCTCCGATTGTGAGTCTGGTACTGATAGTCAGAAACAGCTCCTTCAGCAGCGGCTCATCGACAGAATCAAGGTTTGTTTGTTTGTATGTTTGTTGGTTCTATTAAGCGACAAAGGTTAACCTACAGTTTTTTCACGTTGCTCGTATCTGCGAACTTTTCATGTATACTTTACCAAAATCCCAACGTTATCTTGACAACATAATCACTACAACATAAGTCATTATCATAAAAAAGTTACCATGACAACTTTACCGTGAAAACGTTACCATGACAACGTCACCATAACAACGTTACAATGACAACGTTACAATAACAACGTTACAATGACAACGTTACAATAACAACGTTACCATGACAACGTTACCATGACGACATTACCATAACAACAACGTTGCCATGACAACGTTACCATGAAAACGTTACCATGACAACGTTACCATGACAACGTTACCATGACAACGTTACCATGACGACATTTTCAGGGCGCAGTGTCAGTAGGACAACAACCCACTGCAGTAACAACCCTCACCAACTCTCCGTATATCAGTCCCATTCCTGCTGTTCGTCTGGAACCTTCCCCAAAGACAGGCCTCCAGGTTCGTCTTTCTTTACAGTTAAGCTGTAATTTTGTTGGATCTATTTTTGTGTGTTTGTTAGTTTGTTTGTTTGTGTGGTTTTGTGTATGTTTTTTTCTGCCACTTCTCTGCCTCCCACCTCTTTTATCCTTCTTAGCTGGCAACATGCCAGTGCAATGTCTACGAAAGTTCAAACCGATCAGATAAATAGTTTATAACCACAATCAGCAGCACAAGTCTAATACAGATCCATTATTTCTAGCCGACACTCATGGTAAAGAAAATGATTTCCATTTAACGAAGAGTTACAGTTTCTCACATGTCAGAATTGCAATGAGTCACATGTCAAAGGTGGGTTACCACCCCCACCTGGCCACGCCAAAGTAAAGTTTGTTTCCGCATCAAAAAATACTAAATATTGAGGGCCTTTTTGTACCTCTTTCTTGTTGATAGCGGTAGGACGACACATTGTCCGATCCAGACTCCGTTACCACGTGGCAAATCACTGTATCCGGGCCTACCTTGTAACCCGACACCACGGTAACGAACTCGCTCTACCAGTCATGTCACTACAGCTCGTTTCTGATCTGGTTCTGGAACATTCCACACGTGCCAGGCCAGGAGGGGCCAATGCTGGTCCTGGTCATGTGACACGTGTTTGTGTCACGTGTGTAGTGACAACTCACGTGCAGTTTGTGACCAAGCGTGTATTCAGCAACTCACCAAACATGTGTCTTTCTGTCTCCAACGGTCGTTTTTGTGACCTATTTGGTTCTACCACGTAGTCCTTTAATAATACAACCGTCCTCCAGCTTTATTGACTTGCGGGGCACGTGCTAGCCCCAACACGTTCACGTGTCATGTTGATGGTGCACGTGCGGGAAACTGGCTCGCTAATTATTGCGACCGGGGTGGCGCGAGAAAGACAGTTACAACCTCTGATCGCATGCGGGACTCGGCCCGGAGAGAGAGAGAGAGACACTGAGAGAGTGAGAGTGAGATGTTTCCATCCTGGACTACTTTCCGTTTTGACTTGCGGATTTCATCTGTATATCAATCTGTCTGTGTGGTTGTGATAGTGATTATGTGCATGGTGTTGGGTCCTCGTTTTTGTGAGCAAAAGTCGAGGCTCGTAAGCAGTGGGGTGCACTATCTGGGACTTCGGATGTGGAGGGTCAGTTAACTTGGTCACTTCCACTTTCGCTTTCACTTTCTATTTTACTTTTTATTTCATTTTCTATTTCGCTTTTTTCTATCGTGTTTGCGAGGCTTACAATATCCTTACACGTTATAACATGAATTTTATTAATAAGCAAATTTAATCGAAAACATGGGATCTTACATATCATAGTTACCTTTACTCAAATCCCGTAGAAACTGTTAACTGACAAACAAGCAATGGTTTACCTATAACTGCACAATAAAGAGCGGCATTAATTCAATTTCAGAAAAAAATCGTATTTCTATCTCTTAAATTTTAACTTTTCTTTTTCTCATCAGATGAAGGACGTCACTACACTTGACAGCGACAACATTCGACTCCTCCGGCTTCTTATACCCAACTTCTCGCAGTCCGGCGGGGCGCCGCCGCCAAATTACACCGCCGTACCTGTCAACCAGGTATCTAACAAGGTATCGCGGCTTGCTCAGATTGTGAATATGTGTGTTACTTTCCGTAGATAAACAATAGAGAAAATATGCCATCCTGAATTTGATAATTCTTTGGAATTGTACCTTGTTGTACTTAATCTAAAAGCACACACAGAAAGTAAATCATGTGAAACATTATTAATTATTATTATTGATTAATGAAATTATATGAAACATTAATAATAGTATAAATCATATTCAGGTTACCGTCGGAGCAGCGTCTACAGCACCTAGTAACATTGCTTACACTACCATCACTAATGGTCTGGGACAATCACACGCGGTACAACCACCACCTCAAGCTAAACCTAAACAAGGTTAGGATTATCAATATCAACCGTTTTGATATCAACCGTTTCAATATCAACCGTTTCAATATCAACCGTTTTGATATCAACCGTTTCAATATCAACCGTTTTGAAAAGATGAATACCGAATTTCACCTGTTACCTTACCTTTACTGAAATAAAGCAAGGATGTGTCCACCAGCTTGTGTGAATACTCCTTCTCTTGGCTAATTGAAAATTCCCGTCCTCTAAAGCAGACTGGCCCCCAATAAGTGGTGTATTTGATCAAGGTCCTAATTAAGCAGTCCTGGGAATATGCTGTTCCTGCCATCGAGTCGTGATTAAGCGCAGTTTGTGATCATGAAGTCCTGTTAACCAATTAGGGGAACAATACAACAATGCAACCCTTACCACGCCCACTGTCTCACGACAACAAAATTATACTCGCCTATATAATGCCTACTCCAAATTGGTGAGAGTTTCGAGCCAAGCAGTAGCACTCAGCTAGTAGTCTCCAAGTAACAGTTCGGGTTCTAAGTGAGAGGTGGAAACTGGGCGTGTTTCGCGTCCCACGTGAACCCCAACACAGCCAGAACACACATGCCCGCTCGGAGCAGGATATCCGCACAGAGCAGGATATCCGCACAGAGCAGAATATCCGCACAGAGCAGGATATCCGCACAGAGCAGGATATCCGCACAGAGCAGGATATCCGCACAGAGCAGGATATCCGTGAGGGAGTGGGGAGGGAGGATAGGGTGGAGGTTGCTAACTTCTGACCTAACAAGTTTTGGGAACTAAAAAACTAGTTCACTTTCAGTACTCCTAGCTGTTTGTACTCTCACTACTCCTAGCTGTTTTCACCACTCTTCACTTGCAGGTGGAGGTGTTGTTATGGACA
The DNA here is from genome assembly GCA_000226015.1 of Mnemiopsis leidyi. Lineage (NCBI taxonomy): Eukaryota > Metazoa > Ctenophora > Tentaculata > Lobata > Bolinopsidae > Mnemiopsis > Mnemiopsis leidyi. The sequence goes on along the minus strand of JH154497.1, from coordinate 8,007 downwards.
ACGAGAAGTGTTTGGAAATGTTCCAGAACATTAAGAAACAGATAAGCGACCAGAGCGTCTTCAATCTAACAGGTTGGCATAATTTTCAACCTCTTATTTCTTCTTATAAACCAGGTTGATATAGTGCCTAGAGTTGGTTAAATTTCGCCATTGCAAATAGTTAAGACTTCAAATCAAACGATTTAAAGACTGCAATACATCCGACCTACACAAAAACAATTCCTTGACTGCGATATACCAGCTACGATACACCAAACCTTTAAACAAACACTCCACAGCTACGATACACCAGACCTTTAAACAAACATTCCACAGCTACGATACACCAGACCTTTAAACAAACACTCCACAGCTAC
>JH154487.1:284559-302957 GCA_000226015.1 Mnemiopsis leidyi | reverse complement strand
AGCAGCAATATTATATAATTTGACTGAGATGATTTATTAATTCTTAATTCTTTCAAATTGATTTTAACTACTAAGGGCCCATGCTTGTACAGGAGTTGCTTCTGCTCTCAATATCTGTGTTTTGGTGTCCCTCAGGTCTTTCGATTACATACAATTAGTTGAGTCGGAGTTCGTTTTAAGTTTTATTTATTCATTGTGTAAATTTGTATGTAATTGACTGATTTGAAAGATTTCAATAAAAAAAATACCAGCTTTGAAGAGGGACCATGGTTTTCGGTAATCTGTAATCGTTTCGGAAAACTTACAACCGGCCATGAAACTTATAACTGGCTGTGAAATTGAAGCTAATAAATACAGTAGTCTCAGATAATGTCGGCGATGCAGTTGGAGTAATTTTACCCTCAACAAAAATAAGTACTAACTCAAAAGCCGATAGTGTCGATCTGAATTTTGACTAAATTTTGAAGCTAATAAACAAAGCTTTCTAGCTTCTGGTCGGTAAAAAGTTATGACTCCTCCCTGAAAATACCTTTCTCTATCATTCTAAACATGACGATTTGTATGGAAGGTGTCATGTTAAGTTCAAAAAAATCAACTCGATGAAAATAAATTTGCAGAGGAGGCTCCTTCGCAAAGTTATATACAGCTTCCAGCAGAATGACATACACCCACCTAACCGCCGCGAAATCCGTCCACTTTTCACCATATTATTTGCTTCTTTCCTTCGGCAAAAATGCGAGAAAGAAAAATAGAACTCAAATGACACAAAAAGATCACAAACAATCCAACGCAAATCTTGAAAATTAATTGCTCATTATCAAATCCATCCACCTTTTGACATTTCTGTTCTGATACTTTCATGTAGGTAGACCTAAGAATAACCATGTTTACTCTTCATCTTTCCGTGTCTGTTAATTGTTAATTGAGTACAGACTATACCCTCTTTCTTAGTCACATAAACCCTCGCAGGTGGACGTATGTACTTGGGGTACGCGGAAAAGAAGCACACAATTATCCACGACCCGCTGTTAGGCTTCAATGTTAACGAGATTCTAATCAACCTGGACCTCTCATTTGTCTCCAAACGAAACATATACATAGACTCTCTACTGGGCTACTCCACTTACCAAAACTGTACCACAGAGCACGTCATGTCAGAGGATTTGTCTAACGTTTTTTCGGAACCAGATGATGCACTTGAGCGCAGTCTCATAAAGACCTTCCAGGAAGATGGTTTCGCACAGCACGTTGTGCGGCTGGTCTGCGCCGACCAAACCGTTCTTTACGTACTAGCCAAAGTTTTCTTACATATCAACCAGGACAATGTTCCCGTCATGATCAGTTACAGTCTTCCTTTTGCATTTTCCTCGCAATGCCAGAAAACAATCGATGAGGGCATGCGAATGATAACGACTAACGAACAATGGTTAGCCCTCATGCCATCCTTTTTCACTCCCCCAGAAACGCCGATTAATCTGGAGGAAATCAGTCCCTTCGTGCCGGACATTTTGGAATCTCCAAACACATCAGATGGTCACGATTCTCCTCATAATTCAATGACATTTCCCAGCCACACTAATGCTGAGTCCTGCTTTGACGGTTGCAAGATGGGTGAATTCAAATCAGAGAAAAATAACCTTGTGAATCTTTTGGAGCTTTTGTAGCGCCTGATGTTTAATCTAACAACAGTTATTTGGGTACAGCAATCTTATCTACTATCCCATACTCGCGACCTTTTCTTGAACACCGAAATTCGTATGCCTTGGGGGACCTATTTTAAGGAACTACTTAGTAAACTAATAGTTAGTCATTAGTATTAATGGATAGTTGTTTGTCTTGGCTTTTTTGGGAAACTTTAATGATAGGTATATCCTCTTCTGCAAAAATGAGATTGAAATTCTAGTAAGTGCAAACACTGATCCGCATTTTTTTACTTTTGTACTTATACCTGGCATGACGGAATACTTTGCATTTGATCCCAGCATTTAACTGAATTTGTCTCTACGCAGTCAGTCCTAATATTCGCTTCATCATCATAAAAACTTGACTCAGGTTATAATAGCCATTACACACGTCAACTATAAATTTGAGTCCAGAATATAATATTGAATTTCTCAGACTCTATACCTAGAAGTGGTTCTTTAGAACTTCATGATTTCTGAAGATTGTCGTAATTCGGGCATTTGGAAATTTTCAGCGATTAACATACAGCGCACATATTGATCATATCAATGTTCTGACTTTAATATAGTTCAGTGTTTCTCTGTCAGTGTCTCCATCGTCTAAAACTGTATGTTTAAACTAAAACTGTTTAATGTAGGTGTTAGAATGGTATTTTAGTGGTTATGAGAGTCGCTGGGACGGTATTTCTACTTAATCCATTCCCGTTTAACCTGTTATAAAATTTTATTCATTTTGTACGATAAAGAAGTGTTACGCAACATGCGGTGAAATTTATTAAGAGTTTTAAGATAAGAAAAGTTAAGTTGAATATAGATGATATGCCCTTTAACAACCGACTAAAGTTGGGAAAAGTCTGGATCTTTCAGATGTCAAGCTAAAGTGTTGTGTGTGTCAGTTTTTCATTTTTACATGCTGTTTGTTTTTAGATGTCATATGTTATAATGCTTTTCGTTCAATTCTGTTTGATATTTGGAGAGTTATAATCTTCGCAAGTGCTACTTACGGAAAATTACACAATTTTTTCAGTTAAATACTTCTCTGCTAAAAATGATTAATTAGTAATCACATTAATAACAAATATTTTCTTTAAGATTAAAGAGAAAGAGTAAACTTATTATAAACTATCTGTTTTAGTAGTTGCGCTATGCATTTTTTCATGGAAACTGAAGAGAGTGATACATTTGCCAAACTTAAAGCCTTAATTTGGAATTTTGCAAAAAGAAAAGATCTACCATTTTTAGCTCTAAACTTAACCAAGGGCTTAAACCTGATTTCACTGCATGCCTCTGGGTGTCATATTAACGAGGCTGAATTCGTCAATAGATCCTCTCTATTGCAATTGGTACTTATTATTGAAATATACCCCATAATCTCCACTTAGCGCACACTAAAATAAGCGTGATATTGTTTGCCCTTATTGTTAAGGGCATACTTTCTGATGTGGTTCGTATTTCTGTCATGCTTCCAGGAAAACACTCCTTAAAACTTTAGAATTTAGCATCATTGCGGAGCTGCATGAAACACAGATTCGAGCCGTAGTATATATTTCATATTATAGCAGCTGCCGTGTTTTTAAGAATTGATAGTACTTATTGTTGATTTGTTATCTTTTTGCAGTTGTCGATTCACTTATGTGTTAGAATTAGATGTTAAATTCTTTATTGAATTTGGATATTTTGCTTTCAATGCCTATCCTCAAAAAAGTGTGTTTGTTTAAAGGCTTTTCAACAACTTACCAAAAAATCTTTGGGGCTCTATGGTTATTGAATATTTGTATGTTCGGTAGAATATTGCAATTGTATGTTCAGTAGAATATTCAAAAACCTTAAACTTTCAATTTTGCTGAGAGCTGAGCTGCTTTTCAAAAAGTAAAATGTCGATGACACAATTCAATAGACCCAATAGAGTTATATGCCTTATATGATTCTCAAACAGATGCTTTTAAGGTAAGAAGAATTTGAGATAATACTAGCTAGTATAAGGCTAATCCATGTTCCATCCAGGTCTGATTTAATAAAACTAATTAATTTTTCCGTGACCTTAAGACAAAAAGAAGCGACGACCCTCTCTTGTTCAGCAGTTACTGGGTTTGTGATTTTTGGTGATTGCTAAATTTTCTCTATTTTCGTGCTCCACCCAATCACGCTGTTCTATGAATAAAAATTGGTGAAAACGTATTCCGTGAGTGTGGGGCTTTGACGATATAATATATCCCTTTTGTCTCAAGCATTGTAGATCGAAATGCGTTCGAAATTCATATTTCTCCCGCTTGAATAAGATATCGTTTATTGATAGTTCAGCTAAAAACGGATGGAGCATAACTTTGGCCCCTGATACAGTTACAGTGGTGTCCCCCCGTCGTCTCAACTGCACTCTGCGTTGTACATTGTGGCATATATTATATATACGTTCTTTCTCTTGTTGTCAATGAAGCTTTGTGTGCACTCATATCTTGCACGGACTGTTGAACGTCTACGTCAGATTATGAGCTTTCAAGCAAAAAGCAAAAAATAGAACACGCGGGGACACGACGTTTGAAAGTTGTTTTTCCTTGGGTTGAAAACTTTTTATACTCTCCCTTTCAGAGAAAATTTTTTGAATTTGCTAAATGAACTTTTATCAAATTCGATGTATTTGCGTGGTTTCCGAAACAGCTGAAACAGTGTGAATTTACTGCAAATTGAAACATGACCTAAATATAATAACGGGTTTTATTGAATTGAATCATGAATGAACTTGTAATTTCCCATCACTGATTATTCATAATTCATAAAATTGATAAACGATTTGACACTGCCCACATGCCACAAGATGCATAGATCTTTGCAAAACTGCATGTTCTAACTCTTGAAGCACAAACCAGTATGATACTTCACATTCCAATGACCTCTCTATATGCCACATGTAAAGGACAAACAGGGTGCACAAACGACGATTCAGACTCTCAAATCTAAATTGCCGTTTGTGCACCCATTTGAGCTTTTCCTGTGGCTAAGTACCTCCCTACAGTTTTGCTGTGCATTATTAGGAATAGGAAATGAAAGAAGCAACAGCCATGTACCGGGTTCTAATGAGGACAGCGCAACAGTTCAGCGACTCGGCATACAGGTATGTAATCTCTCCCAATAAAGTTTCCATATTCGGCATGTTTGTTCAACATCTTTCGCCATTATCGATCATCCCGTTCGTATTGCCCATAGGGCTTACTTTATAGCAAAGTTGATGCTGCTGAACTGGGACGTGTTTAACAGTCAGCAGCCTTAACGTAACACGTCGTGTTACGTTAAGGTTGAGAGTATCGCTGGTGCCCGGTACAACTTCGGAATTTTGCTGACTGTTCACAGTTCATTAAGCAAGCCTTTTCGTTGTCGGATGTTTCCCTGCCCAGAGATATGCGTTACGAAGATATGCGTTACCTTTAAATTGGAACCGTGCCAAGCTGTATTTTGAACTGAATTTCTAGACCAGGTAGACGCGACCTTCCATGGCGCTCTAGAATGTTTTTGTTAGTTTTATACTTTATGTAACGAGCGCAATAGTTTTATTTGAGTTTAAAAGCGCGCACGCGAGTTTATCTTGACTAGAAACTTGCGCTACGTGAAGAGCCATTCCCCTGTACTGTGCTCCATAGTGCATGGATAATGTATACGTTTGATGTACGTATATTTATACTCTGTGTTCACTAACTTGTAAATTAGCATGACTAAGTAACCGTACACAGTGTATGGATAACACGGTATAATAATGTGTGACATTCTACTGTCACTTTTAGTCTACCAGAAGTTGTTGATCGTACCTGATCATACCTCTAGGAACGAGATTAGATTTGGTAAACAAGTCTTTTTAATCAGGAAATTTGTTGTTGTATTCTTGACTCGATGTTGTCGACTTACCGAGTAGGCATGCATAAAAGTGAACGAAATTGTGATTTAAATGAGTCGTCAATTTTTCTTCAGGAACTATGCGCTTCGGAGGATACGCCACGAATTTCGTACCAGCGAGAATTTTGACCGTAAAAGAGCTACAGATTCTCTTCATATGTTAACAAGACAGGTGAGACTTGAATATGCATTCCGATCCAGGAATCCAACACTTTTCTATCCATTAGTTCACTCCGCCAAACGTCATAGTAAAGTGTCATAGTATAAGATGTTTTATTTCAATTCTTTAGAATTTGACTTGCTGTGCTTATTGTTAACAAAAATTTGTCTTTCTCGACATCTGACTGATCGCCGTGATTCAGTGCACCACTATTTCAGGTTACTATAAACAGACTATACTCTCTCCCTCCTGATGTCCTACATAAAAAAAGCTGACAAGATCCAAGAATTTCCCGTCTCCAACTTTGATTAGTACACAAATGGAAGGCCCTGGGGACATGTGTATGTCAGCTGTACACTGAACTTTACATTCTATGAGCTTTAATTTAATCCCGTGACCAAACAACTTTTTGTTGAGCAATGAGAATGTATCGTTAACGATGTTTATCAAGCATACTTGCTGCGCTGCAAATAGGGATTTTTGACTATTTTGTAGTTTTTAAATACGTTTACGGTATTGGTGACAGCACTTTGTACCCCAATCTAAAGTCGTTTCTAAAGTATTAACTGCAGCCAATGCTTCCTTGAGTTTTAGCGATTAGCCAATTAAATCTAAGAATAAAGCTATCCTTAAGAAGATAGGAAGTTTGAGAAACACGGTTATATATACTTATTACATAAACTCGCTCCTTTAAAGGCTATTTATTTATGTCAGCCGTGGAGTAATAAACTGGTTTTCATTAATTTATTATCATGGATTAGGTACAATGTTTTCATTCATTTTTATCTTCGATAGAAAATTTGTTTGACTGTTTAATTTACAAGCATATCGCAAAACGATATATCTCAAATTAAAATGCAATTTGCCGGGGAAAACTAAAATAATACTGTGTTTAACACATCTAGTTCTTTAAAATTGAACGGTAAGAATGTATATATGAATGTATAGATGAATAAAAATAATCAACTTTTGAAACCCGAAAAGTTTTCATTTAAAACTGCGATCTAACAAAAATTTCAACTTTTTATTAATTCAAGGGTCAGGATCTAACAGAAAACACTATAATAACAGTTGAATAAATGGTATAAATGAGTAACTGATATATACATGTATGTAGAGAATACATATACAAACATGTATAAGTACAGGTGTAAGAGATGCACTCTCAAATTTCGCATTGATAAACAGCTATATCATACAGCTATATATTAATCGTTCCACGACATTAGGGTCATGAAATTACTCCGACATCGGTCTATACATTATTAATATAGTATAAAAAAGGTAGAAAAAGACGGCCCAAGATTTGATCGAATGAAAAATGAATGACCATAAACATATGGAAAGCGCCTTAAGCTGAAATTACTAGGCCGGTAAATGGTAAAGTAAATGATTAACGCAGGAGAATAATGAAATACCAATATTGAGCCCCTAATGTTCCTATAGGGTCTAGATCCAGAAGATCCTTCGTCTGGACAGAAGAATAAAACTAGTCAGGAAGTATAAAACCAGTAGATCCGTGCTGAAGGTAAGAGTAAGGGAAGCTGCTTCGCACAGGATCAATCTGAAATTGAAGATGATGATATTATGGAGACCGGTGTTCGTAGGGAGATGTAAATTTGTCGTGACACTGACATATACAAGATTTTTTCGATATGATTCCGATTTGTTTGTTGTCACTTATTGGGACCAGAGGTAGACGTGGGTATTTAATAATTGTTTTCTGCTGAAATCTAATTCGCGACACACTGCGAGAAATGCTGTTCCCTTTGCAAGGCTCAATATTGATCTGAACTGGATCTGCATGTTATTCCGAACAACTTGAAAGCCCAAATTTATGGGTTGTTTGAACTGGATCTCCACAAGTCTACTTCCAGCACAGCCGCTACTCTTAATATCCGAGATCCATTTTTCAAGTGGATCCAATATACTTCAGTACTTTCCAATACGTTCTTTTCCATATACTTTCCCATATAGTTATACTTTTCATATACTTTCCCATATACTTTTCAAAACACTTTCCCATATACATACTTTCCCATTTACTATTCCATTTACTTCCATTAACAGATCAATAAGTAACCAGGGCCGGGACCTATTCCATATACTTCCATTTACCATTAACAGATCAATAAGTAACCAGGGCCAGGACTTACCTCGTCAGTTTGGAATGGTAAAGGACAACTGAAGCTGTTGTCCTCGTCAGGTTTCCCTAGAAAGTCGTAACTGTGACTGTGACCACCGTCCTCGAGTGGTATCTTGATGGGAGGTGAGGGATGTCTGCAGTGATTGGCTTCTTCGTTGTCTCTGAGGTGAAGAAGGGGTCAGTCTACGTTCCCCCTTACCTGCTCGATCTTCTTTAACAAATTAACAGTAAATTTAAATACAAAAAGTTATGCAGATAATCTTTAAACCGATGATTGTGAAATTACAAACCGGTTTTCTTTGGCAAATTGCAGGGTGTCATCATCAGTGAGATTATCAAATATAATTCTGGGTGCACCGGCAAAAAGACTTTCAGCCGCTGTTTTGGAACATTCGTCAGTCAGTTTAGAGACCTCCTCCGAAAACTCGGCTATGTTCGAGAGAGACGGAGAAGGAGACATCGGAGCAGGGGCCTGGGTAAAATAACATTATCTCTTGCAATTTGTTTTTTATTACTCATGCATGGTACTACCTAAGATAATTAACGGCTTGCACACTTCTATATTTAAAAGGGGACTTGCAACGTGGATTGATGTAAAGAACATAAATACACGTTGCAATTCCCAAATTAGGCATTTCTTAATAAACCCACAGGAGAAGTAGTATCTTCAAGAAGAGTAAGTTGATCCTCGTACATAACTAGAGGAAGTAGTCGTCTTCGTAGGAGTATAAGTATGGTGAGAACTATTGGTAGGCCGGAACAAGCGTAGGGTGTTACTAGGACAACAACTAACACTAGCGTCAATACTATCTGTAATATAGGGTGTTACTAGGACAACAACTAACCCTAGCGTCAGTACTATCTGTAATATAGGGTGTTACTAGGACAACAACTAACACTAGCGTCAGTACTATCTGTAATATAGGGTGTTACTATGACATCAACTAATACTAGCGTTAATACTATCTGTAATATAGGGTGTTACTATGACATCAACTAACACTAGCGTCAATACTATCTGTAATATAGGGTGTTACTATGACAACAACTAACACTAGCGTCAATACTATCTGTAATATAGGATGTTACTAGGACAACAACTAACACTAGCGTCAATACTATCTGTAATATAGGGTGTTACTATGACATCAACTAACACTAGTTAGTCAACCACAAACAATAGCGTAAAAAGAACACTGACACATGTAATATCTAGCTGACAAGTCAAAAGTACCTGGAGGACGGTGTAAGAATTGATGACTTTCTGTGGGGTGTTAGCCACGTACTCCTTTTCAGGGTGATACTTTTCTGACTGCAGTAATATCTTACACCTAAAATTTGAGATGTTTATTTGAAAGAAACATAAATAAATTAAATTTCTCTTGGATTTGGACGCAAAAAAAGGTTGTAGGCAAAAGCAAAAATATTTAAAGCAAGATGAAATAGTTAAAACAAGACATGTTTGCATAAGAAAAGGTAAGGCCCATCATAACGTACCTCTCAAACAGTTGAGTATGTCGGAGACTCAAGAAGCTATAAAAAAGGATAACACCCCAACAAACAGGAACTGGTACTATAACGTGTAGTTTATATGCTAGAATACAGGGGACTACCACCTGAAATTGAGAACAATTCTAGCAATGTTGTTATCTCGTCATTATGTACTGTCATTATGTACAATAGGTACTTTACTATGGTCAACTTTTTATTGATTTGATACAATTACACTTTACAAAATACAGACATCACTGCCAACAAGAAATCGTCCCAAAACCGAGGAAAAAAAGTAAAAAATAAAATGAAAACTCACGGCCAGACTGCTGAGAGTAAGAGTAGCTCGCTGCTCTTTGACATACAACATATCCTCATTAGTAACGGAAGGCTGGGAGAGCAGGTGCAGGAGGATAGGAGTGAGGATCAGATCTGGAATCAGGAAGGGCAGTCCAAACACTCCTGTAACATACGGGGCGGTTGTAAGAGATTGAGGAGGAGAGACATCACCTTCTTCCTTCAGCGCTCAGGACATTACTTTACTGCGTGGAGTTCGCGATAGAAAATTAATAGGACTAGGGGAAACCTGGCAGTAAGCTAAGAAGATTGTGCCTAAGTGTAAGCTGATTGTGGTTAGGCAGAAATGGAATCCGATCGTTAGACATGAGAACTGGTAAGAGAATAGAGATTACTGTTTAAACTAACCTGAAAATAGCACGCCAATCCCAACAAGACACTGATCCCAAAACTTCCCACTAAACTTCTTGACCCGGTGATTGGGCTGATAAACCCAGCTCTGGACGACCCCCAACATGAGGACAACAAGTAAAGTAAGGAGAACCCCGGACACCACTCCCGCACCAATCACCCCCACTTCAGCAGGGAACGCTGGGTAGCCAATCTGGAGGATCTCCGGATTATTGTTCGTATCAGTGGAGTCAGTTTGATGGTCAGCGTGCGACCTGGTTGTGGAGTTGGTCAGGAGAGCAGGTGGGGGAGGTGGGTTGAAGATCCTCTCTGTCCACTGGGAAAGGGCGCTGCTGTCACGTGTAGGGTACGGAGAGGTGTCCAGGGATGTGAACTGTACCAGGAAGGCCGTCACGATGATGAGGGTTAGAAGGTTGAGAGTCCTAAGTACTGTTCTTATCTGGCGGAGATTGTTTAAGTTTTTAGTTTAACTCAGTTCGTTCTTATAGCATCTACGATAATTACTCTATTTACAAATGAGATGTAATGATGAGACCGACAATAATTGAAATATAAGCAATAAAACCGAGGAACCTTTTTAGTAAACATAGTGCTGTTCGTTAGAGCTTGCCAGATTTTCAGGAAAACGAGGGTGAAAAGGGTCAATACCGCTGAGCAGAGCAGAAGGTGAGAATTCTGAGAGTACGGGGTAATTAGAAACTCCAAACACCAACCATTCAGTAGTTGGGTTTCAGTTAAATTGTCATGGAAAAACGGTAAAATAATTCCTAATCCAAAGATAAAGATACACATTCTATGCAAGTTAGAATGTATTAGAAAATTAACTTAAGTCTAGACAACCAACAAATAAAAATAATAGCATAGGCCAATAGGTCCTTTTGCAACATTCCATTCCTTTTAGTTATGGGTTATGGTATCCTAAAGATGCAAGGAAACACAACACGCCAAACAGAAACAGGCAAAACAAACCCTATCCCTCTAAACAAACTCTTTAAACCTGTGTTTGTCTGAGGAGCATGATGAAGACAACTAGGGTTACAGAGACAGGAAGAGCCGTCATACTTGTCTCGTACACAAATACACTGACGGTCGGCAGTAAGTTTCCTACGTTCAGGACTGCCGAGACTATTAACAACACTCCACATACAATCCCTGAAAAAGGAATGCATCTAGCGGAGTACAGTTAAGATATTGGAAACCAAGATGTTTCATTTTAGTATCTAACGATTAGTATGAAAACAAGTACATTTATTCATGTTTATGTTCTATTTCTTGCTTTTACAGCGCTAAGAGTAAATTTTATATCAGCATTTACTACTCCTTTGCAACACAGAATGGTCAGTGCACACAAATCAACCAAATTTGCGGTTGGGCCGATCAGTCATTTATCGCAGTCGAAGGACCAAAGACAATAAAATGGCTACTTTAACGTAAGAACGGACCCAAAGATGGGCCCACCTTATCTCTAACTTAATGAACTTATGAACGATTTCTTTCAGAATGATAAGAACAGTGCTTTACCATCTGCCGCAGAGGCATCAGCGCTACTCTCTAGATATTAGAAATAGCAAATACATACAAAATGATTTGACCTAGACTACCTCCTAAAGACCCGATCATGCGCCACCAAGAACTTTATTTCTAGTTCTGACCGCTTCGCTTTTCTCAACTGACAGTTCTTAACCGACAAAGGATGTTGAGAGACCACGAAACGCAGCAGCACCCCATAGAAGTGGAATTTTACATCTTGTTTTGCTTTCTAGTATTCGGACTGTTTTCTTCTTTTATAGGAGATCTCATCATTCTCATTGGAACCAAAACATATGGTGCTTTCAATCTGAACAAACTTCTGATCGCAGTTATTCAACACATAGCGGTGACTGACGTGGCTACTTGCTTTTTATGGATTTTACCTGTCACAGTGAATATGATTTCAATTATCAGCAGAAATGAATGGGTTTTCAAAGACGAGGTAATTGCTTTTGCTCGCTATAGAATTGCGTTCTATATCCAAGTCACAAATGCCTATCTGGTGGTGGTTCTAACGGCAACTAAACTGTTGATCCTGAAGTTTCCCTTGAAAGTAAGTAGCTGGAGCAAAAATCGAGCCCACTGTGTCTGCGCGGCTGTGTGGTTACTTAACCTATGGGTGCCAGCAGCCTTGTCAGTTATCTACGGTAATCACCCCAAATTAGAAAAGGATTGGAATATCGTAGATTTGAAGCTCAAATATTTCATTGACCAAACTAGAGTCATGGTGGTTCTCATCATCTTGTTTCCACTTTGTGTTGTGATTTTCACCACTATTCCAACCTTATTCTTTCTCCTTAAGGCAAGGAAAGTTTCCAAACAATCTGGCGGAAAAGTTCGCTGGCACGGACTTCTTACGGTTGTTCTTACCGCTTCAGTTTTTTGTGTGTCGTATACGCCGTACCTTCTCATTCCCCTCTCCGTGAATATCGCTACAAAAAGTAGGTTGACCTGGTATGGTCCCTTGCTAAACATCATGAGTAACTTTTACATCTACATATTTACTGTTCCTAGCTTCCGACACTTTCTCCAGTCAAAGCTGAGATGCTTTCGTGGTCGCGTATCTGAGTGTACAGTGGTAATGGGCAAGAAGAGCAGTTCGAATAAAAATCCTTTATCAAGTCACCTGTCCCAATTATGAAGTACTCCGTACTTCTTCTAAATACTAAAACCTACGATTTGACAAAACCGACATACACCACGCTTTTACAGAACAGGTTTCCGTTTACCATCAGACCATCCTGAAGTCATTAATAAACAATAATTGGGATAGAATTTATCACAACTGGCTCGCAGCTTCCAAGGAGGCCAAAGGAGACTCGATCATTGAAATGGAATAAGGGTGGCGATATCAGATAATAATTCGGTACCAGTTTTAATTGCGGAATTGAGAATTAAGAAGTTCTGAGTCATTGCTACAGTATGATATTCAGAAGTTGTGTTAGCAAATGCATCACCATGCATTGATAAACGCTGAAAAGAAGTCATTCGTTGCCATATTTCTTTTGTAGATTGTAGATTTCTATAGGTCATCACAATTAAAAACATCTGCTCAGGAAGCGGCTGAAAATCTTGAGTATTGTTGTCAACTTTTTCAAATGCATCTAACACTGGATTTCAAGTAGATTTTATTGCGAATGCGTTCACCACCATAGCAGCCTAGGTATCGCGTTTTGCGAATTAAGTGAAATATCTTGTAAAACTCAGGAAATGCGATTTTGCCTTCTTATTTTGACAAAGTTCGTGCTACTTGTTAATTTAAGGTGTGTACTGTGTATTTTTAACTTTAAGTACTTCCAATCTTTCATGACTAAATGTTTATTAACGATCTTAATAGAAAATTATTGTTGTACATGAAAGGGGCTTGATGATGTCATCCATTTATCTAGTAAATAGTGAGTACTTTTTAACGGATTCATAGCAGCAGCAGGAACACCAAATCATTGCCAGAAAACCGGGCGATCCTAGAACAACTGCAAAGATTCTAGAGGCGAACTTCTGTTCAGGTGATCCATATTGGACGTTTTAAATACCTTAAGACGCTCAACATGCAATCTTGAGATCAACTATCCTTGCAGGACAATTTCTGGGATGCAATCATCTTCCGGAGATTAAATCGGAAGGATATTACCGGAGCAAAATGTTGGGAGAATTGGATTCAAACAAGTGGCACTCTAGACAAAAACGATTATTGATCCCAAAGAAATTCCCAGTTTGTTCATAAAAATAATCTGCAATCAGAAGATGATAGCCTCACTATTTGAGTACTGGAATACTCGGTATGAAAAGCCAGGAAGGTCTAAAATCCTGAAAATGGCCATGCTAAGTCTCTGGTGCTGCTGCGGAAACGATCTACATAGAGTGTATAGATAAGAACACAGCGAATAGCGATTTAAACCATGTAGATAATTTATTAAATCAAACCTGATGATTGGTCTGGGAATAAAACTTCGCTAGTTTCTTTTAGCTAGTTATTTTACTTTATAATTATCAATATTATATAAGTGCTGAGTTCTTTACTGGCTGCGCTGAACGTAGTGTACATGTCACTTAAATTTAATCTGAAAAAAACTTAGTACGTTCGTGTTTCACTAACTATCCTGAATAGAAAACAAGTCGTAAAAAATAAGATAGAAGACAAATCTCACCAAGAAGAGGCCGGACAGTGACGTAAGACACACCAAAGTGAGCAAGAATAGAACTGATGGAGATCTCCCAGAGCACAGCAGGAAGGGAGACGGAGAAGACTACAAGGGGGAGACAGGAGGCGAGGGAAGTAACCAGACCCATCACGCCTACACTTACCAGAGTTAGCTGCACCGGCTGAAATTGCAGGGCAATGTAGAGGGGTGAAATGAGCGGGGAAGGAAATTTGAACTGCTTGAGAGGCTCCGCGAAAAATTTGATTGACTTTTTTAACTTAAATATTTGAGAAACAATTTTAAAAACTCACATAAGAAACGTGAGGGGACGCTAGCTGGATGAGAAGTAGAGTATGACACAAGAGATGGATGCTAAACTGGAATGTAGCCAACATCGGCAACAAACGCACAACTCGGGTCCAATCCCTTAACCAGCGAGACTTTAAGTAGTTGAAGTCGTGTAACACGCCCCCAAACGGTCTGCGGTTTTATCGTTTTGTCATAACGGTATTGATTCGATTGTCAAGAAGTACGTTACCTTTTTTAGTTTATTCTTAATAAAACCAAAAATATCATTTTAGCGTAAAATTATTAAAAAGGAAGTCAGATCACTGATAAGCTGGTTTTACTGTGATTTTTGTGAGATTCAGGATGTCAGAAGGACAGAGCCAGCAGCCAAACAAAACACCTACTTGACATACGAATCAAAGTTGAGATCTAGACCGCTAGTCAGATCCTCTTCTTCCTCCTCCACCTCCTCCTCCTCTTCCGGGACTGTTATCTTCATCTTGGGATTCCATTCGCTCGGTGGTATCACTATAGCCTGACAACATTGAAATTATTACAAGGGAACACTTTAGTGGCAGGGTTAAGTTAACTATAATTGATTTTACAGAGTAACTACTATGTATTGACTTTCTGCTGAGTTATCCTTGCGAACGGTCACGAGGGGCTGTTAAAAATGAACATTGGATCTTCCAATTAAGGGATTAGGAAAATTAGGGAAAATTTTGCTGCAACTACAACTTACATATGATCCCAAAAAGAACACCCAGTGAGAGAAAGCGTATAGCTTTGTTTTACAGAGACCTGTCGTGTAAGAAAGAACACGCTATGAGAGGATATTGTATATGTCACCGCTTTTCCAATGTAATTATGGGAGGACCATTGTAAACACAAGTTCTTTAGTCTTGATGTATCGGCTACACCCAACGCGAAATTACACTCAACTCATTATCCAGAATTTTATGTTAAGCTATCTCAGAAGAAAGCATTAGCCCATCAATACCAAGTCTTTGACCAGCGGACCTAACAGCTGTACAGTGGACAGTGTTGGAGGTATCATCTAGAACAAAAAACTAGAAACCCAATTAGATGTAGGCCCTACCTCATGTGCAATATATAAGTAAATTTATTTTCGGAGCAATACGCGCAACTTTTAATCTTATTTGAACAATTTGATCAATTACCGTTCAACGGAAATAGCATTTTTATGGTTTGACTTTTTGCGTTTGTTTGATTGTTCTACTTCTACTGCTTATAATACAATTGATATTTCTCTAAAAATAGGGCAATCATTCAATTTTATAACAATTCTGAATAGTCTAGCTAAAATACTGAAAGTTTAATCGAAAATAATAAAGCTATGTTACTGATGGGAATGATAAATTGTTTTTCTCGGATATCATCGGCGAATTCTAACAACAAAGACAACCGGGCGTATTTCCTTGCGGAATTTCATCACAAATTGCTTTTGAGTTTTGTATCACAATAAAACGTTAAACCGGCCAAAGCCCATATTTCATTCCCGAAAGTGTGGGAGGAATAACTCAAGTGTGCTGTATGGGTGAGGTTATACCAATATTTAAGTATACCTGTCACCAGTATCAAATTGTCACCTCCAGTAAATAAGCAACTAACAACAGTACCTGTTGCAAGATACACCAGCCCCAATTTGCACTTAACACCCAGGACAACTAAATCTTCAGGATAATATACAGTTGTCAGGATAATATACCGTTATAGTGTTATACTTGTTACTGAAACTCTATCCTTCAAGGGTTCTGCTTTCTCCCTGCTTCCTTGGAACAGAGCACCTTCATGATGTCCCGGTTCTTGACGACAAATTCTAGTGGTGCGTTGGTCGACATTTAATTAGTTTTAATATAATTCATTGAGCCAAGTCACACATTTTTATTCATTGCCAGTTGTCGGCAGACACAAATATGGCAAAATCGCTTATGGCAGAATTATGATTCGAGGAAAATTTAATATAGTTGGTCTTCGAGTTTCAATTTCATTAGTTAACAGACAGAAGAGCTGCGTTTCTACTTCACTTGAATCCGGCGATAATACCTTACATTTATTTCCAAGGTTTAACGACGAATCTTTTTCACGTCCTACGGTGAAAGTCTTATCTATCTCGTCGGTAGTAAGTAGTCAGGTGTATTAACTAAATCTAACCTATTAGAACATTACAAATAAATTAGGTTTATTAAGTTACTGCATGAATAACTTAAGAGCATATTATATGAAATCGAATAGAATTTGTGATGAGTCCCAATCCCCATCGCAAACCCTGTGTGACTTGTTTCATCTTTTTACAATAGCCACGTTGCAGTTATTGACTTCTAGTTACTGTTGTAGTTATTTTGTAGTTGTAGTCATTGTTGTTTAAGTTATCTTTGTAGTTGTTGTTGTAGTTATTATTGTAGTTATTATGGTCTGACAATCAGGGCTTCTCTGTCTTCCGTCCAGCTGTGTACCGTTGGGCTAGTGGAACCCGCAAGGGGGACATACATAGGTTGGAGGGTAGTGTGCTCCATGGAGAGTGGGGACTTGAAGGAGCAGTTTTTGATGAGAAGGAGGGAGAGTCGTTTCTGTTTGCTGTATAGCATGAGCCATTTCGCAGTTCTAAACTGTTTTCCCAACTCAGTTTTTAATGAAGGTATTATTGTATTTGTTGTTGTAGTTATTGTTATTATCGTTGTAGTTGTCTCAACTCGGAACGTTTTATTCTTAATTGCTTGAATCGCACATACAATACCCCTATATTCATTCAAGCAAGACAGGCCATCTTTTAACCGGTAAGTAATCTAAAACAATGTTGAAGACTTTGTCACACAAGCATAACCCTTCTTGTTGTGTGGCGTGTAGTTACGATGACATTACCGTTTTGGCATAATTAATGAAACTTGGTGCTGCTGCGGCGCCAGCACACAATATACACGATTCATTCCTTGTTAATTCTTCGTTAGTTAATTTCTTGCCGTGCTTATCCTGAAGGGGTGCAAAGAGCTCTGCCCAGCTGTTCTTAACAAGGTTGTGGTGCATTTTCCAATTTCCATGAGACTCACTTGAACTGCCTCACTTGAACTTTAATACTTTCAACACTACTATCATACAAATAATTTGAGTCTTCAGTGTTTGATTCTGATGAAGCTGTTGTAACAGTGAAATTGATCAATCTACATTACGTTCTACATTCATTAATCAACTGTTTAATTTGTTCAACTACTTGAGCCGAGAAGAACTATTTAAATCTAATCAGTCATTTGAACTTATAAGTTTATTTGATAGGCGGATTTCCATTTTAGGCTCTATTTCGGCTATTAGTAGGTATTATCCCGCCCTGATGTTATTTTGAGAATAGAATCGAAATGCATATCATAATGCGTAGAGTCTATTTAATGTCATTCTGGTACCAGTTAATCCCACTGTGAAATGCCAAACTCATCTGTTTCAGCATGTGTATTCGAGTCAGGCATGATATTGTTCCTTATTTCTTCATTTGTTTGTCAATCGCTTTTAATTTGAAGTTACGAGTTGATGAATCCGAGATTTTGTATCCAAATTGTATCCACTTTGTATCCATGGGACAAAATTGGGACAAAATTGGGACAGTGCTTTTTTAGGCTTGGTAGAGTAAGATAATCAATTTATTTGATTGTACGTGGTTGACAAGACTAAGTTCTACACAATTGGGCCTCCAAGAACGTTCTAGAGTACTCCTGGTTCCTGGAATGAACAGAATGAACAAAAATGAACGAAAATTTCAAAGTCTCCGAACGCCCCAAAATGACTCGGAATCGGTTTGTATCGTTATTAGAAGTGTCCCTGCAAAGTTTGGGCCCTNTACAATGTCCGGAAGGGGTCTT
>JH154487.1:263783-276290 GCA_000226015.1 Mnemiopsis leidyi | reverse complement strand
AATTGGCGACGGACTCGTGCTAAGACTTGCTGCGCGTTGAATTCTGCACATGGGCGCATTTGTACCGGAATTTATTTAGTCATCATGTTGAGTGTTTACTGTTTGCGCGCAATATTTGACATCATGACATCATTGAGTGTAGTTGCGTTCGTGCTTATTACGAGTTCAGTATTCTTTGGTACGACTATAGTACCTAACTTTATATTAATTGTCTGAATTATCTTTTATCAATTTGTATAACCATTGCATTTTGACAGTTGACAGTGAACCATACAAGTTTTTAGCTGCCCGCACCTTTTGTTCGTTTTCCGCCAAACGACAATTTCAGCATCCGAACGCTTTTACGTTTATCATTATGCAATCCCATTTACCAACAGTTCTTGTTTTACAAAGATCTACCGTCTGCCGGTCTGCGTGTTGTTGGTCAGTTGAGCTGCAAATGCAGTCCAAGTAGCCACGCGCAATTGCACGTTTTGGACCAAGAAATTTCTTAAGCAAATAACTTTGCGTAGGAGCAAGCTTTCTAGCCTCGAAAGCTGCGTTCACGTGGTAACGAACGTCTTGCGGAGTTTAACGCATGTTTTCATCTGTTACACCAAACACCATGAAATTTATACCTACCTACCTACCCATCCACCCCAAAATCCGACCACTTTAAACCATCTACTTTACTTTTTTGCCTTCGGCAAAAAAGAAGAGATGGAAAAAATCCATCATATTTTCAGGAACTTTCTTCCCGAAGGTGTACAAACGAAGAGCTACCCAACATACCCTGACCTCGCTCCAACTGACTGCCTGGCTTGTCGTCCTGACAATAAACCTCTACCTAGCTGTTGTCTTCAAGTACATCTACAACAGACCGTACCCAGACGTGTACCTGTCTGGAAACTTCCCCGGTCTGTACTACGGTTATGTTTCTGTCCTGGTCTACTCCATGGTTACCATCCCCGTCATGAGCACTGCCATCGCCTTCAAGCTGCTCTTCCTCAGGAAGAAGTCAGTGAGAAGAAGACGGGATTCTTCTGCCGTTCATCTTCAATATTGGGACTTCAACAGCAAGAAGATCAAAGCAACCATCATGGCGCTGGTGTTTGCGGCTTTTTACGTCTTATTCTACGGTTTTACCGCACTGTACTACGCGCTACCGCTGCTGGGACTGTGCCAGAAGGAACTAGGGGAGGGAGTGAGATTTTCTCTGTTGAACAGCAACTACTGGCTGGCTAACGGGGATCTGAGGTGGGAGTACTACTTTCATTGGTGGCTCTACTACTCCGCCTTCACCTGTTCCACCGTCAACTGCATGGTACATTTCGTCTGTAACAGTGTTGTTAAGAAACACGTGATCATGATGGCTGCCCGGTTTAGGTCCAAGTTGGGTGGAATCGTGGACTCTATTTCCACGGAGGGACTAAACGATATGAACGCAGACGGACCAATTGAGCTTTTGAGTAAAGTTGCTGAAAGTCACAAAGGCAATATTAGAAATGCACAGCCAGCTTAGTCGATGGTAAACTTTATACGTATACGTATAATAAACGCTGATTCACCGAAAATGTACGGTCTTACAGCCTTACCAATTTGTGCTTACATACCTACCAATTTCTTACAAAAATAGCCCTATATATGTATGCATATTGCATATATGATATGATTACTTGCAGTTTTCGATATAATAGTTAAGTATTTTAAGTTTTAAGTTTCTAACCTGGACAGTGGCTAGCCGGCAATGTAGGACAATGTACAAATGATAAAACAATGATGTAGGTGAAAACTTCTAGTATTATTGCATTTCTTCAATGCTTCAAAGCTAAGAGATACTTTGAACCCTCCAATTTTATGCAGAGTATGAGTAATTCAATATGGACTTTAAAGTGCACGACTAATCATCTTGTAAATGTTGTAAAAATATATAGAAAATTTCAAGGTTTAACATATGTACTGAAGTTGGCTAGACAATTCCCAGATAATTTGTTACATATTTAGTTTCTCCAGTGTGAGAGTTTTACTGTTGCATTTTTGAAAAGGCACGATGATAAGTTCCAGTCTGTAAAAACTAAAAAAAACGGCAGGTAGTTCATTAGTACAAACCTTGACAAGGTCCTGTTCCGAGTTAGTTCTAGAGTTTATTCCACTAGCTGAGGGAGAAACATCCGGAGACAGACCTTCTGATATTCGAGCTAGAAACCCTGGGGGAGTGCAGAGAGTATGCGAAAAGTTTATCTCCTAGAAATCAATGCTACAACAATAA
This sequence comes from Mnemiopsis leidyi, assembly GCA_000226015.1. Classification (NCBI taxonomy): domain Eukaryota; kingdom Metazoa; phylum Ctenophora; class Tentaculata; order Lobata; family Bolinopsidae; genus Mnemiopsis; species Mnemiopsis leidyi. The sequence continues at coordinate 274,042 of JH154487.1, read as the reverse complement.
TAAGAGTGGGATGAAGAAGTCTTGCTGGTTACTACGTGCCTGCCCAAACAACTGGACAAGGCCAAAGTGGACAAGGCAATGATATTAATCAGCGTCAAAGTTTAAAATGTAAATTATTGAATCGCCCAAAACAAAGACGATTCGAAGAAAAACTAACCGTTTTTGAATTTTCCTTTATGATATCTGAACTTGAGAACACCACCCTGCTGATGTTCCCCTGTGTGCACGTGTCGCTTGAGCAGCAAGGCGCGCAGCTGCACTGCTACACTGCTCGTTATTAGTGCACGTGACACTAACCTATCGAGTGTCATTTCTGGAAAAGTTTAAATTTTAAATTGAACCAAAGCTGCAAACAATACAATCGCTTGGGAACAGTTATCCAATATCTTAAAATTTTGAACTTCGAGATTTCTACATTAAACATCTTAAAGTTAAAATCTGCTGTAAATCCATTAACTTCTTACCTATGACGGACTCCAGATTGAAAGCCTTCATGCCGAGCAGCACAGTCCCCTGTGCTATACAACGTCTCAGTGATATGATGGACTGTAGTTTCAGTGTAGCTACATGTGGCTTGCTCCACCTATCTGCACCACGCTGTATGTCCTGGGGTGTGAGGTAAGGAGAGGTTGAATACTGGGAGGTGGGAAGGAGGAAGAGATGAAAGGGGAATAACATAACCATGAGGGTTTGGTATGAAAATAAAAGTTGAGGGAAAAACTTTAAGAAGAGAGAAAATTTCTCGGTTTGCTTTGGCAGGTGAGTCTGACAGTCAGAAATAAATTCCGGCTGGAAATCATCAGAAACGAGTTTGACTGAACACCAAGATGATTGAAGGTATCAGGTTAGAATTTGAAAAACTTTTCCCTAATGACCATCAACCTGGACTACAGCTATTGGAATGTGCAAACCAACTAACAAAGCAGTGGGTCTCTATTGCAGTACAACACGCCGTGTGAAAACTCGGTTGTAACTATCATACGAGGTCAACCTTATAGCACTATATTAATGTAATTCTTGAGGCTTTATTGTGTACCGAAGAATAAGAAAATATGATCACTTTAGCTACGAACACAAATATCGTTCGTCGTCAAGCTTACTTTTTGTTTACCTCACATACTTCATTCCTCAAGCATATTATCAAGAACGGTAATCGTGTGTTACAAAAAAGTACAAGCTAAGCCTTGAAAAACCGTTGCCCTGTGGCTCCTGACATTACCTTGGTGATAGGAGGGAAAACTCCAAATATCTTTATTGTCCTGACTACCTCCAGTGTTTTACTGGGTTATGTGCTATTCCTCTTAGACAAAACGATGCTGCATCAAAAAAGGCCTTGGCAAGAGTTAAAGATTCACCATTGGATGGTATATTGAAATGGTCAACTAATATCTAGAACGCAAAAAACGATATTTTTGTAACGTTTGGTGTTAAAGTGACTATCAAGAACTTGCGAAACTTAGGAGGCTTCGCCTGCATAATAGTAAAACGCAATCAAAACTCGCATTTCAACAAACTTATTTACCGCAAAAACATAATTTTATGAAACTTTTAAGCTACGTGTGGTATGCAAACAGACACAAAGGTAGGTACGTGTGTTATCTAGAGAGACACAAAGACACGTGTGGTATCCATAGAGACACAGATAAAAACACGTGTGGTATCCATAGAGACACAGATAAAAACACGTGTGGTATCCATAGAGACAGAAAGACACATGTAGTATCCATAGAGACACTAACAAAGACTCATGTGATATGCTAAAAATGCAAGAACAAATGTTACGCTAATGATGCCATATAATCCTACATAATCATAGACTTATAATGTCCATACGAGAGGAGTTTAGTTGCCAATGTTGTGTAGACTATACGATTACAGGAATTTACTCAATTTACTGAGACGTACAATTACATAAGTAAGTTATCCAGCAAGCACATAATGCAGTACGTTAGTCGATAACATGGCTACAATATATGACTGAAATATTAAACGGCAAGTATAATAGTTTTAAAAGTTGGACCATTTCCATAGTTAGTTACTGTGGCGCTTATTTATTTCTAAGTTTATCCTGTTTATATACATACTTATGTCCTACTTAAGCATTAAAAAAATTGATGACGATGACCAGCCATTCAACACCACTGATATTTGGACTATTAGTTAAACTAACTGTCTGTTAAACAGTTACCTACCTGCTCAAACTTGATCCATCTTGCTTTCTCTTCCCAAACATTCTCGCCTCTGTCAAATACCAGCTCATCGAGTTCAGAGAAAATCTGCGAAGTAACATCGTGTCATTGTACTGAATCGTGACAATGAAGTTTAGTTATAAATTATCTGTCTGTCTCATTGCCGGACTGTCTACCTGCCTGTTTGTCTCTGTGTCTACTTGTCTGTCTACCTGTCTGTTTGTCTCTGTGTCTACTTGTCTGTCGACCTGTCTGTTTGTCTCTGTGTCTACTTGTCTGTCAACCTGTCAGTTTGTCTCTGTGTCTACTTGGCTGTCTACCTGTCTGTTTGTCTCTGTGTCTACTTGTCTGTCAACCTGTCAGTTTGTCTCTGTGTCTACTTGGCTGTCTACCTGTCTGTTTGTCTGTGTGTCTACGTGTCGGCCCACCTGTCCGTTTGTCTGTCTATTTGCTAATTGCTGGGCTATCTATCTGTCCATCTGTTTGTCTGCTTGTCTGTCTATAAGACTGTATAAACCTGGTGGACAGAATGGACAGTATTCTGATTGGCCTCCTCCACCTCCAGCTCTCTACTCTTTACATACTCCACCGTTTCAATGTCTGGATCTGAGCTCAACACTGAAAAGGTATTAGTTTTAGAGCTGTTTTAATACTTTCAACACTACTATTATACAAACAATTTGAGGTTCTCTAAAGATGATGTATAAATTGAAGAATTCAAGAACCCAGTCATGTTAACTGTTTTATTTCGTGCCTCCAACCAAACCAAAAGTTTTAGAGCTATCAAGTTTGAAGTGGCAGTGCAAGCACTGAATACTGATCCATCTCACATCAAATATTGTTTAAAATTGTTGTTTTCAATTTGCACCTGATTAAATAGCCACCAACACGTGTCAATCATCTCATTTGTATTATTTCCTGCTTTTACTTTCTCACAATTACAACTCTGTTATTCTAGGTCAACAAATCATTTTAGATTACAGTAAGCTAGGAATTCTTCCACTGGCTACCGAGAGAGTGACACAATCTCAAATATAAAAAATTTAAGCAAATATGTCAGACTTAATATATGCGCAAAATTTTGACATCAAATCTGACCATACTAGATATCTCCAATCGAGCTCTTTCAATATCTTATGGTATTAACTCTTAATTCCAAAAAACAAAACGAAATAATGTTCTACCGTCTTCTGAGTTCTCCTCCGGGATGGATGCCGGTATCGAGTCGATCGTTTTAACACTGACTTTTCGGAAGTTCGACTTCGAACATTTGTCTGGGGAGTGGGTCATGTGATCACAAAATTTCTACAACAGAACTAAAACGTCACACTTTAGCGAAGCCAAGCAGCGCAAAATAGCCTCTTGCAAATGCTACAAAAGTGACGGAGAGAATATTTCAAATTTGAATTATTTGTAAAAAGACGTGTATACGAAACTGTTCCATACAATTACAATACTTATAATTCTTCAATTATCTCTAAAATGTGAATTTCAGGGCAATGCTCCAGAGTGAAATAATTACTCTTACGCTAAATTCACAACACGGCCCGTGAAACGCGGGTGAATTTAACAATAAAGCTGGAAGGTAACGCTTATTCAAACTTTCCTCTTTTCAAGACATTTTTCTGCGGCAGGAAACAGCTTAGCTCTGTGTTTGTGCCACAGCACACAGACCTAATGGGTGCCGATACACGTGCAAGTATACGCACGACATTATTGTGTGTACAACTCACCGCAACCCACTCACAGTATACACTTATAATTGTATATAATTGGATAAAGCGATCAAAGATGTAGGACGTTAAATATCTCTATGTTCGACAAACTACTACTTACTAGTACAAACGACAGGACATAATATTCGACATTTTGAACTGCGGGAGGTTTTATGGTTTAAAAACCTTTCGGGTAAATTTCAGATGTGGTAAAGCATGCAATGAGAGATCGTGTAAATGGAATATCAAAGAACCAATTACGCGATTTACGTCACTTCTTAGATACTCATATGTGATTTTACAGGTTGATAATAAATGCATTGGCAGTTAACGTCATAACAGAGGAAGCTCAAAAAATTCCTAGGGTAATACACGGTCAAGACCAACACTTGAAATTAAAACGACTCAAATCCGAGCGATGCGGTTAACAATGAACGCGATAAGAAAATGAGTAGGGTTTCCTTGCTAGCGCTTGATAATATCTCACTAGACGAGCGAGTAATTGCCCAATTAGGAAGATCAGGTTTCACTGAATTTGCACTTGGTACGGTTGAAATCGCACAATGTTAATTACTTTTGGCCATTGGTCAAAACAGAGCCTTTGTCAAAGACATCGATTTACTGTGATAAGGTTGAAGTTGGACGTTTACTGAAACCTTGATGCTCGCTTTGTGCTCAGTTAACAATAAATTTAAGTTGATTGAGCAGGTATTATTACTTAACACACACACACCGATTGATTTCTTCCTCTTTTTCTTCAGTCTGCGTTGTTTTGGAGGAGGTTTCAAGAAGCGTAAACCCACACTGTCGCTGCTTTCTGAGTCGACTACGGGGTCTGTCAAAGAGTCTGTGCAGGGGGACTCTGTGCTCTTTTGGGACAAGTAAGGTACGTCACCTTCAAATCCTGGTTGGGCGGTTTTGTATCCTCTCGCTTTTATATCATCGATCGATAACTCATCTGGGAGAGAATTTCGAGTTATTTCGTGATAAAGCATAATGTAAAGTATGTTCTGAGAGCTATCAACCACTGTAAGACCGACGACTTTTTGTGCCTCAAAAGAATCTAAAGCTTTTAGCCTAAGTGTTTATCTTAAATCAAGTGATCAATGATATCCTCATATTTTTGGTTAGAGGCATTATTTGGAACCAACCAGCTATTGTAGAGACGGGGACGTTGGAGAAACGACTGAGGGAACTCTCAATCTGTACCATTGGCAGGGTCTTCAGTCGTCATCTTGCTAATTAACTATTTAGATGTCAAATGTGGAATTCCTATGACACGAAAATATGCAACTTTTGAGGTGGTGAGCGGTGACGAATTCACTATAAGACCAAACATTGTCAATTGGCAATTGGGTCATAGTAGAGAAAAAATTGAATTTTAAAATTCTTATCTAATTTGACAAAAGGACTAGAAACAAAATGTTTCATCTCATATAGAAACAGACGATTGAAATTAATAGGTATCATTTACATAAAGTAAATCATAAAATAAAAAGTTGATCAAAAAATAAAAAGTTGGTCAGTATTTTCGAATCGATTCTTTTTATTTACAATATATCAAAACTAACAAATCAAGTCTAAAATATGACATCAATATATGTAAACTCCAACTTACTAATTAGAACTTGCAAATCGTATCGGTAAAAACTAAATTAAATAACAATTTCAATTGTTTAAAATCATAGGTACTGTACTATAATCATTTCTGAACAAAACCAATTCAATTTTGTAAATTATACAAACATTGCCAAAGTATAACAGATTGAAATCTGAAACACAAGCTTAGGCATAATATTTTCAATTTTACAAAAACGAAGAATCTGATTTTCAATCTTGAAACACATCAACCCAAACAGTAACAGTATAGAAATAGGCGATTGAAATGAATAGGTATCATTTACATTAAGCGACATTTGATCATACAGTAAAAAGTTGGTCAGCAGTTTCGAACCGATTCTTTTTATCTACAATATATGTCAAAACTAACAAATCAAGTCTATTATAAACATCAATATATCTTATCTTCAGCACATAGTTATTAGAACTTACAAATCGTATCGGTAAAAAATTAAATTATAAAAAAAATTTCAACTGTTTAAAATCATAGGGACTATAATCATTTCTGAACAAAACCAATTCAATTTTGTAAATTATACAATCATTGCCAAAGCTTAACAGATTGAATTCTGAAACACATGCTAAGGCATAATATTTTTAATCTTGAAACATATCAACCCAAACAGTTACAGTTCCATCTACGGATCTTGAACCAGTAATAATCTTGTCGTCATCAGTTGTAGTCATGCAGGATATCATGTCGGTGTGTGCATGTGATACACTTTTCTTAAAGCACCTATCTTGCAAATCGTAGACAAGCAGAGAGATATTTCTTGTGGCCAAAACTAAATGAAACTTACCATGCAAAACCAAATTATAGAACGATCTTTGACCATCTTTTTCCATTACGTTACAAATGTCTAGATCTTTTAAGTGGACAAAAGAATGAGACGAAAAGCAACGAATTGTATCTGGCGAGGCTTTGTCAATCCCATAGATATGCCCAAGTTCTTCACAAACAATGAACTTAATCAGGGTGAAACCAGTTTCATGCAATTGAAATTCATCTTCATAGTAGACGGAAAATCCCTCTTTTACCGATTGCAGCAAGTTACTTCCTCTAATTTGTGTCATAAAGATAAAATTCTGGCTGTCTTTGACAGACTGTAACATGCTTTTTGTTTTAACACACCATATAGAAGTTAGACCATCCATACTAGTTATGAAACAACGATTTTCTATCCTTTTCATGCCCATTATGTGGTCATTGTGGCTGAATAACGACAAAGTTTGGTAGTTATCAAATGAATCACATTTCATGATGTGCAGACTTCTAGAAAGACTCTTGTTCTTGTACTTTACTGCAATCCAAAGATCTCCCTCTATGAGAAGAATTTCATATAATGTCCAATTTTCATTATCGGGTAGCATCATGGAAATGTGAGCTTCAACATCGAAAGTGGTCATGGATACTTTATGTAGGCTGCAGGTGCGCGTGCCAATATAAAGATACTGTGAATCCACAACCAATACCTCTATTGTTTCTTTGATCTTAGGATTTGGACTAAATTTGCACAGAACATTGTCTATTCCACTCACATTGGAAATAGTAGGACCAGGTGTTTTGTGCATCATAATCAATTTTTCTTGATAAGTCAGAAAGTTGGTATGCTTGATTCTTTTGACAAAGAAATTACAGGAAGGTGACTGTTCGTCCATATTTTCAGCATCGGATACATTTAATAACTCACCATACATAAGTTCATATTTGTGCAGAGATTCAAATATCAGAATCCCTGCCCGAGCATCTGCTAATATTGATTGATCCTTTGTTTTTTTAAAGAGACGTGTTGCTTCTATCAACTCTTCTATAATAATGATCCATCGACAAGCATTCTTGATATTGTCTATTTGTTTAGGACTTCTGGACATCAGCTTGAACCTAAGTTGTGTTGGCATAGAAGCTCTAATATCAGTTATTTCATCTATGTTGATGAAATCACAAATTTGTCTGGTTGCAATGTCAACAAAATACAGCTTGTAGATAGAGCAAATTAGATGCAACCCAGTGCCAATCTTATCATTTTGCTCAGAATACTTGACAAGCTTCTCGGATTTATTGGTTATCATTGGTAAATAAACTCTTCTATCGAGATATTTTTTGAGTCCTCCCCATATTTCGCAAAAGTTTTTTGCATCTTGACCAAGTACTTGATCTGAATCACTTTTAAGAGCCGAAAATATTTTACGAGCGGTCTCATGATATCTTGTTATTCCCATTTCCATAATTATCTCTGGGAATTCAAGATAGTTGTAGTTTTTGTTGGATAAACTCTTCATAGCATTCTCAGGTCCTAATTCCATAGTCAATGGAGCCCAAACTGCTTGTTGCATGAAATCTTGTTTTAAAAGCTCACTGTACAAATCAGGGAAGTGTTCCAACTTCTTTAGCAAAGTCAAAACTTCCAAGGCAGGGAAATTTTTGACTCCAGCTTCAAAAATTTTGTTGATAGATTGAAATGCAAGAGTTGTCTCCTCTTTCCTTAAAAGAAGCAATGCTCTCAGATAAAGCAATGACGATTTATCAGATAATCTTTCACAAACAGAAAGCTTCAGCTCAACAGATTTTAAATTGTCATCAACTGAATGTGTAAAGTTAATAACCTCATTACAGCGTTTATTTATCTTTGTCTCCTCAATGACATGTTCAATTGGCTTTAATTTGAGAACATCAAGTAAAGCAAAGCACTGGCGTTCAAGGTATGGATTATTGTATTTCTGCCTCAAGTTTGCCCTCATCATTGTGTACTTCAGATGCATTTGAAGTGGGGTAAGTTGATGTCCATCACATTCTGTCTTTTGGGTAATGCTTATCTTTTTCTTGGCACTCATCCTAAAGGTCAGAAGCCCTTTGTAAAGATCTATCAGAACATATTGAATGGACAAGAATATCCTTACATTAAGAAGATAATCAAACTCTTCCTTAGCTTTAAGCATATCCTCTTCACTTTCAAAGATCTCGGTTATGCTGCTACAAACAAAGTTGAAGGATGTTCTAGGCAATCGTTCTTTAAACCGTGCAACAATTGTTGGGTCCAAGTTAAATCGAGTAGCTCCGTTACAATAGTTGACTGTCCCACTATCAATATCGATAAATATGATTCTTCTATCATCGTGATCCTCCTCCAGAACACTTCTATCAGCTCCAAATATGAAGTAACCCATTGCATCTAGCATGTCATAGAGATTTTCAGTAAGCAAGGGAAAGTATGGAGCTAACCACTCGAAAGGATAGATGCTGGAGAGGAAGCATTCCATAATTAGAACTCGGGTTGATGGATCACTACTCACAAAAACAACCTGCTGCTCACTTATGATGGCAACAAGTATTTCAATAAATGTTTGATGGTCAAAGAACATGAATGGCAATAACAATGGAACATCACTAAAACCAGCAACAAGTTCACAGTTAAGAGCAAAGGATTTGTTCTTATATCCAAACCTAACATCAAGTGTGCCTTTGGGAGGTACAAACACTTCAGAAAGAGTGCCCAACAAAATTTGAACCTCAAATTCAATTCTGTCAACGTTAATCAGTTGCAAACTCAACGTTTGAAAAATATCCCTCATCAAAGTGAAGCACTTGTGCGATGAGAAAAAGCACAACTTAGTAAGTGAAAACATACAGGAGTCTGTACTTTGACCAGAGGTGTGAACATCCTTAGGAAGACAAAGGCAGTACATGTATATACGGGACCCAGTTTCATCAGTAAAACCCCATACTCAATTTTCAACTTTGGCCTTTTAGACCAAATTTGGGCACCATGAGGAAAGCAAAACATGGGTAAGTTTTTTAATACAGACCAAGAGATGGAACTTGAGATCGATAGCTCTGGATCATTCTGGAAACTTTTAAACACCTTCTTTGGTGTTATCACAGATAACAGAGCACATGGTGTTGCTAAATGATCTGATGTACCAATACCTACTTCATTGCACTCTCTGTTGCCAATTATTGCACAAACTTCACTTAAAGGAGGAACACAGATGTTTGATCCATTAGGCATTCTCCTGAATTAAATAAGTTAGGAAGCATGTTGCTGCTACAGTTTAAGTAACTTTTAACCCGATTTTATGTTGGGCTAACTGATAATCTCTTGTACTATAGGATACATAATTAGAATAAAATTTAACACAGCAATATAATAGAAAAAAAGCTAATTATGCTTCTGGTGCTATAATATTGAAACAAAATACCACTAAAACAAAAAATATCAGTTATAGCCATTTTAATATATAAAATTCAAATTTACAGAACAACAAGGATATGTGAACAGTGGGATTGAATGGATTTCACCCTGAGATGGACTTCTTATTAAGTTGATGGGGCAAAGGAATGTGTCTTAACCCAATGATCAGATAAACTATTTCAACACTACAAATACATCAAATTTATTGAGGTATGTCCGATGTCGATGTCAAGACGAACAAGAAACGTGGAGCTGTTGGAAGACCCAAAAAGGTTGTCAAAAGCCCAAAGAAGAACTCTCGTCTAGATTCAGGTGACATATCCAAAGTTGATTTCGACTATTGTCCTTGCAAGAGTTACATCGATGAAGAGCTTTCTGTTGAATGTGAGAGCTGTAACAAGTTTTGGCATTTGTGTTGTGTTGGTTTGCGTGGACTGAATGAAGATATGGTGCAGTTGTTGGAGAATTGGAAGTGTCAAGACTGTTACACCTGTCCGTACACATACAAGGAAACAGCACCCAAATCGCAACAAACAAATGACTGT
>JH154487.1:249323-261097 GCA_000226015.1 Mnemiopsis leidyi | reverse complement strand
CTACAAATAGAGAATGAAATGACGGGAGGGCCGTGCGCGCTGCTGAGCGGTACTTGTACGGCAGCGCGCACAGCTCCTGTCTTTTTATTCCCATGAGGGTCGGACGAAGTCAGACAATGCTGTACAAGAGGTGTTGTTGAGGTGTTACCCGACCCGCGCGCGGCTTGCAGTTTGCTGCTTTCCTAGCGTTTTGTTAAAACGTTAGACGAATATCATCTCGTCAAAAGGGGTGGAGATTTTCATCGTCTCACGTTTCCATTGTCTCGCGCGGGCGGCGCGCGCCAGAGTGCAGGCAAACGTTGCTTGACCTGCTGCCGCGAAACCTCCTCAAATTAATTCAACAAAATTAGAAGGAAATCTTTAAGTAAAAATTCTGATTCTGAAAGTGAAATGCTTGTGAAATACTGCGTTTTCACTTTCTTAGCAAGTCATATCATGATGCAGATGACGACAATGACAGCCGGGTAAGGAGGGGGTAAAAAATAAAATTAGCGAAAATTTGTTGTCGCGGTGATACACGACTCTCGCAGCTCAAAGCTAAAGCTGAACGGTAGACGGATAAAATATCGTCAAAAATTTGCTGACGTCATATGTAAATGACCCCTAATAGTAATGTAGCTATTTAATTTTGATTTAATGTTTTTTTCTTTCGTTCGCGTTTAGACGGAGAAGTGTGTGGTGTAGTGATCGCTAGAATTTTATAACAACATTGAGTTATAATGCGTTATAATGCGTTAGTTTGTTGAACACACGGTGCACTATCCACTATCGCTAAGACGCTAAGTCAAGTCGCTGGTCCATGGTCTATTTCCAGCCACATAGAAAACAGACCACTATAAAATCTCATCTCGATAATCGAATCCGTCCATATAACTATAGCTATATATATTTACAACTTATATATTTACTCTGAGTCTGTATAGTAAGACTAAGTGTCTGTGTAAGTTTCATGGTTTCAGGTTCATCGTTAGGGCCGTTCAACTTCACAGATGTGGACGTCACGTTTTCGGAATTCCCCCCTTCCCCCTCTATCACTATTAGTATCATTATTCGTCATGACTGACCCCTCATGATGATTTTCAATGATTTCATTACTGGCCAACCCCCGCCTATCTGTATCAATTATCGGTATTTGGAAACTCCCTCCCCCTTTCGGTGATGACGACATAAATGAAAGAGCCAACGCATCTGCATACGATTAGAAATAGAAGTTCGAAAAGTCTTAGGAGCCAGGATTGTATGATAAATCATTTGATTAAACCGGCCAACTATCTTATCTGTTATCAGTAATATTACGCTCAATTATAAGTTAATCTTGTTAAAAATCTTAATCTTGTTTAAACTCTTTGCAATTCTGAATTCGATCAAACTCTTCACCACTTTGATGACTGAAAAAGGGTGCGGTACTGCACTTGCAGTACAATGTCACTACTTTAAGTTTTAGAAATTGTCAATAATAATATCAGCCCTACACAATACATATCTAAAACTTAAAGTTACTGTTAGATGATCATAAGTATCTTCATAAAAAATGACGCTGCGTTTGAGACAGGGAAAGAAGAGGCTTTGTTTAAACGATCCTTTGTTATCTTCCGATCTTGTCTAGTTCTATGTATAACTTTGTGAAGCTTACAGTATCTTTTCGAGGTGCCTATGCGTATCAAGCCATATAACCAACTTTTACAATGTGAATTATGGGAAACAAATTTGCTCTTTTAACATCACACAGACTCAAAGCGACATGGCTTTAAAATGTGAAAGCTACAGTGACATTGAGTGCAAAGTAAACCATGCCGGACCGATCTACTCCTGCCTTACAGTAAATTGTTGACAAACCTTTATCTTTTAAATTTTATCGAATACCTCAATTTTCGTCTTAGTTTTTTTGATGCACCACGTTTCTGCACTTAGAGTAGTTTTTCGTGTTTTTGTTTCGATCTTATTTCTGTTAATTGCAAATACCCTTTTCCATTCTACAAATACTAAATACTTCTCTATTAATACCATGATTCCTTCGAATTTGAATATTATTATTAAATGCACTAAACAATGTGGATTCCACATCTTACTATCACATCTCAGTCGCTACTAAGCCAAAGATGAATGGGATGTATAATTTAAAGAAGTGCAAAGTTGAGATATCATAGACGACTTAAAATGTGTCTTCTTAGTATTTCAATCATAACTCTTCTTGCAGGTCAGTTAATTGTGATTCATCAAATTGTCACTTAATATTACCATTGTGCACTGCAGAACTATTATTAGCTATTATTAACGTTACACTTACTTTAAGTATTAAGTCTAACAGTCACAGACAGAAGCACTCATCACAATTATTGTAACAGAAGTTTTTCCACGGACAAATGCTGATACTGATAGTATGAACTGGACGAGCGTGAAAGGAATGAAGAAGATCTCATTTGACCCGGGAGAACAGATCCTACTGATAAAAGAGAAGGTGGAAACTGGAGGGTTCTATCATTTGAGAGATCTAAGTCTAACTGTCTCTATAAAGGGCGAGCTGGGAAAGTCCAGTGAGATCAATATCTGGCTTAGCTGGTAAATTGTGAAGCAACTAAAACTATTCCGCGAATTTCCAGCCATGTCTAACATAATGATAATATAAACTTATTTAGTCCTTGACACGTTTAGAAAGTTCTATTTTGACATTGAGTCAGTATTAAGTCCAACCGGTAGAATAGTAGAGTCCTTACTTACATCAGCTTACAAGGAGCAACATCTTCGCAGGAAGATAAAATATGAGGCGAATCACAAAATTGTTTTTGTCGACGAACAATGTATGTCCGATGAACCAGATCTATACAAATACGTGAATCTTATTAAAGAGGAAGCTAAAATTGCTTGTTTCGATGCACCCACCGATCAGGTTTAGCATTTATTCAATTGTTTCGAGCTATGAAATTAGCAAGTGTTATTATAGCAAGTGTATAGTGGATAGTGATCCAGTAGTAATAGTAGTAACTGTTAAGTTTAATGTTTATTTTAGCTTTATTCAATAATTGGTGGAAGTTGGGCCGTTGTATGATAAGCTTAATAAAAATATAACAAGCTCAATCATCAGGTTCAAATTTGGCAGTTTGAGTTTAGCAAGAAAAGAGTAAAGATAATTTGCAACAAGGAAACTATAATTGATTACAAGGTGGGTTAGAAGACAAGCTGCTCTATAAGCCTGAGGAGGTCTTTTCTTAATTTTTTTTTGGAATTTTATGATTTTTAATTGGGCACTGAGCAAATCCACATTGTAGATTGTAAAAGCTGCTAGTAGTTGATAACAACACCAGTACTGGTACTCAGCTAATCCAGGTTCAAGTGAACAACTTCAAGAATCAAGTACAAAGTTTATTAGTATAGGCATACTTCATATGGCACACCAATAGAGTAGTAGGAAATGCAAATCAAACTACTGGTACAGGTACAGATACAATTATAAATCTGTGCAGTTATATTAATTAGTGTTTCCATCTAAATTCTGATTAAAACTCTCACTTTTGAAGGTCAGCGAGGCTGTAACAGCAGAAGAAGGGGAGCAGTGTATTGAATACAAGATATCCGAGAAGTGGACAGAACTGTGGAATAACAAAAATGTTGCTAAATTACAGTTGAATGACTTGGTGTTCAGCTCTGATTCTCTGTACAAGATCCTCTCCAAATCCTCTGCTTCTAGCAAACCAAGTAAGGGTTGGCTGTTAGACACATTTCATAATCGTAATGTTACTTAACTTACAGTTCAATTGCTGTTTTAGGAGTTAAGACGTTGGTGACAAGCGAATGTTTTGTTAGGGGAAAACAAACTTTCGTATTGTACCACAATATCATATTTACTGTCCTCATCCTAGACATTAATATCATAAGTTAAGTTGTTGTAACAGTATTAACATTGTTTGCCTAGATAAGCAGGTCAATGATTCTACGTTCATCTAAAGATCTGTAAGTAGATCAGGGAAGATTCGCCGAAAATGCGGCACGTAAACACGTGAACTGTGAAGATCTGTAAGTAGATCAGGGAAGATTCGCCGAAAATGCGGCACGTAAAATCGTGAAGATCTGTAAGTATCGGGGAGGGCTTAGATTGTGGACGGTAAGACGGGAAACTCAGTCGTTTAAACGCGGAAAATAGTAAATAAACTTACTTACTTTGTTACTTTGTTGTGGTTTATCCTCGAGCAGGAAAGGTCATCAGATGTCTGACCACCGTGTTGGTGTGAAGTCCACGAGCGAATTTGACCAGCTGCAGGTATAACCGGAAACCGGGGGGTTATCCGGTATCAATCACAAAAAGTATCTAAACAATTTTTATGTTACAAATAACTTGAAATGTCTATATGCATATTGCAGGCTTTAATCCGCAATGTCTGAAAACTGTAATCCATCAGTAATACTGGGTATCTTAACTATATATGCCAGTCCAGTATATGCATGAATAAATAATATACTGACCACTCAGTGTATGTTTGCTTTGAATGCTTATATAACACATTTGTTTTTGTATATAACAGTAAACGACTGTCTACCGCGATCCTAAGCCCCGTGAATTTCAGGCGCAGGGGGAGCTATTTCTTCCCGGCCCCAATTTTTCAACAAATATAGTTTTGAAATATTTTTTTCAACAAATACATTTTTGAAATCGAATTTTCTTCTAAATAGTTTAATTTATACGAACAGTTGCAGTCCTGTCATTATATGAGCTCAGTGGTCATGTCAAAATAAGTTCAGATCCCAAGTTCTGAAAAGTTCTAACCTTGGCATAGATTTATGAAATTCATTCAGCCCCGGCCAAATTCCAAAACCGAGAACGACCAATTCCCGAACCCGGCCAAATTTGGAGATTCCCGGTCCCGGCCAAATCCTATTTCCGGTCGTTTACTGCTTTCAAAAATCTTCTTCAAGCAGCAAAAATCATAAACTAAGTGTTACTTTGCCTAATAGCAGTAGGAATTGATCACACAAATATGCTTCAACTTTTTCTGACGTGTCATTGAGTCTGAAAACGTGTGTTCCATTTAACAGAGCTGATAAACTGACACATTTTTTGGAACCAGGCCCACGACTTAGCTGGAAAATGCGCAAATGAAAACAGATAATTTTTCAACATTGTGGCATATGGCAAAATGAAAGCGGTTAAATGACTCGCCCCAGATGAGGGCCACTACACAACTTACAAAATACTTAAGACCAGCTAAAATATTCCATGAAATGTAGCGTGACTTCATATTCGCGAAACTGGCGCTCAAAAAATTCAACATCTTCAATGATAACTGCCCTGAATTGCATTCCCAATTACATTCTGAGTAACATATTACGAAAGTATGTTTCAAAGATGCACCAATAGCTCCGTACTGAAGTAGTGATTTCTGAGAAGTCTCAGTCTTAGCTGAATTAACTATTTTCACTCTTATTCCAGCAAGCCAGAAGCCACCGTCACTGATTATAAATTATGACGCTATTCTGCGTTAGTAATCGGTGATTCAACTTTTCCAAGTGCTTCCACTTTCGCAAAAGTGTCAAAACTATCAGTGACCTCACTACTCAAGCAGTGACATGGTAACTGGATTAATGTCGTCAGAGAGTAGTGTGCGAAGAGGTAGAGGCTGGTATTTCAGGAGAACTAACCATGTCAGAAGGCGTGAAGGCTATCATTCCACACCCACCCCTATCTGTCTTCATGCTGGGTAACTCTGTAAATTCATCTGATGACGTGTTGAAACAGTGAACTGTCTTTAACATGGCCCCGTTCTTAATACCTCCCGCTAATATCACCTGAAGTTGATTCTTGTAAATTAAATATTGTTTCAGAAGTTGATCAAACCTCGGAAGAGGATCAGACAGTAGCTAAGCATCAGCGGAAAAACTCATAAAAAGCAGGTTGAAGTTTCCCTTCACTGTACCTTATTCTCGAGCACGCAGACACTCCTCAGAGTAATCCCATCACTCTTGATATCCAACATTTCCCACGCCTCTTTCTGCGGATCGAACAGTTCGACCGGTACGGGCCTGTGTTCCACGTCATCGTTCTCGTGGTAGATGTTACCTCCGATAACGTACATTATCTCGTTCACAACCGCCATGCTGGGGTGTTCTTCCGTAAACAATGGTAAACAATGGTAAAGACTGACATGGACTTTTTGAGTTGGATGAATGTCAAGTGTCAGAAAATATGATTCACTTTGTTACGTTTTTTGTATTTATAGTTAATTCCAATATGTACTTATGTATTAAATCTCTTGTGTAACTTCTCCCGAAACCTTTGAAGGCCTCAAAAAACAAATCCCAACTCACCTAAAGAAATATCGGCAGGACTCCATAGGTTTCTGGATGTTCCATTGGTTAGTTTCCGGATCATAATACTCCATACTTCTTAAATACGTCTTATCGTTACTTCGACCACCTACCGCGTAGATCCTAAAGTATGTCGTATAGGAACCAGAAGAAGGAGACTGATTTGTGCACCCAAATGGGCCGACTTAAAACTAATACTGATAGTCGACAACAATGGACAAGTACATGTGTTTCTAACACAAATGGTACATATAGCAAAACTGACTTGTTATCAAGTGCTGCAAACTGACGTACAGCAAAAACTAAACCTACAAAAACTGACTTGTTATTAAGAGCAGCTACAGCAATAACTAAACCTACAAAAACTGACTTGTTATCAAGAGCAGCTACAGCAAAAACTAAACCTACAAAAACTGACTTGTTATTAAGAGCAGCTACAGCAAAAACTAAACCTGAAAAACTATACCTACAAAAACTGACCTGTTATTAAGAGCAGCTACAGCAGCACCAGCCCTCCCGTGGTTCATGTCCGATATTTGCTGCCAGGAACCTCGCTCGTGGGAAAATCTCTCACAAGTTTTGTGTCGGGATTGCTTGTCTCGTCCACCTGATTCAGTTTTATACACGTGACTACGTTACAAATAACTGTTATAATACACGTGATGTATTTATGTGAAACGTTACTTTGTTCGAATTACTGGTAAGTTAAGCTCGCGTGGCCCGACAGAAAAAAGGATCAAAGGAAACAACTTCATACTGACAATAGAATGTTAACCTATGGCGTAAAGATTGTCTCCAATAACAGCAGCTCCTGCGCCGTTCCTTGCACGTGTCATGTTGGGAATACTGGTCCAAACATCCGTTACAGGGTCGTACATCTCTACCGTGTCCAGGAACTCATTTCCGTCGTGACCCCCTGGGGAATGGAAACAGTTCATATCTTTCGTCGGGGTTAAAAGTCTGAAATCTAATCACTTAATTTTCTATTGTAGTTCACTTGCTAAGATCTACTGGCCTGTTAAAAAGAAGAATCACTCACCAACAGCGTAGATCTTGCCGTTCATGAGAGCAATACCATGACTGCCTCTTTTCGTAAGCATGTCGGCACAAGGGAACCATTCCTCCCGTTCGACATCGTAACATTCAACACTGCAGGGAGGAGGACAGTGAGCAGTAGTTAACGTAACAATTAGCAGTAGTTAACGTAACAATTCTGTTTACTGATGAAAACTCGGAAAGCTTAACTTATCGAACAGATTTGTGTTGACCTTGTTGTTAGACGAGTTCTGTAGCTTTCATACAATAATTCATTATTGAATATGAACAAACCTCTTCAGAAATATCCGTTTCGAGTCAATACCTCCACACACAAACAATGCGTGAGGCCTGAAAAATGAAAGATTTTAATCTTTAATTTCTTTACAGGATAAGAAAGTAATTACAGGCTTGGAAAATAAGGATAAACATGGCGCTTAGATTGTTATGCGGGATAGTCAGAAGTTATGTTAAATATTACCTAATTCTCTTTCGTGGAACTCTATCAGAATTTGTCGGAACACCGTGCAACTTTACAAACCGTCTCTTGTGTGGCATCAAGTGGTGATTCTTAACCTGAAGTTTATCAACTGATAACTGTGTCTGGGTAGAAAACAGAAGCTATAAAAGGAAGGTGTCGCTGTTAAATTGCGTGAGACAGTCAAATATTCGCCTGCGCGACTGAAGCTAGGACCAGATAGCCGTTTTTAAGCTAACTAAATTGTGCGCGCGCATGTCACGTACCACCGCGAAACAAAACGCTTAAATATATAAAAGTTTCTGACGCTCCTTCCAAAAAGCGACAATGTAAATATTGGCAGGTGTCACAATGTCGCATTATTATACACACTCCCATGATAGCCAGTATATCCAAAGTAGAGTACAGTACGGGATAAATGAACGATTTTATATCATCACATAATAGTAATCATTCTCGGGTAAAGCACTAAATAGACAGTATAGTCGGACTAAAACAGGTGTATCGACACATAGACAAGTGTTATAATTACAATATACAACAACACCTTTGTCAATCTTAATACCTTACTAAATAACATACTTTGGGTGGAGGGCAACTAAAAAAACTCTTGAAAACTCTATATCTATTTTGCGAATTCAAGGATCACTATTTAGTTTTTTGTATATAGAGTTTATACTTATTTTGAACTTTTTCAGATGCATTATACAGTTACATCTTCGCGTAGTACTACCTGTTTACCAATAAATGCAGATCTAAGAATTTTTTTCAAATTGTTTTTTATTTTAGACTTTTTCAGTCAAATGATTTTCTTTTTTCCCTCAACCTGGGAGAATTTAATTATGACTCCAAAAAACTCTAAACTACTCTATATCGATATTGGGAATTTTAGGGCGATATTGACTTTTTTAGACCTAAATTTTTCACTTATTTTAGACTTTTTGAGTTGCATTAAACATCCAGAATTACATTCAAATTTATCGTATGGTACTGTTTGTTTTCCACAAAATACCTCTCAGAATGATTTTCATATGGTTTTTTGATCAATGTGGGAAAATTCTATTATAACTTTAAAAAACTCTATATCTATTTTGGGAATTTTAGGGTCCCCATTGAGTTTTTCAGTTGCCCTCCCCCTTCCAACATGTTGCAACAATAATAACTTTGCGGAGGAAGTTTTAACTTGTTTGTTTCAGGACCGATAAAGTTAATTAAAAAAGTAAATGACAAAAATAATAATAAAAACCCACGTTATGAAGTATCCGGTTACAGTCGGCATTCGACATGATGAGAGGCTCACATTCTATCTTCTCAATGAGATCTTCTACAGTGAGTAGATTGAGTCGAACTAGGTGAAGAAGTTCTGCCAGACTGTCTGCTCTGCTATCTAGATCATGCTTTACCCACTTCAACATTCCTGGGTAAAATATTTGTAGAATGTTGACATGAAGGTTGTATAACATTACACATGTTATAATATTGTACAAGTTTACATGGTTCAAATGCAGACGACACAATAGAAAGACATATGTCAGATGAAACGGCTGCCTATTTTGTAGGACAAATTTAAATCTTACAATAAAGAGCTCAGTGTGCAAGCAGCGGGAAGTTTAAATTCTGTTGAGTAATCATATGATAAGACCTGACTTTACACACCATCAAATGCGACCAACTCTGACTGCACATTTAACTCGTCTGAGGAGAGAATAGCTTTGATTTTCTGGAGGGGAATTTCTAAAAACTCATCGGTTGTGTAGATTTCTTCAAAGTTGCGGGAAATGTAGTTCAGAGAACTGGTTATCGTCTCCTGTTAAAGTTCGAGATTTAAACAACTTTGATAAATTTAGGACAGAAAAAATTGACGCTACAAAGTTTCATAAACTACCGAGAGTCTAGAATATATAAATTAAAATGAGCACAATTTAGTCACTTTCTTTTTAATTCGGAATCGTTTAAAAGCTTTCAACCTACAGAAAATCTTGAAATTGATCTTTTAGTGGTTGTCGAGCAATAAAACATAAAATATAATCAGCATGAATCAATTTCTTTTATCTTCAGCATATTTTTCAGTTAATTATTCTCTTCATCAAAACAAAGATCCGTCAACAATTAATAATAAAGTCTCATCGTCGAATAGTCCAGCCAAACGCTAACGAAAACCGTACCTGCATTGATTCTCATAAAATTAACAAAACGGCAGCTGAGTAGCTCAAGATACAAAACGCCGTTTCAAATTGACAATATCTCAACAAATATGACGTCACACATCACACAGACGTACACAAAGAGAGAGAAAGAGAGACGAGTGTGCTGGAAAACAAAGCAACAGTGCAGTGCTACTCTGCATTACTTTACCAACTCAAATGATTATTGGGACTCTGCTCTATTATATAATAAATATAAATATATATGTACAACGAAGAGAGTTAGAGAGGACATATTAGCACTTCAACCGTCCTGGTTTGTATCGTTGCATGGCTGTCACTCCTTAACTCGTCACGTGACACAAAGATCAGTTGAAACGAGATGTAGTCTGTGCTATCAAAACAAGGTGATAAAAATCTGAAGTTCTTAAGGAGTAGGCCGTATGGACCTACCTTGAATCATCGCCTCAATATGTATATTCATGAATAATAGCGCCAGGCTAATGGCAACATGAGGGTGGACAGTGTATGTCAAACAGTAGGTGCCTGCAAGGGGGGGTTGCTACCATAGATCTCCTACTTCCCTACTTACAAAAGAGCGGAGAAACCTAAATTGAGAATTCTATCGTAATTGCAGGACTCGAATCAAATACTAACTAACTATGTACACACTACATGATTAATGACTAAAACCGTACTGATTCTTAAATTTTAACAGATGATCATGTAACAATGATGATAGAATCCAGCGGCCAAATTTTCCAGCCTTATGATATCTTGTGTCCTTTGTATTTACTGTTTCATTGTGTATTCAAATACTTCTTCGATAAAAGTTTTAAATCAACTGATTTATAAATTCGAAAAGTTAATTAGTACGTGTAGTTGGTAGTCTGGTTCATAGCGTTAGTAAGCAGCTCTGTAAAGTAAACCGGTTGTAATTACAGTAGCTAGTGATGTAGCAATGTAGCAATGTAGCTATAAAGCAGTAAGTAGTACCGCTAAAATGGCGATGTGCTAAACGTTGTCCTGTCCCAGTAATCTACAGGAACTAAATAGCTCGAAAATATTCGCTGTGTTTTTGTACATTGATGTAAAAATATGCGGTCTTTATGCAGGTATTCTAATATAAATTTGTACTTCCCGAAATTTGTACTTTTCAAAAATTTATACCTTATTTAATAAATTGTAGGTCTTACTAACTTTAAATCTATTGAAACGTGTACAAAATAGAACACACAAAATATTCAGACAACGAAATAAAAACCTTGCAGTCCAGTCGCTCAGCGATGTTGAGAAGTCCCATACAGTTGTTGACATCTATGTGGTTCAACATGAAGTTGAAACATGCCGTCCTGAAAAACAATGTGAATAAAATCATAAAACAAACTATCAAATGAGCATTATCATTTTCTGCTTTCCCATCTATATAATTATATTGTATATCATGTAATTGATCATTTTCCCTACACGTCGTTAGAACACAGAATCAGGTAAACGTGCTTACACCAGTAATATGTGTCGAGATATAACAAAATCACGAGCCAGCAACTCGCGTACACCGATGATACACGTATCGTAAAAATATAATGGATTTAATGCTTGCGAACGTAATGGAGTTCCGTTTAACAGATCATAATGTTGACGTGAAGGTTAAACTGACAATCTCAGCTCCTGTACATGTCTCCGTCCCTACAATCTCCTGTACATGTCTCCGTCCCTACAATCTCCTGTACATGTCTCCGTCCCTACAATCTCCTGTACATGTTTCCGTCCCTACAATCTCCTGTACATGTCTCCGTCCCTACAATCTCCTGTACATG
>JH154487.1:222048-238413 GCA_000226015.1 Mnemiopsis leidyi | reverse complement strand
TTTCAAATCTAACTTAGAGATTTTCAAGTCTAAAACTAAAGCTTTGGGTGATAGTTGTCCAGGAAATTTTTGGCAAATTTCCGACGAAGTTTTAAATAGAATTGAAGGTGTAAATTATTTAGAAAATAAGATTAGACATAATAGTTTCCTTAAAGATAACCCAATTGTGGCTAAGAAGAAATTTGTTAACATTTATTAAAATTTGTATATTGAACTTTTTGATATTTTAAAGATTGTATGATATTTTGAGAGAGTAGGTGTGATGATGCTGGCGTCATTATCTATTATTTATTTATTATTTATTACAATATAGTATTTACTTTTATATGTACTATCTAAGAATCTGTTCTCAAAAAGCCAGAGTGTCAAGTTAGCAATATAAGGTCCAGGATTGATTCCAATAGGTACACCAATATGTTGACGATAAAGATTCTCTCCTACTTTAAAATAACAATTATCTAGCAAAAATTCAACGCACTGGATCAACTTAACTTCATCGAAGGCCACGGTCCCATCTCTAAAACTATTTACCCAAGAAAACCCTTGATATCGATTATCGATTGTTTTGATTTGATAACTAATCTATATTCTTACAGCTTTTAATTTATTAGACATAATGTACGAATCAGTTTTTGAAAGTTATTCTTATTATCCTATTAACTTATTGATTAAGATACAATATGTCTAAATATAAATTGCTGCCGGCATTTGAATTCATCTGCTTGCAAGCTTAACGAGGAGCAGGTGTGACGCGCGCGAAGCGATGACGGTAGGTTGTAAGCCTACAACTTGCAAGCATTTAACATTGAACACGCATCTCTCTCGAAAAAACATGTTTCTTAAAGCTGGAACTTTTGCGTCGCGCGTCCGTCCTATTTTCGCGCTAAGCTTGCACAGGGATATACGTGTTTAGCAAAATAATTTTAGCTTTAGCTACGCAGCAAAAAAATTAACTGCCTACGCAGCTAAATAATTTTCCAGCCACATCCAGCGACGCAAGCAAAAGGGCTTTCATGATTTTATTTTAACCAGAGCCTTTTTGCGCGCGTTTGACGAGATTATATCCGTCTACCGTTCTCGTTCAGTTTTAGCTGCGTGAGTCGGCCCGGGTATGGCCGCAAAATTAAAATATCTAGATAAATTTTAAAAATTGTATGAAAAAACTAATGAATGTTTAATTTATGAATCTCCTGTGAGCTACAATAAGATTATCTTTAGATAAATATTATGCTTTAACTACATGTTCTCCAAATAATTTACTATTTTGTTTACTGTTTACAACTTCATCAGAGAATTCCTAAAAATTTCTCACACCACATATCTCGAAGGCTTATTGGCTTAAGTTTTACATTTAAA
Organism: Mnemiopsis leidyi; assembly: GCA_000226015.1. Taxonomy (NCBI): domain Eukaryota; kingdom Metazoa; phylum Ctenophora; class Tentaculata; order Lobata; family Bolinopsidae; genus Mnemiopsis; species Mnemiopsis leidyi. The sequence continues at coordinate 237,057 of JH154487.1, read as the reverse complement.
AACTTCTTAATTGGATTTAAAAAGTTTAAACAAGATGAAAGCTTAACCTCAATAGGTAACTTATTTATATTCCTTTAATTAATCGGTTTCTGCACTATCTGTTAGGTATAATATCTTCTAAATCGAGTTTCCAATTTTTTCTTTCTCTTCTCTTTTCAATACAAGACGGACGTTTAACGGTCATTAGTTAAACCCTCCTTCGTTGTGCATGTTTTTCATGTCCAGTTATTCATGGATTTTAAAACTCACCCTTTCATTGAATCATTAGAAAATAGTGATGGCTACTGTTCTTGAGATATGTTTTTTGAAAATGTTGCCCTAAATATGACAAAATTACACATTGACATAAGCTATTACAATTGGTGCAGTAGTAATAATTTAGCACAGTAGTGAGTATGTTAGAATTTTACTTTTGTAATCAACAGGTTGTGAGTTCGAATCCGGGTGCTGCATTCAATGGCGTAACGTTGTTGGTCTAGCCAATATGGCGCCCCTCGGCGGTAAAAAGCATCATATTTAGGGGTTGCCTGCTACAGGCTATCCCGAACTAGGAAGCTTACTACTACTGCTACTATTTGGAATTTTCTAGTTACGTTTCTTTAGTTACGTTTTTACCAAAAAGATGGTATCCACTCATGTTGGATATAAATATTACAGTGGTTTGTTAATCATGAAATACACATGCTAATATGCTGGTGCAGCCAGGGACAACAGAATTGAAGCTAGTATCACCGAACATCAGAAGCACCAGTAGCTCTTTCCGTGGTAAGTTGCTTTACTTAAGATGCTAAGCGACCTGAAGTGACCCTAGAAAAAGATGTAGCAAGACGAAGTAGCCATCTTAAGATCACTAATAAATTTGGCAACCTGTCCAATTTGGGCACGTTAAGTTTTACCAAAACAATTATTACATGTTTCAAAACTTTGTCGAATTTCACTTTCAACTTAACTAATACTTTTATCATTTGTATTATAAAGTTACCAATGGTAAATACTATCCTACAGAATCATACAATCAGCAGCAAAGTATTAGCAGCTCCGGTACAGATCAGCTCCCAGTTTATGGATACGTATTTTTCATTATCTTTCTGGTATGCATGTGGACTGCAATGCTCTTTCCAACTGTGGTTCACTTCTTTCCCAATGTAGTTAGCCATGGGTGAGTCATTTCGGTAAAGCTCTTTAGAGTGGCATAATACATCGTCTCAATCAAAATTTCTGCATTTGTCATTATCTTCTGATAGGTTTGATTTACTGGGCAATACAATCTTGATAAACGCTATATTTCAGATCCCATGGTATTTCTGGAGATGGGTCACATCACATGATTAAACAACACAGTATCCCTCATTTGATCAGCAGCAGCAATGGACATAGCTTGAATCATCAGGACAACGCTATGAAAATGCATCAGTCTGATATGACAAATTTACATTCTCAGAATTCAACATTAGACCACTTTTATCTTAATAATAGCGCAAGGGCCAATGACAGTCGCACTGGAGCAAGGACGAAATATGATGAGATACACAACAAAACTGAGCCAATGTTGCTGGACAAAATTTTAAATAAAGATATTGACAATTTAAATGTTTATGTGGATAATGGTTCAATGGTTATTCCTACCAAATCTAAAGACGTTTTATCACTGGATGGTGCCACTAAAGCTGACAACATCCTCCACTCTAAATCAAACATCCCAGTTAGGGTTACTGATGTGCCACCTGTTAATAGACTATCTGTAAATGTCTCTCAGTGTTTAAATTACACAGGTTGTTTTAATTCAAAAGTATTTTATTATATTTCTTTATTTCAGAAAATTTGAATAAGAGCCCTGGTTAGAATCAGATTGATTTTCATTTTTGGTATGTTATGTTCCTAATTCCTTCCAATTTACAATGATAATCTAGAGGTTGAATAAGGAAATCCACTTCCTTTGAAGTTGTTAACCGTTTTTTCAGGAGGAATCTGCTCAGAAGAGTTTTTCCGGATATCAGCTCCTGATCTAAATATCGAGAAGTTAGACAGGTTCATAAGCAGTGCAGCAGAAAGACTTAAATCAATGTTAGTATGTCTATCGTATTTTTTTATAATATACATTTAGGTAATTATTCTTTTAGCAGGAAGCATGTTATAAATAAACAATCAAATTTCAGCGATAAACAATAAACCACTCTCCGATTGCTGTTCATTTTATTCCGAGAAGTCTGTTCATCATCATATTTACATTCTCTCAATCTCTCACTTTAAATTCTCACGCGTAGAATATTTTTACCGGTAGTCGTTGCCACCTCCAATGTCAGATTCGACCTAAGAAGGAGATGTCTTCTACACTACAAGCTCCATTCACAACTCCACTCTGACATTATTTCGTCTGTAAAATTTGTGCTGTCTAAACCAGAACTAATTTTCGATATCTACACGTTACATGAACTAAAAAAAGAGTCATCTAATTATTGTGTAACTATGTAAATTTAATGTGATGCAAACATTGACACGGGAAGAAAATTAGCTAGTATGCGGTGTCGTGAAGTGTATTTACAATAACCCGAAGTGCATTCAATCCGGGACACTACAGGCTACATATAATACAGGGAATGTAATACAGTAATTTCAATTATAGCATATAAAGCTGAAATTCGTAAAATAATTTACAAAGACCGGTATTTGTGGGGAGGTGTCGCAAATTTGTATTGACATGACACAGCAGTTTACCAAAGAGAAACCAGGTATTACCAAGAAATATGAGAAACTTTCTCACATGTGAAACAAAATCTGTGACACCTCGGCCCCAATGCCATTCTCTATTTGTTCATAAACATCAGGGAAACTGAGAAAAGCCAGAAATAATAAATCAGAAAATTTGTCGAAAATTTGTCGCGAACATACACCAAAAATACAGATAGTTATAGAACATGATGATATCTGCGGACTGCGACTCAAAGAAATCTGATAAGATAAGACGATTAGAACCTTGGTAAGAAAGTAAGAAGTTGCCACCCTCAAACATTGTTAACTCTTCTCCTTACAGAGTTGGAGAATTTTAATAGTCTCCTCGTGTATTGACAGAATTTCCTGAAGTCTTTTAGACTGTTCTCCTATCAACTCATTAGATCTTTTCTGCCCAACGGTTTCCTCCCCTTTCCAACTAGTCTCATTGATACTTAGTTCAGAGGAATCTTGTTGTGAGCCTTCGACTATAGTCGACAAGTTTTTTATGGTTCCATGGTCGGCATGGGTTGGATTATCCTTGTAAGCCACATGATTTGAGTTCACGTGATTTGAGGACACGTGACTTAAGGTTAGCTGATCGGGAATCATGTGCACGACATCACTTGTTTCCATATCTACACACTGCTGACGTTGCAGACTAGGTGATCGTTTTCTTTCCATTACTGGACCCTATCTGCCACATTCCTGAGGTTGCACAAGATGGAATATTTCATATAAACTTTGAGTTTCCATTTGAATAGTATCTACGGTTTACCTTTGTTTACAGTTGTTAACAATGAACTGCATAATAGAACTAAACTAAGAAACGACTAAAGCGGTGTATCTCTATAAAACAAAGCGCGAATAAAGAGACCTGAAATAAGTAAAAGGAATAACACTTGGATTTACACAGACTGGCCGGGCGCAGACAACAAACAAATCGCTTCAAGAAGCTCGATGATATTTGTAATGATTTCCTGGCCGCGTAATCGGTCGAAAATACCCAACGTAAAGTGTACGATAATACCCTGCACTCTGCAGCAAGGATCATAGGTTGGGTAAGATGGAGAAGAGAGAGAGTATTGTGTACAGCATTAGCAGATGTAGAAGGAGTAACGATAAAATGACTTGTTCTAATTACGTGTTTAGATTTAGAGAACGCGGCCTCCTTGCCACATCATCATAAGGGGTATAAACTGTTACCAACCTCTGCTGCTCTAGACAAACACGTTAACTGCTTAGCTCATAACTATCGGTTTATTCGGCCTCTAAACTGCTCGGCGACAAGGTTCTGGTTTTTACATTTGATTTGTTTTACTTCTGATGTTATTCCAAGTAAAAGGTGTGCTGATACGTGTGTGTGGTTGGGAGATGTTCTTACCTCATACTTAAAGATAATTATCCTAAGGTAATGTTGTAATTAACTCGTCCAGTTACTTCCGTGAAGTTTCACAGGTTAATGAAGACGTTTAACAATTATATATAGCCCGTCCTCCATGTTATACTTAGCTGTAAAACACTTAGCTGCTCTGTTGAGAGTCCGGAGTAAAGTCTTATATTTTAGATCATCCAAAATTTGATAACACCCATCTAAATTTGAAATTGATAAATCGAAAGTTGTGCCGTAACCATCTTTACTCTCAGGAATGAGAGTACGTTAGTTACGGACGAATGCTATCGTGGAACGATCAGATACCTTTGTAGAAAAGTGTTCTCAGATTGTGGCACTGAAGGTAAGTGATTGTCTCAACAAAAATTCGTTGTCAGACTCGCAAATGTTTTGAGCAAAACACGTGTTAGGGGACAATAGTTCAATGGGGCACTGTCTTAGAGTCATATTAGGGACTTTTGTGTCAAAATTAGTTAAAATGAATGAGAGTTTTTGGTTTTTTTAAGTGATGGCTCTTGATGTGCCGAAGTGATAGGTTTGAATCTTCAATGCGTATTGTTCCACAGATAAAACGACAGAGTTACAAAAACTCAAAGCAGAGTTAATCAAGTTGTGTTCTAGTAAGACTGCCGACCAAATTGAGGGAATCATATTAAAGAAGCCCCAAGAAAACCAAACAAGGAATGCTGAAATTTCCAGTAGGTTCTGCGAGTTGATTTTTATTCTTTTGCACCTAATTCTTTAAATTCTTTGCTTGGCCATTTTTCTGTGGCGTCAAGAATATTTATTTGCGGATTTGCTCATATTTTAGGTCATCAATAAACAATAAAATAATTATTATGCTAATATGAGCTCACCCTCATATTGACGTACCAGTTTTTTATTTTGGCGCAGTCAATTCTAAACATAATCAATATGATATCACTCTGGGTCTACCGTGTAGGTGATGCATATCAGCCCTACACATTCCAACCAATCAGCTCCAAGCTAACCTGACCAACCGACCAATCAGCAAGCAGCAATGTTCGTCTTTTGTGCCCTGAAGTAATTAACAATAATTTACTCGGGACATTGAGCAGCCCAGATAATTCACTAAGTAGGCTGTGGTGAACAGATTGTTAGATTATTGTGGTGGAAATTAGCTGTTCGTGTATGTTCCTACTCGCCTCACATCGACACTGTTTTACTGGGCCATAATGACTGTGGGATTAACTGATATGGTTATGGAGCCCGGCCAATTAGTTAATCAGATCAAGTGTTGTTAACTATGAAACTAAATTATGGATACACAGACAACCTGAGATTAAATGTGGTAGTTCTCCCCTTTTTGGCTTAAGTAGCAAAACCGCATCTAACAAGGTTAAACGTAATTCTTGGCCCTGTGGCCTAGCATTTGTGTATCCGGTATTTTTAGTTAACACAAATTTTCGATATATAACAAATTGCAAATTGGAACATAAGCCAATGATATGGTGTAAAAACTTACATAAAAATTGAACAGGGCGGTGTAAAGGACCAACTGAAGAAGTCAATGGTACCTGTTTACTTTTGTGCAGTTGGGACGCTTTTCCTCCGAAATCTCAAACTGGTAAGGAGTTTATATGATTATAAGAACCATAAACTTGCACTAGGTACCAAGTTTAAATCAATACACTGCACAATTATTTAACACCGCTTATTTAACGCAACATAACACAACCGTAACAACATAACACAACCGTAACACAGCAACTTTCCTTACGCTTATCGTTACAGCTAACAGCGTGGTCTTTTCGGTAGCTCTAGTGATAAGTACGTTATCATGTGGAATTATCTTCATCAGCTACATGCAGATAACAGTCATGTGAGTAAGCGTGAATCAAAGATTGGAAGATTTGGTACATTTTGTTGAAAAACCGCAAATACATATTTTCCCTGAATAAAAGAAGTGTGTTTGTCCCTATTACTCATGGCAATTATGATTACTTGTGTCTTCACCTTGAAACTTATATAGTTCGTCAAAAGTAACACCGCTTTCTTTCGTAAACAGATTCTTGTATTTAAGGGAACATTTAAAAACGAACCCATTACTTTCTTATTTTTTTCCGAATATAAAAAGTTACAGAGCAAAACCTTAACAATCCTAATTTCCTTCACAGGAAGAAGTTCCCTCACGTGATACCGATATACATTAGCCTGGCAAGTACGACAAGCATGTGGATAGTTGGCATACCATTCATTGTCGGTCCTTATCTCTACTGCTCCCAGCAGTACATTGTACAACAAGATGAATATAGTGGATCTGTTTTTTGTACGGTACAAGGTAAATACCACGTCATCAGCTGTCCTGTTATTTCTGGTATATTATTCCAAAAATATGAACCCTCATTTCCCAACACGCATTGCTGTTCCCTACCTTTGCTTTTGGAGCTCAATCTATGTAAAGTGGATCATATGAGTTTTTCTCATCATCCACTGTTCTTTCTTGTTGGGATTTCTGTGACTATGTTGCGACTTCTTGGGGACCAATTAAGGTACAATTTGTACCGCTTTGTTAGTGGAACTTTCAAACTTTAGCACCGAGGACAAAAAGCTATATCAGGTGTACTCACGTGACCGTATTGCAACCCGCAGGTTTCTTGTTCCAGTACTGCATTATAGCGCAGTCAAAGTGGTTCTGCTGTTTGGTTTACAACATATACCAAGCAACAGTTTCCACGCAGAAGTTCAGCAGTAATGACTATATGATGAGACGGCTTCACATTTTCCAGGTGAATAATGTAGATGGTTGCTGAAACTTCAAGTTTATCGTCATTTCATGGTCAGTGCTCGAGTCACTACTTGAGTCCCTTAGAAGTGACTCGAGCATTGGAACACAAATACTCAAATATTACATTTCCACCGCGGCACCGCGCTAAATGGTTTAATTCAGAATGAAAAACTGAAATCGTTAACACTAATATTTACGCATTGACGCGCGTGCGTGTTAATTTATAGAAATATATCTGCTGTAATTTTCTTTAAACTGCATTAAGTAGATACCTGAAATAATCTGTCCAATCAAACACATTTATTGGAATGCAGAATCGAATCTTTACGGAAGTCTTGCGACTTGGTTTGCAGATAAACTATATTCATTTCACTCTTATTTCAGTCTTGTATTTGTTGGATGTTACCTCTTCTACTGTGTTGTATTGGGATATCATACGAAGGGTTAGTAAACTTTACATTGTCTGAATTTGCCTGCTATAATATGAATTTCCTCAAGGCATCACCTCTTTTCATTGCTAAGGAATAGACCAAGGGCTAGTATAAAGTATAAATCTCACGGCAATATGGTTACAGCTTCAGTGTGTCAATGGCATTCCCGTTCCCATAACACCGATGATAACAAAAATACACTTTACCGAATACTAGACTACATACTAATGTCCAGGTATGGGAACCATCACGGCAACAAACAAGTTTGTGTGTTGAAGAACAAGAACATGCATTACTACACCCTAGTTCTCCCCGTACAGATCAGCACTTTACTGAGTGGCACTCTCCTCAGCTTCAGTGTCTTCTTCATGAAGAAGGTCAGTCAAGATTGAGGGGGGATTGAGGGTTTACTCATTTTTGGGTTTATCATCATGACTTTCGATAGCAAATACGACCGGAGGTGAACAGGTTCATGCTGAAACAAAAAAGAAATAGAAGAATAGATAACCGAAAGCCGTGATGATAAACTGGTCCATATGATAATAAGAGAAATTATGACATTTTAAACAACTCAAGGATTTAAACAATAGGATTTACTTTTAGAGCATCGTGCTGTGTTGGGCGCTCTACGTATTAACGATTGCTGATTTGTGTACATCTTAAGCATGTTAAGATCCTCAAAAAGTAAGAATAACAATTAAAACCTCAGTCAGAAATAAAGTCCCACAGTTCGGTGTCAAGAAAGCGATCTATGGCACTGGGACAGAAACCTCCCATACACATAGGTACAGATAAATCGTATTCACATGTTTGTTAACATATGCTTTGATAAAGTAAGGTTTTCAAGGTGCAAACCTTTCTTCTACAATCCACTTTAATATTGCTAGTTACTTCTAGTTTAAATTGAAGTTCGAATAAAATCGAATAAGGTTTTGCAGATAATCTTTGTTGAATTGTTAAGTGTTTATTAGACACTCCCATTTTTGCGACCTATCTTATCTCTGCTATCACTTCCAGTTAACAAAATAGAGAAGAAGCTCATGGGACTATCTGCTTCCTTTGTTATCTTGAACGCTTTTTTACTCACGAGACTGACGTTCTGTATACATCAAAGGTTTGATGAGAACTTAAACGGCTTTTAAAGTAAATCTTGTTTGGAGCCTTGAATAGAGTTATCATTAGAATCAAAAGGACTGCGTGCGACCTCAGACTGTACACTCAAACAGTTGTGACAAAACTGTTGCTATAACAACTGACTGACGTTGTTATCCAGAGTTGACCTAGATAACGCCCTTAAAGAGTACACCAAATGTTTGGGTGACGTCACAAGAACAGACTGTCCTACCTCGACCTACATACACTTCTTACATCCTGAAGTCTCCATAGTCTGCAATCTTGTTCTAGGTAAGTATCCTCGAGTCTCTCTAAGTCTAAATTTTAGAGGGAATGTTGATAATATTTTTCTCACTTTCACATGCTACTATAAATAATACAATATTTCATAAGGTAAGGAAAATACTTTTTAACATTTTGATTTATAACCCACATTTCAACATGGCTCCTCCAAGGTCTGTATCCTGCAGTAGTACTCATCTTCCTCCCCTCAAACAAGCTCCTCCTTGTGCTATGGAGAAAAAGAGTTCTAGAACTTCTCGGTCTGCTGGGACTCTCAACCCAATCTGTGTCTGAGTTCTCCAACTTCCGCTTCTCTGAATCCGGTAGGATTTGGTTAGGGGATATGCAATACTACAAAGTACAATTATTTCATCGTGCTTTGTTCGAATAGTTCAATGTGGCACTGTTTAACTTTAAGACTTTTGTATATTGTAATGATGAATAAGTTTCTTACTGCTGACATGCCTTTTAGATGTATGATGCTTGCTCACTTAAATGTGTGCCGCAACAATTTTATGCGGAATTTGAACCTCATAACAACGAAACAAGCAAAAATGATATGTATTGTAAGTTGGGTAAGATTCAACAATTCTATTCAGGAGTGCTAAATCTTCGTAGAGATAAGAGTAGGTGAGTGACGAGTGTATGATTGGTTATTGAGCAGCATCAAATTAGCACATATTGGGGTAGTTCCATGAGACCTGTGTGATGCACAAAAACCGAAACTTAACTTATACTTTTGAATTTGATACTGTCAAATCCTCCGCATCAGTTTAACTAATTACCAGGAAAATTGGAAAGCACAATTGGACGAGTCAGCACTCAGCCGCGCCGCTAATATTATCTTCAATTTAGCAAACATTTTTCAATCAATCCCAGTCGATAAACCCAGTACTTTTGAATATCTAATTTCAGCCAGCAGACTACTCCCAGAAAAGAGGACAAAAGTATCGTCATTTCTCAACACCATGCAATCGACTGAAATCCTAATTTTTATCATTTTATTTAGAACTGCTTCCATTTTAGGATTATTTCATAAGATGAAGAAGCGGGGGGATTGTTGTTTTTATTATAAACAGTGTTTCCGAACAATTCGATATAGTGTAAACTTATATGTGCTGTACATTCGAATGTATGGTTTATGATGATAATCACATGAGTAAAGCCAGAGGGTCCAAAATTGTTTTGTTGGGCAAACAAAATCTACACAAACAATATTAATTCCATGCGAAAATAAGTATTTACTATCATAATTTCATTCTCAGTTGCATTGATTATTCATGACAGATTGTTTTCATAGCGGAACTTCATGGCGAAAATTTTCGGACATTTTCGCCACGAAGTTTCGCTATGAAAGCAATCTGTCTGAACTCCATGATGAATCTCGACAGTGCCGTGAAATATGGAGTCCTGGATATGCTGCGATCTTGAAATTTAGTTTCTGTCACGTAAAGTTGTATAATTATCAATTGTTAATCCTTAAATAACATCTCCTAGTTCATTGACTATTGAGTTGGTGCTTTTCTCTCGAATGTCTGATATCAATGATATCATTCAGCATTCCTTGGAGGAATCGCTAAATTTTTCTATCACCGACTGGCAATTACTGTTAGTCGGACCTTTCAACCAATCGACGTCAAGAACAAATTGTCAGATCAAACTTTGAAGTAGTTTTCGACTCTTCCCGGATCCCAATGAACTTTTACAGTTTCCTATTTTCTGAGCACAACTATCAACAAATCAAAACAATTTTATGAATTCAGTCAAAATAGATGATAATATTATAATAGATGATAACATAACGAAATCAAAATGAAACAAAGTTGTCAAAATATACTTGCTCACATTACAATAGCTACTGAAATTGAAGGACCAATTATCAGTTATGATAATGAATTTCAAGAAGTTATGTTTTTGGCAAGTGACAATTACAGTTTTACAATTGACAAAATAATATTCTGTAATTTCAAAAATGAAATTGGCGAAAATCGGAGCGGAGTTTTCTTTAAGAAGATAACCACAACTTATTAAATCGAATGTGCCAAACTATGCAAAATCAAGCCACTAAAACATAACAAAAACAACGTCATAATGAATGTTAACAGTCCTTCAAAATTCTTCATAATAAAATCTTCACAGATTTGGTAGTATTGATCGTGATAAATTTATAATTTAAATTTGCTTCTCTTTCTCTCAAACAATACCGATTTAGATATCGCATTAAATGCGCCATCGTCAACAGACTTCACGGTCTTTACTAAGCTACCTGCTACAATTACTATATATTGATCTCCTTGTGATTTGGAAATTAAATGCAATGAGAGGTAGCATTTTCTATAAACTCTGCGGCGATCAAGTTAGAGGATTTTTTTTGCTTTGATGAAGGGGCATGAACATTCAAATTAAGTGTCTAGTTCTTCAAATACAATTCAATTTTTTACTGGATGCAAAACTTTTCATTATTATACTTTGATTTCAGAATTCCAATATAATAATTGCTAAAATATATGTACAAATTCATACATAATATATTAATCCTGTCATTACAAGAAAAACCATGATAAACTCTAAAAGGAAAGTCTGATATATAAATTAACTTATATTTCAATCTTCATAATGTTGGTCACTATGCCAGAGCATAGGACTTACATTTGCCTTTGAAATCCAATTTACCTATATCTATACAGGTTATCTTTATTAAGATTCTCTTTATTAAGACGATTTCAACAACCCAAACATATGGGCTGTTTTATTCGTCTCTCGAACCAAGATTGCCTAGCATATCTGTACATATATATTGTTTTGAATTATGCATATGTGCATATTTCAAAACAATAAATAAAAACAGGACAATGGCAGCTGACTGTAAAAAAATAAATCAACAAATCGTTATAAACTAGCTAATTAATTCAGGTTTGAAATGTCACACTAATCCGAAATCAAGTTAATAACTAAGCTATAACTAAAGTCACATCAATAATTAAAGAGTCATAACTAAAATCTAACTAAGTGTCATAACTAAAATCATTCCTCCTTCTCCTCCGAGTTCTGGGTGTTCAGGGTATAGTACAAGCCACGTTTTGCCAGCAACTCATGATGCGTTCCCACCTCCGACACCTTCCCGTTTTCTATCACACCTGGACAAATGTTTGTGTTATCAGAAGGAGAAGATGATGCAAGAATACAGGTAACACCCTGAAAAAGGCCCCCTCCCCACTTGGAACCCCATCTTTAATATTAGCTATTAAGCTGTCACGAACGAAAACTTTCGAAATTGCAAATCATATGATCATAGTTAGATGAGTAAAAACAGCTTGAGATAACATACATATCTTGTCAGCATTGTGTATAGTTGACAAGCGGTGAGCAATAACCAAGCAGGTTCTTCCTTTTCTAGCTTTGTCCAGAGCCTCTTGGACAATCTGTAATAGTTATCTTGCTATAGTTATGATGACTATCAAAGACAATTCAGATAATTGTAATTAATGTAATATAGGGTTAAGCGGGGAAAAAGATTAAAAATCGAATACATTTGACACACCTCACAAAGCAACAAAGACACTTTTAAGACGCGGCGTTAAATTTATTAGGAGGGAAAACTCTGTGTTTGATTCATGAACACTCCCTCGGTTCCTACCTTCTCGCTCTCAGTGTCCAGCGCACTGGTAGCCTCGTCAAGCAGCAGTATCTTGGGGTTCCTGATTAGTGCTCTAGCGATGGCTATTCTCTGTTTTTGTCCTCCGGACAGTTGGGTTCCTTTCTCTCCCACCCTCGTTTTGTATTTCTGAAGGTTTTCGTAGTAAAGTAGAAGGGTACAGAGTCATTTAATCATAACAGATTATTGTTGACTTGATCCATAATTCGGAATAGCATTTTCTCGAAATCAGTGAGAATATGTCAATAATGATGTAACGAGCTTGCTCAACTAACAGGCCCTTCAGGATAATTGACAGTTAATGAATTTCTGCTTAAATAACCTTAGGGAGCCCATCAATGAAATCGTGAATGTTAGCAGACTTTGCAGCTTCAATAATCTCTGACTCGCTGATCTTACGACTCAGGTCTCCGTACATGATATTTTCTGAAGAAGGCAGGTTACATATGGTTTTCATCAATTACAGATTGGAAAAATACCTGAAACTCGAACAATGAACATCTTGAACAAACTCAACATCAAATTCAATTCGAACAAAGCACTTGCATGAAGGTGAAATATCAGTAATTTATTGCCAAAAAGCTGCTGCGTTAATGAGAAACGCGTCCTAAGACCTGTATGAGTATAAAATGACCTGCAATAGACGTGTCAAATAGTATAGGTTCTTGAGACACAAGCCCTATTTGTTTTCGTAGATACGCCACGTTTATGTCTTTAAAGTCTCTTCCGTCAAGAAGCTAAGGAAGAAAGCTGTTAATTTATTTGAACTAAGCGTCTTACCGGGAAATATAATTTGTTATTATCATAGCGATCTGGACAACATGCTTATATGATTCCCAGGACTCTTGCTCAAGGGTATTGAAACACTAAATTGTGGAGAATGCCCGAAATTGATTAATGTAAGTCAGAGAGCTTTTGAACGAAATAAGAGTCGTACGGCAATTGTCCCGAAATAATGTCTAGATAGACTCTACAAACTATAGTAGTTTGGGTACTTACCACGTGACCGCTCATACAGTCGTAGAAACGTTCAGTGAGTTGAATAGCAGTACTTTTACCACATCCACTCTGTCCTACTAGAGCTACAGTTTGTCCTCGCACAGCTTCCATGTTCAGTCCTGGACAAACGGGGAATTAGAAGTATTTCCACGTTAAGTCCTGGACAAACGGGGAATTAGAGATATTTCCACGTTCAGTCCTGGACAAACGGGGAATTTAAAATATTTCCACGTTCAGTCCTGCACAGACCGGGAATTAGAAGTATTTCCACGTTCAGTCCTGGACAAACAGGGAATTAGAAATATTTCCACGTTCAGTCCTGGACAAATGGGGAATTAGAAGTATTTCCACGTTCAGTCCTGGACAAACGGGGAATTAGAATTATTTACATGTTCAGTCCTGGACAAACGGGGTATTAGAAGTATTTCCATGAAGCAGAATCGAATTTTCACGATTTTCGATCTTAAGAGAAGTGTTCCTTACAAACCTTGCAAAACAGGATGGTCCGGCCTAGTTGGATAGTTGAAGACAACGTCAGTAAATTTGACGTTTCCCTCCACCGCGAACTGAGGATGTGGATTAGTCCGATAATGTAGCAGGATGTATATAATGTACTATATTATACATAGGTAGGTAGCCTGATAGCTACTGGCTAGGTAGATAGATAACTAGGTAGAACTAGAACTATGTGCTATGACAGCTATTCAGTACTTTAATCAGAAGGAGAACTTTACAAACATTTAATTCACAGCTTGGTAGGTTCAACCACAGTATAAACTTACAGTTAATTAAATCATCATTGAGTTTATGATTCCCTTTATATTTGGAAACATTTTGGAAACACGTTTCCATGTGAAAAAATTGGAAAATATGCTCGAACCGGTTTTGGGGCCAAACAAAATGTTTCCATATTGAGGAATCATATATTCTATGTATTGCCCTATAGTAAATAAAGCCTTGATATAAATCAAGCGCGCGATCCTAAAGTAATTAAATTAAAACATGCTGCACGCGCTCCCGCCCTCCCATGTACCAGACCGGGGTTTCATCTTGGGACAAGTCGGCAGTCACAAGAATGGCACAACTTTGTCTGGAAATTTACATTCCCAGGCTTGTAAGGTTAACCCCCTACAGTTATTCAAGTGCCTCTCAGGGTTAAAGAAAAGAAGGGGAGTGAACTTAACTTGCATTTTCCATTCGTATTGCGCGCGCGCGTTTCGAGCGCATTTTACAGTATTAACGATAGAATAACTTTCACAGCAAATATACTGTTAATTTTGTCCCCCAGTAGATGAATTCAAAAGTCCCAATCATAATCAACCTTCAAAAGTCGCCAATGAATGCAATTTGACCCAAATACAACTGTCCCAATTTTGTGAACTAAGGAAAATCAACTGGCACATAATGAACTGGTAAAACAAATGAAGCATATGATCGAAAGGGACCCAAGTAAACACTATTTTATCCGCCAGAAAAAGATATGTTCTGTCGATAAGGACTTATCTTCCCAGACACCCGCAGGTGTATGATCAGAATTTTCCGGCTGTTTTCTGTGTATGGTTTGGTTCTGAGTGATTTTTTGATGAGATGATTCCCACTTACACAATAACATTTTTTCCATCTCTAATACTTTTTTGCCGAAGGCAAAAAAGTAAAGTAGATGGTTTAAAGTGGTCGG
>JH154487.1:190437-209196 GCA_000226015.1 Mnemiopsis leidyi | reverse complement strand
CCTGAAATTGAAATGCAGGATCACTGAATGAACAAAATAATCTAAATGCTGACTTAATTAGTGAAACAAAAACAAAAAGAACCTCAAATCACATTTGCAATTCAAATCGCAAATTCGCAATTACTCTTTAAACGCTGATTTAACACCAACAATAAGCTTCTCAGATGGTGACGAAGGCAGACCATATTAGGAAGATAAGGGGCTCATATCCTTATACGGTCAAAATAGTTTTTCTCGATTCTTATACTTATGACACACCCATTTCCTTAAAAATTTATACCATCGTGATCAGGAGATCACTGGCTATACAACGGTACTTAACCCCAAAAAATTTTTTGATGTGACCTAAAAACCGGCCTCGCTACAGATCTCTACAAAAACCAATACGGAAGTAAAACTGCATATAATTACCGTCACATCCGGTCTAGTGGGGTAGTAAAAGCGGCAGTTTTTAAACTCGATTCGTCCTTCAAACCCGGGAATTGTCTCTCCCTTCTCCTCTTCGTGGTTTATCTTGGACTCCTTCATGGTAATCAGTTGGTCAGATAACGAACAATCAGAAAACGGCCGACTTGTTTCTAATAACTGACATTAATCACGTGACTTTTAACAACCCTATCACGTGACACTTTGGGATATTACTTTTGGGACGCCGGTAAGCAACAAACTACTCAACTAACCCTGTCTATGGTGGCGTATACTTTACACGCCGAACCGCGTCCAACTGTCATTATCTTCCACTGTGGAGCACACAGTCCAAGTCCCCAAGCTCCTATCAGCACGTTGAAGAATGATATCAGAATATCTGCTGGGTTTTCTGTTCCCTCGCCAGTCAGCTTGGCGCCGTACCTAGCAACAGAGACGGTTACCTTCTTGATGATTAGAGTCAGGAGCAAGCAGAAGAGTAGACGCAGTTGAGTGTAAGGAAGTAATAAGCGAGCAGTAGAGAATAAGTAACACCATTTTTCTAGGTTAGTCAATTTATTGATGTGAATAAACAGCTTAACAACTAATACCTAAAATTTTAGTTAGCACGATATTTTCATAGCTTTCAACAATCAATGATGTTCTCATAAAAAACTATACATTCTTTAAGGTCTATATTCTACAATCTCTGTCCCCAGTGATAACAGGTGTCCACTAAATACCGATCTGAACTGTTTAGAATTCGGCCTAATTGAGGCGACTTTGTGATGTCTGCCTTTACGGAAGACTCTTCACTCTTCTTCGACACGTGCTACATGGTTTAGTTACGTGGAATCACAGATATGATATGTATATGCGAATCCTTCTTTCGCCTAGAAGTTATCTGGAGGGCTAGTGGTGAATGGTTTCTGGCAAAAATCCTTTCATGCGATCTACATTTTCTAAAGCTGTTTTACTTGCTATAACTAATGACATAAAAACCACCTGCTATCTGCACGCACCTGCCATGCAGCCGCCGTCTACGGTCTTGCGGGTCTTATTTAATTACATCTTAGATAGACTGAAACATTTGGATGAAAAACGGGAGCTCTTGTCGGCTTTGCAGTTGTAGAAATGGAACATAGTTTTAATACTTTCAGAACTTCTAGTATAGATAATTTAAGTTTTCTGATGAAGCTGTTGTAACAGAGAAATTAATCAAGTATCACTATATTCCTTTTTCGTTTCTACAGATACTGCAAATCCGCGAATAGCTACAAAATTTCAACCAAATATATCATGCGGCTGATAAACAAGTGCCTTCTAAACTTACCAGAACCCTAGAGCATACATCAGATACATAATCCCGTACGTAGTAGCAAGGGACAAAGCATAGACAAGCTGATTCTTTCTACCAGTTGTAGCTGTCGTTTCTAACTTCTCTTCATATCTGGAAAGTTGAATATGTTCAACTCTGGCTTCCAATCAACGTGTTAATTTTTGAAAAAAATGATCTAAAATCGTTGCTGCCAAACGATAAAATAATTCTGCAATTACCTACCTTTGGACCTCTGCGTGTTCACCTCCATAAGCCACCACAGTTCTAATTCCTCCAACAACTTCCTCTGCAACAGCACCAGCCTCAGCATACGCAGTTTGCTCTTTAGCTGTGAAATCAGCAAGGACCTAGAATTGAAAAATACTGAAGTGTTGCAATGAAAACGAATCGCGTCTTACTAGCAAAAAATTTACTACTGACACGACACCTCGGAGACGAAATGGTTTTTGGTTGCTAGGGTTGCTAGGGCAACTCATTTCTCTCACGTGACAGGGTTTCTCAAAATTAATTGGCCATATCTAGCTTCTTGTTGATCAATCGCTGTCACTCGAAGGAAAAACTTCCGACTCCTCTCAAACAATTCTGACGTCCATAATTCATGAAACTTTATCAATTCATGATCTATTTAAATCATCAAGGATCAAGTGATATTACCTTGGCGAAAACAGCACTAGCTCCACCCAGCAGAGGAGCAACTGCCATTATTACTAGCGAGAGTTTCCAGGAGTAGTAGAAAGAAATGGCGATTCCACCCAAGAAACAGAATATCCATTGAAAAAACAGACCAGATTTGTCAGACAGTCCATCTCTTATCATCTCCAAATCTCTGAATTGTAGCAAGGGTTAAGAAACAAACCTACTTAAAAACAGATTTAGTAGGTATCTCCAATTAAGTCATGTGACGGTCTATTCACCTATAATAATGACAAATGATGGCAGCTATCTAAGGTTGAATCTGGTCCCACGATCTTGCATTTTATCACCATTTGTAGGGGACCGGTTAAATGTTACATGTTATATGCTTTAAACATTTAAATGGCATCTTTGATCCATGTGAAGCTTTTGACAAAAACAAACCCTGAAAGTCTTGTTGTCAGCTCCCCACTTGATATAGAGTCGTACCATCCAACCTCTTGCCTCAGCATTGCTCTGAAATATGCTTTTCGCACCCTAGATGCCTGTCGTTCAGCCGAGATGTTTAAGAATGCAGTGGCTATGTAGCCAGCCACAATTTGAAATATTCCCAACCCTACATACCAGAGGGTAAATTTCAGCATTTCATCAGATACAATACTAGGATCTTGCTCAGCAGTGGTTCCCAAACTGTCGATCATTTCACCTGAAAATAAAAAGCCAGTTTTATTTATCGAAAACTTTTAATTATTATCATCAATGTAATACATAAAACATTCATAACAAATAAAATAAATATCGATCTTAATAACCCAAAGATGCCTTGACACGTGACCGATGATAACAATCTGGGGATATCAATACACCCTGATGGTTAATGACTTAACCGTGCAATTACATTGAGCCCCAGCGGCTGGGCAATTACATGCTGTAAAACCCAGCAAAAGGTAGTTTAATGGGGATTGACTGATGAGGAGTTAGGAACGGCCAATCAATACTGAGCAAAGATATCATATCATAATATAAATGATTTGTGACCCCTGGCCCTTCCGAAAATTCCTCTCTCTATTGAGTACACTTTTTTTGAGTACACTTTTTTTTGAGTACACTTTTTTTAGTACACTTTTTTTCATCTACTAGAAAATTACAATACAAAAAATTGAAATGTTTGTAGGTAGGACTAACCGAAAACAATCATGATTCCAGGCCATGAGAAACCTTTTAGCAATGCAAAAAGGACTCCAGTGAGAATTAGAAAACAGTCAAAAGCTGTGGCATACCGATACTGAAAGGCATTATGATACTATAGCAGATATTATCAATTATATTAATTCTAGAAAAAAAATGAAATATCATATGAGACTCATAAATTCATCCCTAAAAATTGAAGGCCTACCCACATATTCAAAAAACCCAATGAGAGGTAACTCTTCTTCTTTGTCTTTGCTTTTTTTCCCAGATTTTAATTTATTCCTGATAAATATTTTCTATATTTATAAGGCAAAGATACAAGAAAATGAAAAAAGAATTTAAGGTATTATTGGTAAGCAAAGAGGTTAAACATTCTTGAGAAAAAATTCTTCCAACTCAACAAATAGATGTACAATATCACTCCCTTGGTGTATTAACATTCATTAAAAATTCCACTAATTTTTTGGCTTTCAATTATTGTTTTAACTGAATGATCCGATAATTGTTTATGAGTCGCATCAGAAGGTAAGTTCAACAGTGTTTTTGTTATTCTCTTCTTGAGTCAAGTGAAAGACAACGAATTTAATGGAAATTCATTGATATATTTCTGGTTAATACGCCATCATCGAGACACTCAAATTATTTGTATAATAGTAGTGTTGAAAGTAATAAACAAGGTAAGGTAAGTAACCTAGTAGTAACGCAGAAATATATCAATGAATTTACATTAAATCCTTTGTCATTCACTCGATTCAAGAAGAGAATAACGAAAACACTGATAAATTTTTTTGGCTTAAAATTTACATATGACAATATCAAAGATAAAACACATAAGAAAGCAGGCCTAGTTCATAAAATTATGACATAGTGCCAACTGTCGGGAAAAAAGAAAACAGGGCCTAGGTGCCTCACTGGGAATGACACAGATTTTCAGATTTTATATCTCATAAAATGAAGCTGTTAAACAATCAATCTTAGTTTTAAGATGTAGATCATAGCGTCTTAAGCTACATTTGTGACACAAATAAAAAATGCACTAGCATAGAATATTGACTAAGCCAATAAAGATTTATTTTCTATCAATCCCAAATTTAATTAGGTACAAAACCTTGATTAAGGCCCCAGAGTGTGACATTCTAAGATAAGTTACTAAACTGCACATAAAATACATTTACAATACCAGGGCAATTTAGCACATCATGCAAACTTCACTGCGTTAGTGTAAATGATTATATAATGCCAATTGTTTTAGGTAATTCAGGGAATAACACTCCTCATCATTCTCATATTGTATGTACATCATGTTTGGTCATACATCTTGTTGCAATCGCCGATGTTGTGATTAAAACAAATTATTGAGGCAATCGTGTGTACACCAATAATTTTACACATTATTAAATTTGATAAAGGAGTGTGCATGCAAATGTGACACAAACCTACAGACACTTTTTGGTCTAATATTCTGGACACTTCAGGACCAAATGGCAAAATGCAAATAATCGTGTTTAAAATTCAAATATTACAAAGGTATTATTACTTAGAGGATGGTTCTTCCACGTTGACAGTGACATCTTCACTTTCGATTTTGTTCACTCCATTTGACACTACATTGGCTGGAGGCATTTTTGCCTAATAAGAACAAATAATGTTAGTTCTCGAGGATGATGATGTGCTCGACATAATATTGTACGTGATGGTGCCAACCCCATCACCCTCACCTGTTACCCCATTGCCAATTTTCGATTTTGTGCCTACTGACTCCTCCCACGTTGAGTTATTCTTAAAATTGAATTCTTTCGAATCAATCAATTACAAACAAATTTACACAATGATTTAGAGGAAACCGGCATAGAATGACAAATTTTATTACTAAGTTGAGTACAAGTAATACCATCTCGTTAGTAACAAGTAATGTTTCATCCTTTAAGCGTAGGACATGATCACACTATAAAAATTGTCAGGTTTGTTGTTGTTGTTGTTGTTGGGAGCCCTGCAGAAAGCAGGACTTGGCACTAAGGCCTTAAAACTTTATTTAACAATATAATATTATGTAAGAATATCACGTCAAGCTTGCGCTTTGTAAACCAAAAAAACCAAACGAACTAAAATTTTCTTCAAGGTTTAAAATTTAACATATTACTCAAAATTAAATGTGCAAAACATAACATCATCAAAAAATATTTAATCTTATTTATTTATCTAACGATAAAATATCCACAACGAAATTGAAATGAATAAATCAATCAAAATTTTCAAAAAAAGATTTTTTTTAAATTTACACAATGAATTATCAATAATTTGCCTCTTCTCTATTCTGCCGAATGACCGGGAAACTGTGATATAGGGTTAAATTAGAAGGGTCTCCGTTAAAAGATCTAGAATTTTCCCTTCAGGAGCCCCTTCTGTAGAACTGTAAAAAAGCCTGGGCACAGGTGTAACTTAATAGTCAATTTTAAAAAGACATAATATAGGTAATTAAATGACCTGAGGATCGCCTAAACACAAAATGCACCTCCTGTACAAATATAGGCCCCTATATTCCCCAGATATATCATCAATAAACTTAATGAACAACCACGTCCAAAAATTGATCCATGTTAACAAGGCTTGGCATTTTTTATAGAGGAGAAACTACCACTTATCAGGACTTGCTTTTGCCTCCAATCAATACCAAATTTGATTTTTAGCTTCAATAAAATATTTTCATGGTAGTCAATAGCTTTCGTGATTAAACGTGTTATGGAAACTGGCCTTTAACTTGAAACCTTAAATTTTTTACCTTTTTACAATATTTATATAGGTAAAACATGAACGATCAGATCCTATTGTAATTGTAATGTGATGATTTGATATCTGAGTTAAGATGATTTATGATTGTATTTAGACTATTTACCTAATAATATCACTAAAACTAAATTATGGTTTCTATTCACATTGTAGCAATGACATGAAAGGACTACACTAAGAGATCAGAGAAGAAAGAAAAGAAACTGCAGAAGATAGAGTCTAGCCCAGAGAGAGGAAGAAGGCAGAATCTAGCAAAAGAAGAATAAGAGAAGCAGAAGGTAAAGTCTAGCCCAGAGAGGCAGAAGACAGAGTCTAGCAAGAGAAAGAACCACAGGGGATAGCAAAGGCAGGTCCTAGAGGTAAGTGATTTAGGTGAAATTTATTATTTGTCGACTTAGGTAATTTAGGATTCGGATCGAAGTGTTTGATAATATTAGTTAGTTAGGAAGTTGATGTTTTAGTTGTAAGTAGTCTTTCTTTCTTAGATTTGTATACTTGTGTTTAGGGTAACTGTAGTTGTTATATGTTCAGGTTCTGTTGCAGTTTTCAGTTCAGGGTTTCAGTTGGAATTTTTTGTTGCAGTGTTTTATCTGAAGTTTGATTTCGAGAAGTTCACAGGGCAACGGGGAACGGTTTGTGTCTGGGATAGTTGTACATTGCACAGTACGATAGAAAAAAGTCTACAGAGTAAGAGTGCCCGTTACCAGCAGCAGGTACTTTTAGAGTGAGTTTCACTTACACCAAATGATGTTAAAGTTTCACCACTTGAAGATAAAGTTTTAAGTCAGGAATGACGAAGATTTTAATCATTGTTTATTATATTTTGAAGAGACAATTTAGTATTTTCAATTTATGAAATGTTTAGTTGTACTGACTACTGTTGATATTTATAGATAATTGAATCACACATTCACATCGAGTTTAGAGTTTGTAGGTTGATAACCTACTGTCGCGGCCATCACGCGCTCGCGCTCTCGATCTCACGCATTTCTAGACGCGCATCGCCTGTTAATTAGAATGAAGTTGAACCATAAACGACTGCCTTCAGCCTTATCTTATATCATTAACGACAAGATATTTTCAATGCACAGTTCTGACCAGACGATCTCGATCAGCTTGTAAGCTTTGGATCGCCTTCATACCTTCAATTAGGACAATGAAATTCGTAGCTTTGCTTTGCCGTCGCGTCGAGTAAGAATTTGTCCGAGCCTCATTTGAAGCAAATATAATAAAATGTCGCAAGGGTACGCGCTGCCGCGAAGCTTTGATAAGATCATTAATTTCATATTTACCGGGCTTGACGAGACAATTACCGGGCAATAAGCGGCGCCTTTTCGAGGTATCACCCGACTTGCGCGGATATCATCTCTTTTACTGCGCGGCTTGTCCTTGTAGGTTGATAACCTACTGTCGCAGCCATCACGCCTCCACGCATTTCTAAACGCGCATCGCCCATTAAGGCTTGTCCTTGTCGCGTCTAGGTGTTATACGATGTACGAGCTTGCGCTAATTGCCATGCTCTCCGGCTCCTGACGTTTTGTCACGCAGCTAGAACGTAAAACGGATATCATCTCGTCATGTCAAGCGCATGCTTATATCCCTGAGCGAGCTTAGCGCGAAATTAGGACGGACGCGCGTCCCGCAGGGGGCGCGCGCATTATAAGTACCGGGCGATGCGCGGCTCTCTCTACGTTTTCCAAAGCAACAATTAGCCTGATGTCACCAGGTAACGCGCGCAGCGCGATCCACAGGGCTATGTTGGCTTAGCAACTGCGCACACTATGCTGGGACAACCCTTGACGAGATTATATATCCGTTTACCGTTCTAGCTGTGTGAGTCGGGTATCACCGCAATAAGGACAACCCGTCTGCCGCGCTTCCTAGCCTATACTATTAATATTTTATAACAAGTGCGGTAAATTAAATTATTAAAGGTTACGATTATTAAAGGCTGTGAATAAAATCTGTCTTTCTTGAACAAATTGTCTTTTCCTGAAAGCTGAAGCTGAACGGCAAAAGCTTTGCTAAACGTTGCCTAGTTGACGAGATAATGTCCGTTTAACGTTCTAACGAAACTCCAGGAGAGCAGCAAGCTGCAAGTCGGGTAACAACCCGACAAACTGCTTAGCTCTGCTTTCGCGAAGCGCGCAGCGTTAATCGCGGTGATACTCGAATCACGCAGCTAAAGCTGACGTTAGACAGTAGACGGATATTATCTCGTCAACGCAGCGTCCGCGTCGTGAAAAGGGTCTGCACAACATGAGACAAGATAAACGGATATAATCTTCTCAAAGCTTTATTTGCAATAATTTTGCCATTTCATGGGTAAAGTTGAGCACAAGTAGGGTAAAGAAATGGTTCACAGTATTCATTTTTTACATTTTGCTTCTTTTAAAAATTCAGTTTCAATTCCCACTAATATGAGATATCGTGCCTGAATGTGACTCATCCCCCTTTTCACATCCTTTTTGTTCAAACAGTTTCCTTGCCTGGGACCACGCTGCGCCCGGCAAAAATTCCTACAGAATAAAGAGAGAGGGCTGACAGCCAAGACACAAGATGAGCTTCCTTTCTCACTCTCATACTCTTTGTCTGTGCACTCCAAATCCCCCAGCATTGGCTGTTGGGGTGAAACTGGACGCCATCCCCTAATATTTGAAGCTTGTAAGCTTGCTGTTGACTACTACACACGTGTCAACATTAACACACATTTCAACATTAAGTTAAGCTTGATCTAGTCACACCTAAAACTGAAGAGAAATTCATATATATATAGCAGCTAATATAAGCCACAGTACAAGAAGAAAAGTTATTTGCTCAATTTTCTTTGCTCATCCTCATAGATAAGATCTTGCCTGTTAATTGACGAGTGAGAATATTTTCAACATTTACACTGTCAAAAGAGCAATTTTAAATCCTACATCCAAGATAAATCTTTATGTTCAATTCAATTCAATTCAACTGCAACAGGTAGGCCCAGACAGCGTGAAATACCACCTGATCTTTTTAACAGCATTAAACAACAGTTTAATCAGGATGCTTGTCACAACAAATACAGGGCAGCTGGTTACTGAATGGATTAGCCTGGAGAATAGTATAGTCCTGTCATTCTCAAATTTACCATGGTGGGGGTCGGACACTGTCTCTCAGGGCTGGTTCTTGGAACCATAACCCCCAGCTCCACTGATGTGGAAGGGCTGTCGTTGGTGGTTTACCAAGATTACAGGTAGTTTTTCTCCTCTTCCTTGGACTTGCATTGTTGCTGGTGATTCAGCGAGCAGCAGTCTATCACCCCTCATTTTTTTCAACTCACAGTGGTGGACATGCAAAGTTTCCAGAAAGTCAGCTCGCAACATCCCACTCACTCAACAACATCCCACTCACTCAATTTAATCACCTGCCATACCAAATAACATGCCTCCATTCTTGCTAAAAAGAGTTACAAAGTCCCAGAGACCAGAGGGGTAGGTTGCATTCAACCTGATGCAGCCTCTGACAGTACTGGCTTATCAAAAATTCACATCATTTATAAAAATAGTTGCTAGAAATATTGATAAATAGATGGATGGACAATTTTTGTGTTACATTAAATCTTGGGACAGATACTAGGGTAACCTAAATAACTTACTTTTTAGCCATGAGCATGGACAGCAATGTATATACTGGTGGAGCCAAACATTTTCCTAACAAAGAACAACAAGATCAGTCTGGAGCTTCTAAGGTATGATAGATGTATTCTTTACATAGAAATGTGCAGTTCTGTGCTGCCTGAATTTGTTTTGTTGATTTAATTTGATACAGTGTTCTGATAAAGGTAACTCATTGAAGCCTTTGACAGTTGCCAAACACAAAGCATCCATCCAGAAAAGACACAGGGCTATTAGTATCTTATTGCTGTGCAATTGTGAGGATTAATCGACATCATCATTCTGTCTAATATTTTATATAGCTCAAAGTTGACAACAATTTCGGCTGGTTTCATTGTGTCAATTAACAGCTAAATTTCCTGTGTCTTGCTGTTCGTGGAATGAGGAATCAAAATATGCAACAGGCATCATACATTTCGCAATCTACTAACCAGATGTAATTTTGGTCAATTTTCATTGACCTGCACGTGTTAATAGAGAGAAGTGAACTAATGCAGCCGTTTGATGCATCATTTTAAACTCCATGCCGCCACACACATGATTGTGTTAGATAAAGGAGTGTGCTTGCAGAGGTAAGGATGTACATCAGACTTTTTTGAGCTTATATTCCACAATATCCCGATTTACCCTGTTGACTGTCAACCCTTTTTTGTACTTTTTGTGCATGTGCACAAAAGTCAAAACGTATCAAAACAATCCTGTTTCTGGCTGATAAGGGATAAATGGGGCCATTTAGGGGGGCCAAATAAGGTTGTTGTGATTTGGGATTGTCATCATCAGATTCGTCATCAAATTTTATGTCCAAATAAGGCCTAACTTTTCTTCTATCTCAAAATTTTTGCTTTAGGGCCTTAAAAGCCCTAAAAGGCCCCGAGATCAAATTTTCACATAGCCTTTCACCTCTACCTTGATGAATTCTATGAAACCTGTAATCTTCATCTCTTTTTGTTTGAACCCATTTTGTTTCCCAAAAAGCATCGGGAGGTAGTTGAGGTTGTTGGGTGTCTTCTCTGGGCTGGTTGCCACCACCCTAATACATGTCAATGTTGGAATTAAATACCGTGTTTAACAAATTTAGGTAATAATTTGGGTACTAAATTGATGAAAATAGTAACAGATTGTGCTGTAGATACAATATGTAAAATTTTATTTCCAGAAACGAAGGGTTGGAGTTATTCCAACAATCCAAGAAATTCATGGAGACGTTTTGACAACCTTGGCAAACCAATATTGGGCGCCACACTCTAAACTGCCCAAAAAAGAGTTTTCTGAAAAAATAATTGAAAGGATCTATTACAAAGAAATTGGACACAGGTCAGTTTAAAACTGTTTCAACACTACACATAAAATAAATCTATTGAGGATGAAACAGAAGGGGTTATCTATTGTTTGAAAATTCCTCGGGCCGCATCTACAACTGGAGTTTCTCTTTATCAAATATGATTACAAGGAAGCAAGAAGTCTCATGTTCTAAATTGTTCTTTTTTTCACGTTCTAAATTGATAGTTTTAGTGATGCATGTTGTATATAATCTGTTTTAGAATATCAGTTAACGAGTGTAATCTATTCTCCATCTCCTAGGTTTCCTATTCGACGGATTATGCTTTTAGAATTTAGTCAGTATCTGGAACTGTACTTGTGGCCGAATTTCAACCCTGGCCGCCTGTCTCCCGCCTACATCATGAGCATCGTCATGATTATCAACGAGAAGTTTCGACAGAAAGTCCCAGTCTGGAAGGTTTTCCGGGATCACCCAAGTCAGGTTAATTTAGATGGGGCTTCCTATTTTTTTCCACGTGTTCACAACCGCATTTAATTTTCGTTCATACGTAGATCCATAATTTATATTCAGATTTCAACTTAGCAGACCTCCTTTAAATAATTTTGCTTAAATATAACATTATACAGACAGATACCTAGTATTTCGGTAATTTGTTCGATTGTTTGTTCAACATCTTAAATTAAAAACAGGTACCTTTGTTTTTCCACGCTGTAAAGGAAGCAATAAAGGAGTTCAACGACCAATTCAGTCTGAAAGAACAGACGGTTTTGCTCATTTTCCTGATTCACTGTTATAACAGCCTGGTTTGTGCAATTTTCAGCGATATTTAAACTTTTAAAAAACTACTATAACACTTAGTTTCAATTAGAAATTTTGAATACTTAATTTGAATAATTTTCTCATTTTGTCTCTTTTGTCTGTTATGAATGATAGTCTTTTAATGTACACCAATAGTAGTAGTGAATTCAATTACCATTTCCTCAGGAAGAAGATATTGTCCGCACACACATTCAGCACACAGTCAGTCTGGGAATCTGGAGGTGTATTCTCCCCTCCAAACTTCAGAGCCTGCTTGGTGAGCACACTTTGTCTAAAAAGTTTACTTGCGTCTCTGCTCAGAAAAGTCATTCCAATTAGGAAATGTGACAACGAATTCTTTTCATCAAATAGTCGCAATTTATGGCTCAGTGATCAATTGCGTTTAACCTTTTCCCTTAATTAGTGTGATCAATGATTTAAACGATACATTCCTGTTGCTACTCAGGATTGAGAAGCCCAGCCAATGGCCCAGGTTTAATTTAAATCTCAAGTAGAACTTTAATGCGAATCCCCTCTCAGAGAAGAACCCACGCCTGAACAAGCGGTGGAACAACCTCCAGAAACGTGAGCAGAAACTGGGAGCACGTGAAAGAGGACTGCGGGAGAACGACTACACGTTTCTACACAAGCTGATCCACAAATACTTTGCTGTGTTAGAGGAGATACCCGCTCAGGGATTCGTCACTATGGAAGAGGTACTTTTTGGTATATAGCTACCTTTGAGCGAATCGCATTCTTTTATCACGGTTGTACTTCATTTACCAACAGTATTTCGTGGTACAATGATACGGTTGTTATTGGTTTTCAACTCGGTGAATTTGGTTTTCAGTACACCTGGTATCTGATTGTATATATATATATATTATATATATATATTGAGATCTTACAATCTATCACTTTTAGGGATAAGACCTCACTGTTTCACTAGCCACGTACATCTTTTAAGCATCGTGAAACTGTAATGCAGGA
Source organism: Mnemiopsis leidyi (assembly GCA_000226015.1). NCBI lineage: Eukaryota > Metazoa > Ctenophora > Tentaculata > Lobata > Bolinopsidae > Mnemiopsis > Mnemiopsis leidyi. The sequence goes on along the minus strand of JH154487.1, from coordinate 196,124 downwards.
TACGAATAGCATTATCATACCATAGTACAGATCAGTTCTTTCAAGTTTCCCTGTTATTAATTTAACACGGTATCACCATTGAGAACTAGAATCAGCTGGACGAGTAAAACTCTGAAACTTATTCTACAAAATTTATCGCCGGTTCTTGGAACAAAAGATGAATTTGTTTAGCATAACAGTACTGCGGCTATTTGAAAACTGTTTTTCAAAAACTCTTTTTTCTTTAAACGAGTTGGGTAGCTAAATCATTTACCTGGAGTCCTATATAAGTCAACCATCGCTTGGATCGGAATTTAAACTTATCTCTCTGTTTCAAATCGGTTCAAATTTTCTGACAAGAATGTTTCTCCTGGTTGCTACCTTCTTCGCCTTTGTGGCTGCAGCTCAAGGTACTTTTGTGAAGTTCTACTGTTTTATCTCTGTACTTTTTCAAATGCCTCAAAACAAAGTATTGATCAAAGAATTCTCTTGAGTTATGCCCGAGTGTTGGTAAACTAATAATAAACCATTACAAAAACCCACTGCAGGTTGTCAAGATACAAAAGATTATTGTGCTGCCTACGCTCATATTGGATCGTGTATGAAGTCCTCCTTCTTTAGCGAATGTCCCTTGTCCTGCGGCGCATGTGTTTGCACGGATGCGCTGAAGAAATCAGAATGTGTGATGCTGAGAGACATGGGAAAGTGCTTGTCTAACTACCAAGAGATGGAGAGAAACTGCAAAGCTACATGTGGTTTTTGTGGCTGCAGAGACGATACATCCTACAACTGTGCTCAGAGGGCATCACAAGGTTACTGCCTGGCAGATACAAACATGATTACCAGGTGCCCACTCTCCTGTAAACTCTGTGGCGAGTGTGGAGACAACAGTCCTAACTGTGCGCAGCAGGTTGCAGAAGCTGGTAATCAAGGTTGCCGGACCAACACCCTGCTAACGCACTGTGCCGGGACCTGTGGTCTGTGTGAGTGTGCTGATGGTCCAGGAATGGAGATGGAATGTGCTCGGAGAGCGGCTCTGGGAGAGTGCGAGTCGAACATCGCATGGGCGTACACACACTGTGCGGCAACCTGCAACCTGTGTCCCTCTGGTGGCGGAAGTGATAGTGAAGGGAGCGGAAACGAGGGGGGAGAAGAAGAGGAGGAGGAGCATGCACACTAATCTGTTGTAATCGGTACAAGAGCTGCAACCGTATTGGAAGTTAAAATATGATATCAGGGACAAGTTTTGTCTTTTTCCTTTTTTGTTTACTGCTTGCCAGTATTGCAATTTTGTGGACATTTAGTGAATCGTATTAATAAATGATTACTAGTCGAAACAGAAATGTGTATTATAACACGTACACAGTAATATTTGGCATTTGCATTAAGCAATGTTGTTTTATTTCATCTCTCAAATATGCAGATATCCATTTGCAAAGCAATAATAGTTTAAAAACCGTCGTATTCTCCAAATGCCCAGCCAATTTAACAAAAAATATTTTACGAATAAATCTTTTCCAAGAGTATAGGACAATGGTCTCTATATCAGGCTGATCGTAAGACTACCGTTACTAAAAGAATGTGCGAGTATATATATGGTGGAGCTTTTTCTATTGTCCTGACTCTTAATGGACAATAAACTCGCATTTCATGGTCATATCGTGGAACTCAAGGAAAGGAGTTTTCGAACACTCCGTAGCGTCAGGAAAAACATATTTCCTCTGAAATCTGACCACGTGAAAACAGTGGTTGATAACCCTGTTGTGTCCTGTCTTGACTACTGTAACGGACTCTTATTGGGTACATCGGAAAAGCTCCAACTTTAGCTGAATGGAGATTGCAGAAGTACAAACACGATCACATGGCATGGGTGAATATGTTGCTGTCATCCATCGGCTTAACATAGAAAAGAGGATCATTTTGATACTTGCCCATCTTGCTTTCCAAGCGTTTATAGAAACTGCTTCTGAATACATATATTCAACAGATGTTAGATACTATCACCACGGACATAGCCGCAAATTAATTTTACCATATTCTCGGTCTGAAATGGACAAAAGAGCCTTGAGTTTTAAATAAGTTCTAAAATGTTCAACAACCTCACAGTTTCAATCAGTAGTATGACTGAAATATCGAATCTACAAAAATGTTTAAATCTGCTTTTGAAAAATATCTCAAATTTCTCAAGGTGGAAAAGCTATATGTAACATTCCATCTTACGAAGGAACAGTGTAAGTTTAACTGTTACAGTATTGCTCAAATCTCCTGCTCTAATCTTAAGCGCCATATTTTCCGACGGTACCTTTGATTCATACATATACCAGACCCTGTAGCTTTGCGTTAGCTAGTCTCACAATCTCCAATTCTAAATCTTAATTTATAATTGATTCATTAATTTCCGAACTACTGATCGACGGTGTAGAAGCTGATGAAAAGGCTGTTTCTTAAACTACATAAGAGCTTCTAGAAGTCTTACAAGTGAAGCAGTGACCATACATTGGCCGTGCGAAGTAAAAGCCGGTCCCAAATCAAATCATATGTATAAAAAATAATTTCATCCTTTCAAAATAATTCACATATCAATTCCCATGTTGCAAATCGAGAGACATGCCAGCAAAACAACTTGTGTAGTAACTGTGAATGTTTCTGCTTTTTTGAGTGTATAGTTGGCTGTTACGGGTCGGACGTAGAACTAGTCCAGGGAATTCAATTCAAGTTAAGGTATGAGATAAATTTTCTAAATATTTTTTGACAAAGAGCGGGAGCGTCTTAGTCTGATTTATAAACTTTTCAGGTGAACTTCGCAGAGCGCTTCCTAGAGTTGTGTGTAGACTTGCAAGCACAGCTCCCAACACGGCGCTTCTTCAACACCCTCCTTCTAGACACACACATCATCGTCCGATCTTCGCAGAGCACCCTTGCCCAGCGCGAGCAAGAGGGACACTTGTATTGCGAACTTTTGAAAATGGTCAAATTTTACTCAAAGTACGTTCAATTACTAATAAGAGCCGTCGGGTTATTCTTCACACTTAATATGTAAAATCTGGTTTTGGACTCTCGCCAGGATTTGATTTGGTAATCGAGCTGTATCTCTTCCTGATTGAATCTCTATTCTCTAATGGACTGAATCACTGACAATAAATTGAAATTAGTGATTTCGTCCGCTTTTCAGGCTGTATTCTTAAACGGACTGAATCGCTAATCTTAATTGTAATTCGTGTAAGGGATTCAGTCAGGGATACAGCTCACCAATCATTTAATTTGTTAATCCTTTTTCATTTGAATTTGGTTGTACAATTAAATCATATCAAAATTGATGTTAAAAACCCAATCCAGGTTTGAAATAGACGATTTAGAAGGTAACCCTTTGACAGAAACTCAAATGTTAAGCCAACACTACGATCAAGTTCTCTCACTACAAAAACAGTGCTTTGCTCACTTTAAGGTAGGCTCAATAAACGATCAGGTACAACTAACGAGATATGGACGGTTATATTGTTTAAATGTATAAATTAATTATTAAAGTATTAAGTAATAACGAACTACAGCTGTCCATGTAACGGTCAAAGTGGACGTGACCCACTGTCTAGCACTACATTTTCAAAAACAAATAGCGGGTTTAATTTCAAAACAGACCAGCGCTTTTCTCAAGTTTTCTGTTACAACTGCACCGTCAGTCGAACCGTTTTCAAAATGCTGATAGTTACTTTCGTACTGTTGGTGCTGGTACCAGGTACCGTTGTGTGCAGGGATTATTGTGCAGATCTCGTCAGATTTGCTCCACATGCCGCACAGTGTGATGAACTGACAGAGCTACTTGGGGACAGTATAGAAGATCTCAACAAAATGTGCTCGTTTAGAAAGATCCGCAAGGCATGTCGATGGAGCTGCAACTCTTGTCCCATAAATGTAAGGAGAATCCAGAAGATGTCTCTCAACCACCAAAACCGTCTCCGAATACTACACAATGCCGGTGAATTAACCTGGAAGGAAGATCTAGCAATCTCGGCTAGACAGGAATGCAGGAAACTGGCAGGATTGGACTGGAACTCGGACCTAATAGCACCACTTGCTGGCAGCAATACATTCCACGGAGTAAACATCCGACAGATGGCGAGCATATCTGGGTTCGCCATCAGACACTGGTATCACCAGCGAGAGTTTTACAACTTTGCGACGAGTGAGTATGAGGAGAAAGCTGCCAGGTTTACTCGCATGATCTGGAAAGATGTCAAGAGTGTTGGGTGTGGGTATGCGAAGTTTCAGGAGTACGCGAAGGTGTCCGGTATTGTGAACCATATCTACTTCTGTTGTCATTATTATCCAGCCGGGAACTTTGCCAACAAGTTTAGTGAAAATGTGGAGGACGCAAAGGATAGCGGAATCTAGAATATTAGGAGGAAAAGAATAATTTCTTGTTCTTTGTTGTGTTTTTGATTTTCTAATTCTTGTGGTTTTGCTTGTGAATTTTTGCTTTGTTTCTAAATAAAAGCCAGCAAAATATTTTCGGTAAACTTAAACATAGTGTCAATTAAGTCAGTTCATAATACCAAAAGTTGTTGAAATAATTAGAAGACAGTGCTTATATGTTGCTCCCTAAGCCTTATAGGCACCAGGAAAAATTTTAGACCCCAACTACTCCGGTAACACCTGGCTCCTGCCACGCCCATTTTTTGAGGATACGTTTAATAAGTTAAATCCTGAAAATCCTCCATTACGCCATGAAGGTGCTCTTTAAGGTCATATGGACTTTGGAAACTCCATACTCAAATATAAACTGTAGGAAAAAGTTAAGTCAAGCAATCTAGTCTCTAGATCATTGCCACATTGGTTAGTGAGCTTAACTGTGACGCCCCTTCTAAAGCTGGAGCCTGGAACTTTGGCCAGAGTTATCCACTTCAAAAGATGGTGAAATGTAATAACAATTGTATGTGCTATTGAAACTGTCAATATCGTGTAAAATTATATCGTTTGATTTTTTATTTAAATTATGCAGAATCTCTAAATAATACAGGACAAAAATAGTTGTACTATTAACTAAAAATTGTTGTTCAGGAGCTGGAGGAGCTAGCTGTATTAACTAGAAATTGTTGTTCAGGAGCTGGAGGAGCTAGCTGTATTAACTAGAAATTGTTGTTCAGGAGCTGGAGGAGCTAGCACTAGCAAACATCAGCCAGGTGGACTCCAGAGAAAGTCTACTGGGGTATCTAAGGTCGCTAAATAACAGACGTCTTCACGAACTTGCTCATCATCTTAATCTGTTGGAACCGGTTAGTGCAATAAATCTTGTTTTTTCTTACCTACATTGCATTATTATTATTTCTTTCTTCTGCATTATCACGGACCATGTATATTTCTTTAGGAATATTCTAGTCGGTGGATCAAGGTAAATTTTGAAGGTTCAAATTGGAAACTCTTTACATTTATTGTGAGAATATACATGGCAAATACAGTCTGGTTGGTTGCTATTGAATCCTCCCACCATAACACAAGCCATTGTGCAGTACGGGGAAGCCAAACACAAGAGCAGCTTCATCCTGGAAGTTATAGTTTCCTACCACGAAACCAGGATGAGTCAGATGGACGAGATCAACGCCATGCCGCTCTACCCGACTGAGGAGGCTTGTATTTTACACTTATTTTCAACTTTAGATTATCCGCTCTACCCGACTGAGGAGGCTTGTATTTTACACTTATTTTAAACTTTA
>JH154487.1:176181-189658 GCA_000226015.1 Mnemiopsis leidyi | reverse complement strand
CTCAATCTGCTTCTAGCATTAGCAGAGGTCATATTAGCAGAGGGCAGATCAAAGAAGATTCTTTGACTTTAGAATTGGAGAGATGGAAATCTAGCGTCCGCCTGAGACCTAACTAAGCGGGCGGAATTCTTGTTTATTTTGTAAGATTATACTTTCACCTCACTGAACACATTGGAACGCGCCCCCGTGCGGGGGTCGCAGACTCACAGAAACTCGCGCTAGGTCGCAAAACCACACGTGGGGAAAAACCACCCCTCTCGGGTGAGAGCTGACGTGACGATAAACCTCGACATCAAGTTAGTTCCTTCTCGATGGTTTTACAGTAATCTTCGGTTTGAATATAAGTTCTGATGAAAGATGACGTTTCTTTTGAAGTATGAAATAACTTAATGATTTGTGCCTCAGGGACAGATGTGGCAAATGTAGGATTTATATAGTTTGCACGTAAGGCGCAAAGACAAAGTTCTTGTAGTCACGCGCGGTCAAAAATTTAATTTTCAATTCGCGCGTTTCGATTTCATGCACGTACGTAAATATTTACCCGTCGGCCAGCTCTTTGTGAAATTTTGAATTTCCAAGAGCCCTCTAGCCTCCGCTGGCGACTGGCCCTGATCACATCTGAATGCTGAATCTACATCTGCCTTCCGAAAACTAAGACAATTCTTCACCTCCTTATCATTCACCAGACGTAACATCGCTACCGAATGGGATTCCCTGAGAAAACACGACGTGTGTTTCCTTCTAACTATAGACGCTTTATCTTCCTCTCCAACCTACAGCTCCAAGAAGCCCTTCTTAGAACAGGTATGTCATATTCTATAGTCTGACTAGTTTTACAAGCTTTACCCTACACACATTATTTTAGAGTAAGCCTCATAAGACCAGCTATTGGATCAAGAGGACGTATTAAACGAACATATTGATTATTGACTTGAGTGTAAAGAATTGAGCCTGTCACTAGAAGTTTACCTATAAAATATTGGTTTTACACAAAACTAACAAACACTCATTAAACACAGGTCAGACTGCGGTACCTGCGTGGATGTGAGGTTGAGGGCTACCTCGACGAGGAGGGTAGAGTTGTAGCGGAAGGTTTCGAAAAGCCTGATTACAAGACGAGAATGAGGACTGTGAGGTTATACCTGGATGTTAACCAGTATCAGGTATGATTATAATTTTCTGTGGTGCAGAGCAGCAATTTTGCTTCTTAGAGCACACTGTTTCAGTTAGTTTCTTGGTATACATACAGTAACCTGTTATAAAAGAATACTACTGATATAAAATAATGCTGTTTTAACAGAACTCTGTCATATATTTTATAATTTATGTTTTAGTTTCATAGGTTTAGTTTAATTGATTTAAGTGTTATTCAGAACGCTATGTAGACTGCTAAAATCTCTGAAAGCGATGTGATCTCTTTCTCTGGTTGTTTTGCGGTCAACTACGACTAACCATAAGAAACAATCACGGTTAAAAAATGGCATTTTACACATTTTTCACACATCCTCTTTAATCTCCCTTTTTTCTAGAACGACATGGAGAAAACGATCAAAGGTTCAGAGGACGTATACGAAACGTTCAACATAATAATGAGACGAAAACCAAAGGAGAACAACTTCAAAGCGGTGTTAGAAACTATACGAGATATGATCAACACAGAATGTGTGGTTCCGGCTTGGCTCCATGATATCTTCCTGGGATACGGAGATCCGGGCGAGGCTCACTATTCCAAGATGCCTAACAAGACTGAGTATGTGGGATCTGAGATGTTACATTATCAAAATTAAATGGTTCACTTAGCAAACACTTTGAACGTCCAAAGCGTACATAGTAAAGGCTGTTAAGTTCTACTCGTTAAAGGACGACAATTGGGAAATATACGTTCAATAAATTATTGTTATCTAAATATTCTCAGGACGATAGATTTCAACGACACTTTCCTGGATGCAGAAATATATGTTCAATAAACTATTGTTATCTAAATATTCTCAGGACGATAGATTTCAATGACACTTTCCTGGATGCAGAACATCTCCTGGAAAACTTCCTGGGAATGGAGATAAAGTGTGACGCTCCACCTGAAAAACAAGTTAAACCTTTCAAGATACGCTTTCCCGGTTGGTACTTGGTAGACTGATTTACTTTTACGGTATTCAAAGGAAACAAACTTGTATAAACTCTCAATCTTACTTGATAAAATAATTTCTCTTCCGTACGTGAAAAAGTAAAATTCGCCATCTTTCTTAGATAAGTTATCACAATTAATGCAGGAACTTGGTTTGTTCTTGGGAATATTCCTTGCACCGACACCCCTACAAAAACACCGTACTTTTCAGAGAAAGGTGCAGGTTTAGAAGTTATCCCGTATACACTCCCTAATCCCGGTCCTTACCCCTACAACAAGCCTAAAGAGAACAGTGTCCGGTTTACCCCGACCCAGATAGAAGCCATCAAGGCGGGCTGTAACCCCGGTCTTACCATGGTCGTCGGTCCTCCAGGTAGGTTTATAAAGTTATGTCTTTGTTAGCTATTTGATCTTGCTTAATTTGTTATGTCTTTGTTAGCTAGCTATTTGATCTTGCTTAATTTGTTACTTTGTTGTTAATAGGATTTGATGAATTGTAATTGTAATTACTAATGAGATATTCAGCTAAATAATTTATCATTGTAAGCTGTTAATTATAAAGCTCTAAACGCAATTGGTTATAATTGTGATATATTGCGATTGTTAAAGGTTCAAAAGATAATCGTGGATCGTTTCAATTTCTTAGCAGACGTGCTAACAAATTTACGCTGAACAATTCTGTTCTCGTAGGTACGGGGAAGACGGACGTGGCCGTGCAGGTAATCAACAACATCTACCACAACTTCCCTAATCAGCGTACTCTTATCGTTACCCATAGCAACCAGGCTCTCAATCAGCTCTTCCAGAAGATTATTAACTTGGATATTGATGAGAGACATCTTCTCAGGTTAGTATTGGATTTTCACTCACTTTTGCGGCGTGAAACTACTCAATTTTGCACATTTTTTGATGTTTTTAATATATTTATAATGAGGGGGAGGGGGTAAGGCACTGACCATGACCATTACACCCAATTTGCCCCATGGTCAATGATCAAAAAACTTGACCATGGTGACTGACACCCTGGTTTTTCCCTAAGTTCGTGGTCAAAATGGAAATTTTATGGTCAAATTTTATAGTCTAATTTGCGTTCACGGTCAACATTTTTTGGTCAAAATGAGCCCCTTACTTCTAACAGGCTGGGACACGGCGAAGAAGGATTAGGAACTGATAAGGATTTCAGCAAGTACGGCCGAGTTAACTACATCCTTGCGCACAGGTATGTACTTACAAAGTGAAAATAAGAAAATTCTAACAAATCTAAACATTGTAGGATATTTTGATTTCTAAATTTCTTTCTTTGATTTTTAAAGTTTATTCATGGTTCTGTGAATGTTGTTACATTATTTAATTCGCCTCTAACTCTTTTAGACTGGAGTTGTTGAACGAAGTGGGACGACTCCAGAAGAGTTTGGGGGTAACTGGTGACGTCACATACACGTGCGAAACAGCAGGCTACTTCAACCTCTATCAGGTCCTTCAATACTATCATTTAATGTTATGTAGTCAGTTAATGACGCACTGATAACCTATAATTTACTTTTTTACTTTTCTGATTGTACTTAGCAAATCACGGATTACGGTTCTGTTTGTTTAAGGTGCGAATATTGGTAGTTACTTAGTGACAATCAGTTAAACTGTCGAACTCCCAGGTGAAAAGCAGGTGGGAGGAGTTCATGACAAGACTTAAGAAGAAAGGTGGTAGTGAAGAAGGCAACGAGGCTTGTGACGTGAAGGAGTACTTCCCTTTCCACGTTTACTTCAGTAATGCTCCCCAACCTATCTTTAAAGGTAAGCTAGTTAAAACAGTCATGTTTTCCTGTAAGTTGAATTGTGTCCAAAGACTAGTTTAGTATTTTTGGAAAGTTGACATTTTCATTGTTCTTACACTTTAAAATTCAGGAGACTCTTATTTGGAAGACCTGGATCAAGCGGAGGGATGTTACAGACACATTCAGAAAATATTCGATCAGTTAGAAGAATTCAGGTACAGTAAATTAAATCTATAGATTATACAACTTTTTGACAATAACGTATACTTAATACCATATCAAACATGATGACTTTCACAGATCATAGTATATTTTTGCAGGAAAAAGTTGTTTTTACTCTTTCGATAATACTTTCAACACTACTATTATACAAATAATTTGAGTAAATGAATATGAACGTGTCAGTTCGAAATATTTGATGAAAAGTTTCCTAAAAACACATTTTCAAGTCTACAGAGAAAATCAAAAAAGCTACTAAATTTCTTTCGATAGCGTTCAAGATTAAAAATACTAGGCGAATTGGCACTTTTCATAATGACAATTCGATCATAAAAAAATTCGTTCTCGGTATCGCAGTAAGACAATTGTCTTACAATTGTCTTAACCACTGTCTCAGTGCGCTGTCTCATTTAAGTCGAAGTCGACCATAGCGTCAGTGTCGATGTTCTCGTAGCTGTTGCTCTACTTCCATTCGAGGCGCATAGTTTTCAAACCGTCCATACGCATGTCGTCGAAGCAAATTCGTCGAAGAGAAACATCGACGTAGGCCATGATGTGGAGACAGCCTTCCTGAGGACTTTTCATCCCCATCACTGAGGTAGACTCAGTAGAGTCCTGTAGCCATTTTGGACCTTCCTCCTCCTTCTCCTCTTCCGCGTCTCTGCCTTTCCTTTTATGATTTTTTTCTTTTTCTTTTAGGAATCTTCTCCGGTTGAAATCTTGACGACTCCGATGGTGTTGTTGTGTGTCTTTCTGCTGAATAGCTTTGTGCATTCCAAGACCATGGTATTACCTGATGTGACAATGAATCGGTAGCGCACAGGATGCTTTATGCCGCCCAAGTCCGGAATCAAATATAGCATGGGAAAGTCACCACTCTCTATGGCTTCCTGATTTCTCTCACGGATGCATTAGTGCCCAGTGCATATTCTCTGAGCCTTATGTACGGGATTGCGCTTCCGCACTGATCTCCAGAAACCTCCTCAGCCTCAGGAAAGTGGCTAAACCGAGGGAAATAGAGGGCAGCGTAGGACAGTCCCGCACTTTTCATTCCATCGTCATCTCCTTTAGACCAGACCCCATTGTCCTGCTTCCATCTCAGCTTTAGAGAGTGATTGTTGCTCTTAAACTGAAAAGATTCCTCGCAGTTAGGAAGTGCTAAATGCTAAAAAGGAAGTTACTGATAAAAACACTCATTCTATACAAGACCGTCACAAGTTTAAACATTATGTGATGGAGCCTGTGTTGCTTCGTTTAATTGGTATCAAAAGTGTTCGGATTTTCTCCTGTTTTTAAAATCGGCTATCAGGATCAAATAAACCAAACAATATAAATAGAGTGAACTGCCGGCTATCGGTGGCACCGCTCATCAAGTAAAAAACTAAGGAGCAAGCTTTCTTGGCGGAGGAAAAACAAGGAGGGGGCAAATAAAGAGAGGGATAAAAATAATAGCATGAATAGGCTTTCTTCAGTTTCTGTTGTTTGCCGGGTTCACAACAACAAAGATGTCACGGTGTGGATCTTCGATCTACGTACCAAACAATATGTGCGGTGTTTGTTTTGAGGCTTTAATGTCAAATTTGACTTGATTGTTCTGTGGACGTTCATGAACTGAAATATTCATAAATCAATGTGTCACTTTTACCGAATTCGTGAAAGCAGTGCAATCAGAGAATCAAAGGTAGTTTTGACGCTTCAATTGTTGGTTTTATTGTCAATTTGATTTTGATTGTCATCATATATTTGTCTTACACTGCTGGAATTCTCATCTAACCCTCATTTCGTTTGACAAGTCCAAAAATAATTTTTTGTTTTTTTTGTTTAGGTGGAAGTGAAATTTTGAAAAAAAAACAAAAAAATACGTGATCCCCCCTACACTGTCATAGATATTGTGTAACTGGGCGCAGTTGTCAGGCAGCCCCTGTTTCAGTGTCTCATCACACTCTGACGACTACTCTCTGCTGCGGTCTCGATCTTTCCCATAGTATTAGTGGTAACCAGGAACAGTGGCAACACACACGAGTACAGATGAGGACAGAGAATTAGGAAGAAATCCAGGATCAGCACGTAGGGATATCCCATCTTGAGGACCAGACTGGCATTCACACACATCACGGTGTAGGTGATAACCGCTGGAGCATGACAGACAAAGTGACAGATTGTTGCCACCGACGTGACCAGCAGTGCTCCTCTTTTCATCGATTTTACCTCTTCACTGCCGGATGTCATCGGCTTTCTGAAGTACCGTTGTATAACGAGGAATGTGCTCGTCAAGAAAAGATTGACCAATGATATCACCGTGGTTAGCAGAGAAGAGTATATCTGGAATATGTCATTCCCCAAGAATAAAGAGCATCCAGTGGAGTAGGGTGGACCAAGGTACCCAAAGTCGAGTATGTTCGTCAATATCAATAAAGTTGAGACAAGAATGGAGGAAATGCTTATTCCTGTGATGATTTTTATAACGATCCTCTTTGTGGCAAAGTTTTTGTACCGTCTTGGCTTGATCACAGCCGTGATACGGAACAAACAGATCGCAGAAAGGACCAATGACAAACTTAGAAAGATGGTTACTTGGCATGCTCCTAAAATTTCGCATCCAACTTTGGGAATCTCCACCCAAAGTGCGACTCCTTCAACAAGAGCTACTGCGAGATCTAACGCACAGATAACGTGAACAGTTCCAAAAAGAAGAAATATTGGCTGCTTCTTTTGTGAGATAGCTATAAATAGCTTGATAGTTTTAAGGTTGATCGGAATGAATATTGGTGGGAGGGAACAGATGAAGACAGTCGTAATTACTGATACAGTTACAATTGATGTTTTGTTCATCCGGTCAATGTCTGAGTCTTTTGTTTCTGTGACACTTTGTATAGTATCAGCATTCGTCATCATTCCGGTCTCAGAGAAAGAACCGACTTCTGATTGAATTGCTGGAAAATTTTGAAAGATAATGCCGTGCTTTGCCTTTTCAGTCGGTATATTCTCAAGAGTGATGTTCAATGATTGGTGTGGTTTTTGTGTAATAAAGAGTAATTGTATGCCTGGGAGAATTGCATCGTCGCCAAGAGTATTCGACTCGGTTGAAAGGGCAAGAGGATGAAAGTTTGACGTAAAGCATGTCACCAAATATACCCAAAAGAACGATCTGGCGACGATTCTTGCTTGGTTGCTCATCGCAATTTAATCTTGGAGAAAAATAAAATGAAATGTAAGTAACGTATTCAACAAATTATCTTCTTGTGATCAAAAATGAACTTAGTGTTAGGTGATATATATTGTGCTCAGTAGACGAGGAAATTTCTTAGGAGTAGAAAATTTAGAAATGTTATCATATTCGGAAATTGTGTCATAAACATTAGGATTTTATCACACTTAAACACTTATTATGTCGGTTACTCGAAAATAATATCATGCCTTACTATTTATAAAAGGCACACGGCAAAAAAAGCTGAAAGAAGTCATTTAATTTTCGCCTCTTTCGAGGCTGATGATTTTAAGCTAGTGCTACAAGACAATAGTGCCCTTTTAGCGCTCATTTGCTGTTTCTTATGCTAAAAACCTGAATGCACCCTTCTGCAGAGCTATTAAAACTTTTCATTCAACTCACTCATTCAACCGTCTCAGCACGTACAAACAAAAAGCTTTCAATATAATTCGTCAATCACATCGATGTTGTCTGACTTTGTCCGACCTCATTGAAAGCATGAATTAAATGTCGGGAGGGTGCGCGCTGTACAACATCGCTCGAGCATAAAAGTATGAATTATGTTTGTGCCAGAAAATTGTGGATCTGACCGCTTCGAATTATTCAGATGCAGTAGTATAACTCCTGATATGGTTAAAGTATTTTATTGTAAATATGTAATTTATCTGTGTCTTGAAGCTTTATAGAATAGGGGCTTCTTCGAATAGATACTGATCAGTGAGCACGCATATACATTATATATGCATGCACAATCCACTGCAATATAAGACAAGCTGACAAGGGTGTCTCCATCACAAAAACCACTCCATAGTTACCTTTCGAGAAAAACTTATTATATATGTATTTTTTTGTCTGTGGGCACCCACTTTGCCTTCCTAAATTAACAAGAAGGCTACATCCGCCTTGTGGCTAACGTTTCTAGGGGTTCCTTTGGATTGCAGGAGTGTACCGAAAGCCCAGCTGGCTGGGGGTTCGCTAGGCTGGTGCTTCCAAAGGACATAACAAAATGTTATGTCAATCGTCGAAACGTATTATATGAAACGTCAATCGAAATTTGGGGATTTTTGAAAAAAATCCGGGCCATAGTTTCTTACTTCCGAAATGTTGGCCGCCACATCAAAATCCCACAAATTATTTTTTTTCAATTTGCTTAAATAGGGTTAAATTGAGGTGAATTTGTCAAATAAGTTGTTTTTCATGTCCATGCACATGGTCTTTGAGACAAGCAAGCACATTTTTGTCGTGAGTTCAAGACCACACCTACTACCGATATCTTCTGCCCTTCTGGATGGCTAGTAAAACTAAGACTTACATTCAAGAGTAGGGAAGATAGACTAGTTGAAACTCTTGTCGAGCGAAGCCTACACTTGGGCCCGGACTACACCGGTGAGCCGACTCAATGTAAAGGAGACGACGATGAAGACGATGATAACGAAGAGATGAATGAAAGATTTCTAATTGATTTCATTTTTCAATCAATTTCAATTCCTATATTTTCTTTCCCCCATCATTTCGACCACCATAATTATGATGATCACCATAATTATGATGATCATAATATGATCCAAATAAATTTGTCTCGTAAGGTACTGAAAAAGACAGTATTGAGGAGCTGAATAATTCTGATTTCTGAACTGTATGACGACCCCACTAAAATATTCCACAAAGATGATGAATTGAGGCTTAGTCAGTTCTAAACAGCAAGCAAAGTAAAGAGTATTAGTGATAATAATGATAATGCAAAAACGAAGGTTCAGGTTCAGCAAATTGTTGTAAAAGCTATCTAGACCCGATTTTGGTTGTGTTAGTGAAATCATCTGGTGTGGCAAATGGTCTTGAGGGCGGGGTTGGGGGACAAGCCCTGGCTGAACCTTGGCACTACCTTGTGTGGCAATGAAACACAGGGATATAGATTGGTGAGTATTGACTTGTATAGTTGTTAAAACTTTAAGGATTCCTTAATGTATTTAGTAAAAGATATTTTTTGAAAGTATACCAGTGTAGAGTGCAGAAAATTATTTTCGGAAAGTATACAATTGCATGAATCTCAGTAGACAGAGAAGGTAAATTAAAAGAAGCCTTCGACTGACGACAATCTTATTAATATTTTTAAATGCCATCCGCGTGTATTGGTTTGGTCCTTGGATGATCAAAGTGACTAAAAAATGCAATCTTTTAGGGAACTTTTTACTTGAAATAATTTCGAACTGACACGTTCGTATTCATTCTCAAATTATTTGTATAATAATAGTGTTGAAAGTATTAATTTTTTACAGGCTTCGACCTTTCTGACAGTTAGATACCACTCAATGACAGTTACCTTTTTTCTCATAAAGCTATTTTTCCTGGTGTTGACATGTACTGGAGATTCTAATTGAATTTCTATACCATTTCTCAATTTTCTCCACAAAAGTCTTAGAAACAAGGTATCCTGATATTGATCGATACAAAAAACGGGCATTGCGCTTTGTGGGCCGTGGGGGTTAGTTACCACTCAATGGATTCCCTCAAATTTACCTCACAACTTAAAGATGCACTTGTATGTATGGACTTAATAGAAAATTAGATGGTTGACTGGTAGCTAAATGTTGGTATATATCTCTCCAATGTCTAGATTAAGGGCAAGTCTGTAGTACAAGAAATACGGAAACTTCAACTGACAGATATATAATTTCTTGTGCTTTGACAGATTGGCTTGGTAGCTCTGTATGACTTCGAGCAAATTTTCCTCACCATTTCACTTCAATACACACATGTTATAGCATGTATTATATAAATACAGTAGGAATATTCTAGAAACACCAACTGAGACATATGTAAATGATCTTTGTACACTTTGATGAAATATGATAATAAGATAGTTGACAGTTGAAGCCTCCTTTTAATTTACCCTCTCTGTCTACTGAGATTCCTTATAGTTTTAACAACTATACAAGTCAATACTCACCAATCTATATCTACTGAACACGCTGTTTTGTGGGTTTGTGAATATCGTTGACAGGCGTCAGTATATGTACTGTAGCAATTTATTTAGGATATTAATTATTAGGCAATATAGAATAATGATCATGATCTTATCAGCCATTCTTCTAAGGTGCTTCCAGATGCGACATGCTTCTTTTCATTTTGTTAGGTGTTCTTTCAGGCAATTATTTTTGTTGGCAGGATTTTTATGGAGGATTAGAAGAGTTATGATACTTGTACACAGATTTTCTTATCACGAAGAAAGGGTTCGACTGTTTTACGAGTATTTTTATTCCGTTTTTTTAAACCCTACAGTAAGCATAGATATGAAAATTCGTCATTTTCTTCCCAGTACATTTTACTCATCTGCTTATTTTACTTCTCGTTAAATGGAACCCGATTACACTCATACTGAATGAAAATCACTTACGCATTTATTTTCTAACAATAACTGCAGCTCATAATTCCATTCGCTTTTCAGTTTCTATCTCTAACTGACTTTAAATAACTGATTCTATTAACTTATTCAAATTTGAATAAGCGGTAAGAACTAGGAATTCGGTTCTTTGTTAACTAAATATACACAGAAGTGTGCCTCAATCACATTCCCGCATTTCCTCTGTAATCGAAGAACGTCCCCATAGAGAGTGAAGACATTGATACCATTGATGAGTTTTGATTAAATTCGCAGGCGGAAAATGATAAGATAACTTATTGGAACTGGTAGAATATCCTGCCAATGACCTATCAGTGATTACGTCTATTATGCGAGGCAGCGGCTAGCAGTTCGTCCATGTGGGATATTACATATTGATCTTATTTCGTCAGCTTATTTTCTCATTAGTCTTCACAAATCTTGAATAATTGATCCACCATTACAATTAGGATTGCAGCGATAAGAACGTTATAACTTTAACTGCTGCAATAAAATCGATATTGTGATGCGGTTAGTCCATGGTATTCCAAGTAGTGTTGACCCAATATCGAACTTTTAACTACGTAGATTGTGAAATAAACAATTATCGGTCTCTCAAGTCGGTATTGCTCAAGTCATGCTCATTTAACCTTTTTTACTCAAACCTTACCACCTATAGACATAGTTGAGATTCCAATTTAATAGCCACAAGAATGATGCAGAGCTTCAGTTAATAAAAATTTGCTGGGAACTGTCTTACATGAGCAACCAAAGTTAATTTAGATTTTAATTCTTTAATTGGCTCTTCCATTTTTTCCCGTCAAATGCCTTTTTGCGCCGAAGGCGCAAAAAGGCATAACTAAGGGTTAACGATCGAGGGGGTGGTTGGAGAATGTGTATACTAGGTTTATGTCGTGTGTGCGTTACGTTCGTGCGCGCGCTCCTTTATCAAACTTAATCATGTATACGAATACAATAGTAGCTGTGTTAAAATTCTTTTAAACTGAAGTTTTATTGAGTAATTTGTACTTGAATGTTGAATGACAGATTACCTAGATTGAATTAAGATGAATGTAACACGATTTTAAACGTTCAGCCGGACAATTTTAATTAACGACTTATCCACACCATTTGTAAAAACACATGAACGTTGTACGAATAAAGGTCGCATATACAATACAATAATGGCGACGTTATGCAGACTCAAGATATTTGAAACAAACAATGAAAGAAACGCGCTATTGTGTTCAAACTTTGCGCGTGCAGCGTGCAGTTTTCAAATCTTGCATCGAACGGCTGCATTAATTCGCGCGTTTAACACGTGCAGAACAATGAAATTGACCGAAACGACGTCTGGTTAGTGGTTTGCGAAATGCGAGTTGCCTGTTGCAATGAGTTGCCTCATTCCGTGAATGGTAATAACAATAAGCGATGGCATGACACGGGAAATTCAGCGGTCGCCTGACACAATGAAAGCGGCCGCAAGTCTTGTTGAACAACAACTGTACGTGCATGCATGAAATCGAAACGCGCGAATTGAAAATTAAATTTTTAACCGCGCGTGACTACAAGAACTTTGTCTTTGCGCCTTACGTGCAAACTATATAAATCCTACAATTGCCACATCTGTCCCCGAGGCACAAATCATTAAGTCAGTTCATACTTCAAAAGAAACGTCATCTATCATTAGAACTTAAATTCAAACCGAAGATTACTGTAAAACCATCGAGAAGGAACTAACTTGATGTCGAGGTTTATCGTCACGTCAGCTCTCACCCGAGAGGGGTGGTTTTTCCCCACGTGTGGTTTTGCGACCTAGCGCGAGTTTCTGTGAGTCTGCGACCCCCGCACGGGGGCGCGTTCCAATGTGTTCAGTGAGGTGAAAGTATAATCTTACACAATAAAAACACATTCCTCTAATTTCCTTTAACTTTCAAGTTCAGAATTGTGAGCTAGAGTAGGTAAAGTGCAGATATCCAGATCTGTCGACTTAGTCTTATATTCATACCTCTACGATAGAGAACTTGGATACAGGGAGAGCCATACGGGCCCACCCAGAAAACTGAGTAGACTGGTCGGATGTTAGAAAGGGACACAGTCGCAACACTGCATCTTCTACGTCCTAGAATAAGCGTTAGCTGCTACACTGTTACTATGATTGAAACGAATTTTTTGAACTTCTTCTCCTTATTGACGTTGAAATTGACCGTTTGAAAATCCAAAATACGCCATAATTCTGTCAATTAAAAATTGGGAAAATCAAGAATAACGTCACTAACTTGTCTGATTTCATACATGGTCTCCAAGCGAAACAAGTTGAAGTTTCTCAGCAGGTAGTCATGGAGCGTTAGAAACTGCAGGTTTAACTTTGGAAGTGCCAGGCAGCCTTCCCCTGAGAAGAACTCGTTCGGGACTACGTTCTCGTCCCACAATATCTGGAAACAGAGCATGTGTGTAAAATCCCGAGTTTTAAATTTTGGATGTTCATACTGGAACTTTGAAAAAAATTGTCGATATAATTACAAGGGAAAGGCTAACGGATAAAGTTTAAAATAATTGTAAAATACAAGCCTCCTCAGTCGGGTAGAGCGGATAATCTAAAATTATTAAAATAAGTAGTAAATACAAGCCTCCTCAGTCGGGTAGAGCGGATAATACTAAAGTTTAAAATAAGTGTAAAATACAAGCCTCCTCAGTCGGGTAGAGCGGATAATCTAAAGTTTAAATAAGTGTAAAATACAAGCCTCCTCAGTCGGGTAGAGCGGATAATATAA
>JH154487.1:164628-176170 GCA_000226015.1 Mnemiopsis leidyi | reverse complement strand
AAGAATGATGCGGAGCTTCAGTTAATAAAAATTTGCTGGGAACTGTCTTACATGAGCAACCAAAGTTAATTCAGATTTTAATTCTTTAATTGGCTCTTCCATTTTTCTCTAAAAAATGGACAGCTCAATATGTTACACTGTAACTGTAAGTTTCAGTGAGTCACAGCAAGTATAGTGTTACTTTAAATGAATGGCGGGCTTAAGGTGAGCATATGCCACTGTCTGTAGGAAATGATCGTAGCTACGCGCAGTCGTGCAGCTCCATTATGCTGTGAGTATATAGTATTAAGTTTATTGAGGGAGCCACGTGGTTCTCCTTACGTTAATATGTTTCCACATTTTAAGTTTAACTCGTTTGTGATGTAAATACGTCAGCATTTCCAAATTTGGTTGTGTTATGTGACAGCGATTATTTGACCCTCAGTGTAATTGTCCTCAACATCAAATTTTTGATCACCGTTTGGCACGCAAATACGCGCAACGTTGCTGTGAGTTAAAGTAGAAAAGTTAAATTTCACGCTCAAATTTTATATTTCTCACTGTTAAAAGTTACACCTCATGTGTAAAAATTTCAACGAACCCCAAAAAGCACCGTTGATAAGTTTGCACCAGCCATTGAAAACAGCTTACTCAGAATTTTGCTTTTATATAAACTTTTTGGCTCAATGAATGTCTTGACTTTTTGTTTCACTTTGTCGCATAAGTACGCCCAAATATAGTGTAAATGCAATCAATCCTATCATTGAATTTGTGATAATTGTCCGTGCAATTCTTCTCCAAGTGGTTGAATAAATTTAATATGAATGATAACGTAATAACAAGTGGTTGAATAAGTTTTTATAATTACACCCTGCTCTCAGTGCATTTGTTCTGGGTTACATACGTATTGCCATAACATACGTTTGCCATTGTTCTACATTTTATGGTACGGTTAAAAAATATCGAATTCAACACCGACTCTCATTACAGTCTTACAATGTACAGAACGATTTTATAACTTGAATCTATAAAAAATGCGTCTATCTTGTACTCTATTGATTAACATTCAATAAACAAATGCTTCTATCTCTTACTCTTCTAATTTAAGCTTAGCATGTTATAAGACACCGGAATTTGAACAACTAGGACGATAGATTCATCACTCATCAGTCACGTGACTTACACCGACTCGGCGGTGATGACGTACAACAGTTCCCTGACAAATTGGGACATATTTCTCGGCGTTCTCCTTCTCATCCTCGGTTTGTTCGGGACATCCTCTAACGCCTGGTCTCTTCGTTACTTCGTCTCCACTGGCAAGAAGAACCTCTCCACTCTCCTCTACATTGCAATCTGCAGCGTCGACATGTTCACGTGCAGCGTTCCCGTGCTTCCCGTCTGCGTGTCTCTCTTTACCCGACGTCATCCAGGCATTTTTCAAAGTTCCTGGTGTATGTGTATCTTGGTGGCTCCTGTTTACAGTTTCTCATTACGGCAGTATGTGCCTCGTCATGCTTCTCAGTGTTTCCCGCACAATTTCAATGAAGCTCCCGTTTCTCAAACAAAGTCGTCGATTAGTTTTCAGCGTTTTTATCGGCTTTGTGTCCTGCCTATTCGTATACGGCGTCACCATCTCGGAGCTGATTCCCTCTGACACAGCCATTCGTTACAAGTTACAATTCTCATGACGTACACTGTTTTCTTAACACCGACACCTGGCCCATGACTCAATCAGCAATAGTGAACCTGGACACCGTGATAGTTGGTGTGATCACGGGGCTGATCCCTCTTGTCTGTTTTCTCAGTTTCTTGATCACGTGCCTAGTTCTGAGATCGACCATCTCCACCGAAACTACCACTTCCAGTAAGAGCAGAAAGAAGCGTGCTGCTGTTACTGTTGCCATCTTCACTGCCACGTTTCTTCTCTGCAATCTGCCCTACTTCGTTATAAACGTCCTGTACTTTTTCACCTTGATCACTGCTCCTCAAAACTACCCCGAGCCCTTCTTCTCCAGCTTCTTCATGGACAATTACTCGTGGTTATTGTCGAAAGTTCACTTCACTGTACTCAACGCGGCTCTCAATCCCATACTGTACTATGTGAGATTCCAGGAGTTCAGAGGGAGGGTTCTGTCCAATAGAGACTGTGAGTCTACAGTCAGTGATACTCGTAGTCGTGTACGTAGAAACGTTGACTGAGGTCAGACTGCTCAATTGTCAAGTTACACAAGGAGAAATCAGTTTGAACTTTACTATTAAGATATGGGTTTACTTTAATCAGAATGTTTTCTGTGTGGCCCATCTTTGAATGATAAGTTCTTTTTGTAATGGATTTTGAATTGTCTAACTTTGGTTCTTTAAACGTTCATCATTAAAATTCGTGCCGCGACATCGTACAATTTGAATAGCTGTTGGTCAACTGTGTTCTGAAAACGGACAGATCAATCTCTACATGCCAATATTTTGATATGTTCAATCCGGTAACAAATTGTGATAAAAATGGTTTGGAAATTATTGCAACTTTTGAACCTTTTGTATCACACCTTTCTTTCTAAATTCTGTTTTTTTGGTTTTTACTACCAATCACCTTACACTTGAAACAATTGGAAGCATAGTTCTTTTTCAGTATTTCATTCTTCTTATAGACTGCGTAACATTAAAAAATTGGAGATCAGCAAAAGCTTAAAATACGTCCTTTTTTGCTAGACAGTAATCATTCAGTTTTTATAATCATTTTATATAATCGTCGAAAAAAATTCGGCGCTTAACATCAAGATGGTATGAATACTATGATGGAGTTAATTTCACTGCACAACCTTCTAACATGTAAAATCTTGATATCATCTTCCTCCGCAGAGCGTTCGAGCTGATGAGAAGCGGGCTAGATCGTGCTAACTACCTCCTGGTAAAGGAAGCTAAGATAATCGCCATGACATGTACTCACGCCGCCTTAACTCGTAGGAACCTGGTTAAACTCGGTTTCAGGTAAACTGATAGTGATAAACTCCCCCTATTGTGATCCTTGAGTGATCATTGAGTTTTGATTGTTCTGACGGTTGTTTCTCGGTTGTTCATTCAAATCAGTCACATTATCACTTGAGAATGAAAGTGGACCCTTTGGTGCACGTAAGCAATAGGCAGTGACGATTGGATACTGAGTTAGAATCAGTTGGTCCGCTTTCCCGTCTAAACCTTTTGTATTGTTTATCGGTTTTTCATTGAAGATCTAATGATTCTGTATAAATGCAGATACGACAACATCCTCATGGAGGAAGCAGCTCAGATTTTAGAGATAGAGACTTTCATCCCGTTACTTCTTCAAGAACCTGAGGACGGCCACAACAGGTGAGTTATCGGGAATGATAGTTGTTGAAGAAGCAACAGTTAGGGAATGATATTCTTGATGAGTCAGAATTTTTAGATTTCGGTCAATCTGAGATTCCGATTAAACCCCAACAGACTACTTATACTCTTACAACTTGTTTCCTATAAACTGTTAGGTTAAAACGGATTTTTCAATCTCGCGATCTGACTCTAAGCTACTTTCCGAAGTGCATATTGAGTAATAACTCTTATTAACTATTTAAGTATTGAATCACAAATTCACAAGGATCTAACGACTAACACTCTTTCCACTATCAGGTTAAAACGAGTGATACTGATTGGTGATCATCACCAGCTACCACCCGTCATTAAGAACATGGCGTTCCAGAAGTACAGCAACATGGAGCAAAGTCTCTTTACTCGCTTCATTCGTCTCGGTCCGTTTTACTTTCATTTTCGATTCAAATTCAAGCAGGTATCTAACTCTCTTCCTCTAGAATGAGAAGTGAGATCACAGCGTCGCCCTAACTGTTACTTACTTAACATTTACTTAACCGTTAATTACTTAACATTTACCAAACTTAACATTTGCCTAACTGTTACTTACTTAACCTTTAATTACTTAACATTTTCTCAAACAGGAGTGCCGGCTATTGAGCTGGACAAGCAGGGACGATCCCGGGCTTCCCTGGCTAACTTGTATAACTGGAGGTACAAGAAGTTGGGTAACTTGCCTCATGTCCTGACTAGCCCCGAATACCTAACCAGTAACCCTGGCTTCTCTTTCGACTTTCAGGTGGGCTTTACTTTCGACTTTTTTTCACAAGTAATAATAATCAGTAAGATATGACAGTTTAGTAGAATATGATATTTCAGTCATAAAGCAGAATAATTCTTAATGGCAGTATAAGTAACTATGACATTTCATTTCAGCTGATTAACGTGGAGGATTTCAACGGAGTTGGTGAATCTGAACCGAACCCTTACTTTTACCAAAATTTGGGAGAAGCTGAATACGTAGTGGCTGTGTACATGTACATGCGACTTTTAGGTTAATGTTAGATTTCTTTTATTGTAGAGGAAACACTTTTAAGCTTAAACCTAATTTAAACTTAATTCTATTTAAGCCGAATGGTACGCGATTCGTATTTCATAGGTTAAGTACTATTTATCTAAATTGTGTACTTTAAGTTTGAGCTAAAAGAGAAGGGGTCATTGGAGATGTTAGGAAACCTTACCATTTCGGGACTTGAAATCTTGATAAACAAGGCAGCCTGGCAGCATCTACATGCGAGGTGATCCAACAGGTGATGCATCACACAAAGCAATGCGATATGCAAAGCAGGCCACGTCCTCCTTTTCCCTCCTTGCAATATGATAACTTGATAACGAGGACCTGGCCCAAGGGCCCGTTGACAATGGTGAAAGTGCAATGTGTATCAGTATCACAAGCATCATGTGGATAGAACATTATAATGATAATTATGATAACTATGATAATTATGATAATTATCCATGATATTACTATACATGTGTAAGTTTGGTAAGAAGTACATGAGGTTATATTTAGCCAAATGGACCTGGTGTGCACAATTTGCTTTAAACACTATTTAGCAAATTTTAGCTATAATAGTGTTTTAGCTATATACTGCGGGAACCATCAATTACATAATTTCCAACTGAAAGCAAGGCAACTAAACACGCCCAATCTGCCGGCAGGTTACAAGAGTGAAGAAATAACGATCCTAACAACGTACAACGGACAGAAGCACCTTATCAGGGACGTGGTAAAACAGCGGTGTGGCGATAACCCCGTGTTTGGCTTCCCTAAGACAATCACCACGGTGGACCGGTACCAGGGCAGTCAAAACAACTACATCCTCCTCTCCCTGGTCCGGACTAAGACTGTCGGACATCTCCGGGATGTTAGGCGGCTCATTGTCGCCATGTCACGTGCACGGCTCGGTCTTTATGTATTCGCTAGAGTCGGTAAGTCAATATGTTTTAATTAATTGCCGTTAGCGTTCAATCGCTATATTTCCTCTGCTAGCCAGATTGAGCAAGCTGCAAGTCCCAAAAGTTTCATAAAAAATATAAACCAGAACCGAAGTTATGAGTAATTTTAATTTCTCACAAAAAGGCACAATGTAATTCCACCGTTCTACCGTAATTCCACTCACTGGATCGTAATTACAATTACACTTATAGTTATCATGTTACTCGGAAGGACGGTAGAACCAAGTGGTGACTTAAAGTATCAGTGTATCATCTTACCTACTTGACCTAGAAATACAAACCTTCGCGGTGTGTTTTCCCTTCTATCCTTTCCGCAGCCTGTTTGATCAAATCTTGGATTGTGTTTTTATTGAATACTTTCATAACTTAGATTACTCTCGTTGGGAATTTCGATTACTTACATAATACATGTGGTAAAAGACACAAAATTTCAGCTTTATTGTATTTATTACGGCCGGACTTTTTTTGTAAACATTTAATAAATTATTGCAATATGACTAATTATATATGGCCGGGCCTTATTACCCATACTTCTAGAATGTTCCCAGACACAGTTGTCTTAAAAATCCGGGACGGAGACCCCCTCTGCGTCTCGGTTAAGCGTCTAACCAAAAACAGTCGAGTGTTTACCTACCTTATCCTCGAATTGAGATACGACGAGATCGAGATGGACGATTTCAACCCGGATCTGGTGAACTTGTTCTTGGCAGTCCTGGACGATGGGTTTCTCTCCGTTTCGGACATCCGGGATGCACATTTTCGGGAATTAAACAAGATTTCAATGGTATTTGAGGTATGGTGGTTAGTGGAAACGTGTGGGGACTGGCTGAATGATAAAATTGACAAGATAAGCGGCGAAAAAGACATGGATCTGATGACTTTCTTATTTGATGAATGTTTGTACATTCTCCGAAAATGGGACTTGAGCAAGGCTATGAACAACTTAATCTTACAGATTATAAAGTTTGACAACTCAAACTTTATTTCTACATACATGGACGACTTTGATTCGCTCGATGAAACTCAGCTTTACTTTATGATGATTTTTGCTGGAAGTAACGTTGAGATATTTCTCGAGCGCATGATCCAGCAAATCGATGCTAAGGACAGTTTTACGGAGAACTTCAAGTTCATTTTGGAAAACATAAATCTTCCGCTCTGTCTTCAAATCAACCCGGATCTTTTTTATGAGCTCTTTCAAAAAATTTCAATTGCAAAAGGTATCATTAATGAGGACTTGGTTTGGACATTTAGGCTGTCTGCCTCAGCCTCCATGGACATGGTTAAACACAGAAATAGAAAGAAAATTGATACTGTTTTTTCTCGCAAGGTTCTTTCTGAACTGTATGGCAACGAACTAACATTAGAGATAATCGTGGATAATGTGACATGTGGGAGAATCTCCAGCATGCATGCTGCTGTAGAGCTTACTGTTCACGTTTTGTTCAGTCTGATACCCTCACAAGAAGAGGTTGATTATTTTATCGAGCAGCTCTGTAGGGCTTCCTCTAGCAACAAGCAATTCAAGCGTGTGTCAAAAAAGTTTCTGACATTGTGCATCACCGCTCTTCAGTCTACAAGGCCAGACAAGAAAGAAAATGCCAACGCCGCAATAGAAATACTCCGGAAAATAGAGAATCGAACTGAGTTATCATCTATTCAAGAAAATGTCCAGCTTTCTGAATTGAATCGTATTGTAAGGAAGCGGCTGTTAGTTCAAAGATTGGGTTTTCAATTCAACCATCCATTAATTTCTAATTGCCAGAAAGGTGGTTATTGCGGATTTGTAGTCAAATTCGATTACCATGATAAGGACGTAAACCTCGTGCTTTGCAGAAACGCCGAGGACTACGAAGGCTCAGGGATACACTTTCATGATGAATTTGACGCTGATGACATCTACTATTATTCCATTTGGGTTATCGACTTACAAATGCAGTCAACAGGCCATTCTATCAAGGTCAAGGTGCCTAGTAGGCAGTGGTTAAAATGGTTTGCATTTTCAAGCTGTAAAAGGGTACAGGATCAATGCGACTACAATATCAGGAATTTTCTAGCGCTCAAAAGCCAATCCAGAAAAACTCCATGAAAGACTTACTTCGCATAGCCTTTATATTGATTATCTTATAAAAATATGACTTTATAACAACTGTTCGGTAATTAATTAAGTTCTAAGAAAGTTATGTGACCTATTTATTTCTTTGTTTTCTGCCAACTACGACCCTCTTCGTGAGACGATTACATTAAAAAGGCAAAAAATGTATAGTAAAAGTAGGCCACATTCTGATTAGTGAAGACACTACTTCTTGTCCTGCTTGGGCTCAGATCTTGCTGCACCTAATCGGTTACGCTGTGACGCCCTGAGCCGGATCTCAGGTCTCCAGTCCTCAAGATTTACTGAGAGTTCCAATCTGGAGGGTACCTTGAGTACAATCCTACAGAACTCTCGCTGAGGATCAAGATATTCAGAAAAACTCTAAAGAAGATTGCCGAGTTAACACAGATCTCTTGGGAGGCTGGTCTGACGAAGTTTGATGATACGAACAGAGGAGAAAACACCAGTCGCCTCATCTAGGGCGGCGAGGAGGATGATGTTGTCCCCGCTCAATTGGGCTCTCCTCTCCACTGGAGGGACAGAGGACACGTCACACTAGTATAGACTCAGAGGGGTCGATATTTCTGGATCTATGCCACAGTGGTTAGCGACCTGCGTTGAAGCGTTTTACAAAGGACACCCCCAGCCCCCCAACGTCTTCTTGACTTGCGTTTGCTAACCTGGAATTATACTTATAGATTATGTCCAAACCAACTGAAATGATGGTGGATGGTACCAGGATGCATTCCACTGGATCAAGAGGGGCGGACGTCTTGGTTTGAGGAGACAGAAGCGAGGCACCCCAAACCGGGAAAAACGGTCCCTGCAACTGCGGAGGGAAGACAATTAGTCTTGCCGGACACAGTATCACTGGTTATCGCAACACTGCTTAAAGTGAAGCCGATATAATCTCGGGCTTGCTAAAGCCTCCACTCAGCTTTACTTTATGATGATTTTTGCTGGAAGTAACGTTGAGATATTTCTCGAGCGCATGATCCAGCAAATCGATGCTAAGGACAGTTTTACAGAGAACTTCAAGTTCATTTTGGAAAACATAAATCTTCCGCTCTGTCTTCAAATCAACCCGGATCTTTTTTATGAGCTCTTTCAAAATTTGAATTGCAAAAGGTATCATAAATGTGGACTTGGTTTGGGCATTTAGGCATGATCTCGGGCTCGCTGTAGCTTTTCAGACAGAAGTAAGCAAACTTGTCATATACCACCGTGGTATCTTTAGAATACCTAAATCTCTTATTGGTCCGAGTCGATCTTCCAAGTTTATCTGCTAGTTTTCCCAGGCCTAACTAATTGGTTGTAGCAAATGATCGGGAAAGTAAAAGTAGTCAAATAGAATCGTCGTCACTGAATATTTATAGCACAAACAAATCTTTAAAGCGAAATATCCTCTCAGCAACCTCAGGAATAAATCTCAGTCAGATGCTAGTAGCCACAATTTTGCATAATTAGTTTGACATGAGTCAGTCAGTCCGGTCAACTTTAATGTCATTGTCAATCGTAACTGTGCGCTTGTATAATGTACAGACAATAATTTGTTAAGCAATCCACGTACATCAACAACACCAAGAAATCCTAACTATCAAGCTGATTTTCTTAAAAATAACTACCATGGTGCATTAGCCTAAAAACTTCGTCGCACGCCGAATCCTACATAAATATTTTCTTGCAGGAATATTCGCCAACTGTTACGAACTTACTCCGGCCTTCAAGCAGCTACTTAAAAACCCCACCGAACTTCACATATACCCTGAAGAGCGGTGCCCAACCAACAGGTTTGCTTCACTATTACCTTGTATCTTAATTATTAAAATGTACTATTAAAAAGTAATAAAAATAAATAAAGTAATCAAACTTTCTAAAAGTTGCATAATCTTAATCGACCTCTTTGCTAGGAAAACTGGCGAGCTACCTCCCGCCGCAAAAGTGATAAAGGACATGCCGGAGATGAGCAAGTTTGTCTACGATTTCTACTACAAAGTAATTGAAATGTTGATGAAGGAGCGGAAAGAGACAGAAAAACAGAGGGAGGCAGAAGAGACAGCAGCACACAGATTCCAGGTACTGACCCCGTTAACACTTGAATTTCTCCAAATTTCTCTCTGCGAAAATACGAATCGTGCTCTGTATTTGTTACTGTTATTGTCAGTAACACAAGAATGACTACCGAATCATCCCGATTTGTATTTGTATATGCTTTATGCCTTTATACATGCTATAGTCCATTGGCGACTGAACAATAGGCAAGTATATCTGTATCGGGTCCTCATACCATGTAATAATTCACTTCAGACACCAAAGGAAGCAAAGACAATCGAAGCACCTATTGAAGAAGATCCCGAGAAGAAAAAGAAGAACCTAGAAGAAACCCTCGCTCAGTCCGTATGTTAAATAGCGTGCTTATTTTCTGGTGCCCTGCTTGTATGGTCACGTGCACACGGCCCGACTCTGCTCACCGCGAGAATAAACTTCCAGGAGATTCTTTTAATCTAATTTTATCCAACTTTCAGTTCCTAGCAATAGACGATTTCGGTACAGCTGAGGACCGGGACGACAATGACGACAGTGATGACGAGGACGTCGTCCACCCTATCAGAATCATCCCTTCTAACTTACAGGATGTGAGAGACGAGTTCCAGCCCTTCCCGCACGTCAAATGTTAGTTTAAACTTACCTGCTTTACCAGGCAAAAATTTGCTTTAATTCTTATTTCCCTCCCTGATTAAATACAAATTTTACTTTTATGTACTGATACCTGCACATTACTCATTCAGAGGGGTGGTAAGGCAGTAAATGACTTTAGGTCAATTTGTTCATGACACTCTGTTGTCAACGTGCCTCATTTCTTCACTTTCGAGCCCTGGTGTACCACTATAATAGCTTACATCCAATACCACAGACGAAGAAGAAGAAGAAACAGAAGAAGCAGAAAAAGAAGAAGGACAAAGAACAAATATCCAGGGAGGTGTACCTAGTCCAGTCGAGAATGTGATTGGCAAGGAGATGGACAAGACTTCTAAAGATTCTTCTGAAGGTATAGAAGTGGATTCCAACAAAATTACAGAGCAAGTTGACGATGGGATGGAATCTCAAGGGGATGTCACTGAGTCTGTTGAGAATGTCCCTGGGCAAGCAGAGCATTTTTCCGAACCGGCCAAGGACTCTCCCGACAATGAAAAGTCTGGTGAAGCTCAGATAGGGTCGATTGAGGCGGAAGATGTGGAAATGAGAGAAGAGAAAGACGGAGAAGAAGACGAGAGCGATGAGGAAGAATGTGGTCCTTCTCTGGAGATGATGAACTCGTGAAGTTGGCTTTTAGATCAGATTTGAAGTTTTTATTCTTTGACTGAAGGTATTACTGCTTGTATTTATTTACCTAGGTGAATAACATTTAAAGACGTAATTCTATTTTATCACCCATCTTAAGACCGTCTTTTTGTCCAAGACTGGTGCTCAAGTATTTTCTGATCAGTGATCACTTTGAATTTTATCAAGAATTTCTTTTTAGATTTTCTATATTACATAGACACATGATAGAATACATCAAGAATCTGGATTTTCAACCATTATGACTAATTTTATTAACTACCAAAAAAATTAGTTTTTTTAAATATCCATTTTTTTCTCTATCTCTATATCCATCTATCTATCCCTTTGTCGCGGTGATACCCGACTTTCGCAATTCGCAGCTAAAAGCTGAACGTTTCGTTTAGAAGTAGAATGGTAGACGGATATAATCATGCCAATCTATCTCTTTGCCCTAAACTTCAAGTTAACGGGCGTGACAGCGTTGCCTGACGTTGTCAGGCTTACTGCCGCCCGAAAGGGGATTTCGACTTGAAAACGGGCCGCAACGTGAGGCTATGAGTATGACATTGACAGCACGTGAAATCCTAGTGGTAGCAACGGGCATCACCCGTTGTTGTACCATGTACGCCCCCTTGTCTAACTTTGTCCTCCGGCGCGCGCGCAGCGCGACCACGCCCCCCCCCCCCCCCCCCCCCCGACCGAAATGATATCCGTCTAACGAGAGCAGCAAACTGCGAGTCGAGTAACAGTAACACCCCGACAACACTTGCCTAGCCCTGATGCCGTGAAGCGGCAGCTTCCGGC
>JH154487.1:116241-156820 GCA_000226015.1 Mnemiopsis leidyi | reverse complement strand
GCCTTAGTTAGAGTTGCAGAGTTTGGCCGCGTATAAGTTTTACGAAGATGATATGGTGATAAATTGTTCTGTCGAGCTTGTAATGTTGATCGGATCATATTATAGGCATATCACATCACTTTCTATATTGACTAAATGACACCAAACACCAGAGTGACTTAGAATCAAACAATAGCATTAGGCAATTGAAAAAATGGTTGCATTAATTATACTCTAAGCCCAATATTTACAATTTTTGCCGCGACAAAGCCGCGATTTTCACGATTTTTGCCGCGACATAGCCGCGATTTTCACGATTTTTGCCGCGACATTGCCGCGATTTTCATAATTTTGACCGCGACAAGGCCGCGATTTTTGGCATTTTGGCTTGTCGCGGCACCGCGATTTTTGGCCTTAAAAACCGCGACAAATTTTTGCCCCTTGTAGCAAGGCTGGGGTTACGGTGGCAAGTCTTTTCGTGAAAATTAGAAAAATAGAGAAAATAGGGAAAAGTCAAGTTAGGCACAGAGTTTGGTACTGAAAATCAGACAGTCATGTGTTGTGGAACCAACCTGGCTTTAACTTCGTTCAGTTCGTCGTCATGTTTTGACGCAAGAGAAATGTAATCTTGATCTTTTCTAAACCAATCAGGCAACTGTCTGATGTCTTCCAAACTGCTGCTGTTGTTGGGGAAACTTTTCTGATGATGATGGTCTTCGTACATGTTCTGTTCCTTTATGTGAAGTTCGCGCGTTGCCGCCAGGACGTGCTGGTGATGGTGCTGTTGCTGGTGGTGATGTTGCTGCTGCTGCTGTTGCTGCTGTTGTTGTTGTTGTTGTTGCACATGTTGTTGGTACTGAGTCACGTGATCATTGGTGGATTTAGTGTTGTCTTTGTCCGAGTCAGCAGGTACAGAGTGGAGCCTCTTTTCTGCTGAAGCATTGTTTGTTTCAACTGGTTTGCTCTCGTCCACCGGTTTAATGATGAATCGTGAGGGGGGAGCTGGGGTCGAGGAAGCTTCGGAACTCTGAGGAAGTAAGGCTGATAAGAAAGAGTTGAAACTACATGTTAAAGAATTTGTAACTCTGAACCGGACCGGATAAAATGTATAGTGAAGAATGACCCAGGAGACGAAGTATTTAAAGTTTTTCATTATAGATTAAAATCTCAAAAAGTATAACATTATATAATAAAGTATAACATTATATAATAAATCATGGTTCAAACAAATTCTGGATTTAACCTACTTGATCGGAGTTTACTTGCAGGGAGGCAAGGGAACATCTGTCTGAAGGTCCTGTCGGGTTGGAGGCGGGGGCTGGTGCTGTAGTCGCCGTCATCTGCTGAACAGTTCAAACAGTAAATACAAAACATTTCCTTGCGTTTTTTAACAGATCAAACATAAATTTTGAAAACATTTCTTTACTTCCAAAATGAGTAAGACAAGACAGTTACAACACGATGAACTACAAAGATAAAAACTTTCTAAACTAGATAGGTTTTTTTCTCGCCCACACAGGCCAGGCCACGTTGACAACTCACAACAGAAATACCAATACCGGAAATACAGGAACATTCCTGGCAGCTTTTCGGAAGCGTGAAATCGACTGTATCCATTAATCACAAGCTGGTCTATTTATAATTCTACTCAGCAGACATGTGTATAATGACAAATAAAATGCAATAACCGAGCTCACAATAACTATACCTACAACTTTCTGCACCCAAGAAGCGAGAGTTGGCTAACATTGCATGTGCGGGCATATCCCATTGGCCGCAGAAATAGCAGTGCAGATGCAGTGCAGTATTTGGTAAAGCTAATTAGCAATTCTCCGCCTGCTCTGTTGAAGTCTACTGACACAAATGTACGATTTGTAGAGCACAATTTGTCGGGCACAATTTGTAGAGCACAATTTGTAGGGTACAATTTGTAGAGCACAATTTGTAGGGTACAAATTGTAGAGCACAATTTGTAGAGCACAATTTGTAAAGCACAGTTTGTAGAGCACAATTTGTAGGATACAATTTGTAGAGCACAGTTTGTAGGGCATAATCTGTAGAGCACAATTTGTAGAGCACAATTTGTAGGATACAATTTGTAGAGCACAGTTTGTAGGGCATAATCTGTAGAGCACAATTTGAAGAGCACAATTTGTAGGATACAATTTGTAGAGCACAATTTGTGGGGTACAAATTGTAGAGCACAATTTGTAGAGCACAGTTTGTAGAGCACAGTTTGTAGTGCACAATTTGTCGGGCACAATTTGTAAGATAGCCCGAGCAGATTTTTTTTTCTGGGAATTCTCTGAGTACTGGATGGACCTTTAGTACTGAAGTTTAGGTCAAATCTCCAACAGTTAGCAATTCCTAACGAAATCAAACAAAACGAAAATTTAGAAAACTTAGTGAAATCTTATATTACTCTTATTCGTTTAACCGAATTTGCCGTTACGTCAAATGTTCACAGTAGATTCTAAAACAATAAGGTCAACTGACAATACTCAATAGTGACAGAAAGACGTTCAACATTAAGTGGTAGATGAAAGGAGGGCTTGTCTTTGTAAAACAACTTTCATCGATAATGGCTAATCGATTTGAAGGACAGAAGAAAATCAATTAAATCAAGTATTGAATAATCAACTCGTAACAGGTCAACAATTCCTTTCAAATACACACGTAATTCATAAGACGGACACTAAACACGATTCTTTCAACCCCGAACAGTCGCGGCTATTTGAATATGCAGGTAAAGAAAACATAATTTTCTGAAGACTTGTGGGTGGATTAGTGGTCATACTGCTTAGACCACGTACATCGTGCAAAAGAAAAGAGAAAAGAGGGAAAATCAAAGAAACCGAAAATTTAGTAGCAAGAAAATTTCATGAAGTAGATCCGAAATAGCAGCGCAAGACAGCAAAACGATAGCCAGGAACGGCGACTGTAAAGAGGCGACCAGCTGTATGTGACTTGTTATTATCACTGCGGCCAGAAACAATATTTTTATAGAGGTAAGCCCAGGGCCGTAAATTCAGTTTGAGCCGGGGCGGGGGGGGGGCTTCTAGCAAAAATTCAAAACTGAAAATATTCTTATAAGCTTGATTTTTCATTCTTAACTTCTTTTATAACACTGAATAATAACATGAATTAATGGCATTCAAACGAGTTATTTTATGTCTATTTTAAGTTATCATTACGATTTAACATTTTTTTAGTTTTAATAAAGCGAATAGGGTAGCAAAAAGGGTAGCGAAAATGTGAATAGCAGTTCTTAAATTTAAAAAAGTCGATTTTAAGTCGAATAGCAATTTTCAACACCCGAGAAATGAGATTTGGTTTATTCATCACGTGAGTCGTAGGAGTCAGAAAAAAATTAGATGGACATTAAATTCCCGCAGAAACATTCAGCTGGTTGCATCTCAAAAGTAAACACCAGTACCACCTCCTAAGGGATCGCTCCTCATTAGCCAATTAGAACTTTAAATGGCTGCGTGGAATGTTTATACTTTATTGCCTTATTTCAGTGACAGCCTATTAAGATTTTTGTACAATACTTTTGATCCTATAAGGACTTGAGGAGATGAGAGTATGGATTAGTGATCACCCTGCGAAAATCTGGCGAGATTAGCCCCCCCCGCCGGGATTTACGGCCCTGGAAAAGCCCGGTAACCAGGTTATTCCCACCAACATAAAACATAATGACTGGTAGTTAGAGGAAGTGATGTAAGATGATACGTCTCCGGTGAGGTGTTATTTTAGAGTACAGTACGTGGATCTAGTTAACTTTAACGGTTCTAGAGGAGAGAGTTACGGTCTGGAGGTTTTGTTCTATTTTTGGAGGGGAGGTAGACAAGGAGGTGAAGACCGGTCAACTGAAACTGGCGGGGGAGGAGTAAGTACCGGTTGGCCGGTTAATCTGTTCTTCACGGGTGAGATCATGTCATTGGAAGTTAGAATATGAAACCTTCGATCGCATAACTTTAAAGCAAATGGAAAGTAGAAAACTGCCTGTCAAATACGTGAACGGTTACACATAACACGCTGCAACTGATTATCGGACAACGATTTCAGGGAAAGTGTATTAAACGGTCAATCAGATTGGCCAATAAATTGATTGTTCGCCGTCCGCTGAGCTATAGCCTAATAAAAGTTCATATGATTTATAACGAATAATTGATTATCAACTCTTGAATCTTGTTAAGCCGGCAAGACGTGCACAATAACTAGGAAAGCTAGGAATATCGCTGTTCTTATCAATCAATACTCATTACTAGACTAATTAGAAAATAGTAAATAAAAACATTCCAATTACAGCTCAAGACAATGAAATTAAGATATGGACATGAGAATGACAATAAAAGATGACACTGACTCAGAAGGAAACAGTTTCGCACAGCTGGCACGGGTCCAACAGGAATTTACCGCAAAGAAACCTCTACGTTGCAAACAAAAATAGAACTTTTTCAACATTGTGTTACGAGATAATATCACGTTGATTTACTGAAACTAGTGGTTGGTGAATTGGCCAAATTGAAAAATTGGAGCGGCCACAAAACACGCCAAATGACACTTGGTATGATAACAATAGAATCTTGAAAAGACAAGGTTGTTAAATAAAACAAAGAAAAGTTTAAGTAATCAAACTTTGATAAACTTTTGATAATATCCAAGACTAATTCTAACCAAATCATTAAGACAAAACAAAATCCAGACCATCAGAAAACAAAAAGAAAACAGCGAGAAGGTAGCCTACAAAGCGTGGGAGAAGATAATATCGAGATAAAGTTTAAAACTGTCTCTGTCCGTATCTGCTCTAGCTCTACTACACAACGTTCTTCTTTGTTAATCTCAGTAGGCAGCGCCACTTGCTCCCTCGACAAGCACTGCTTATCGAAACCACGTGATCATCATTCTGTCTCCTCATTGGTTTAGAGCGCCGTGAAATCATTCTTACTGCGCGTTGATTGGTTTGTGGGAATTTTGCTGTGAGCTGATTTGCGGATGAGACGACGACGAAGCGAGCGGATTAGTAGAGTTTTAAGATTTGTTCAGGCAAGAGAGGAGAGATTTGGAACAAGTAGAAGTCACTATGTCAAGTACCAATGGTGAAGTTTGCCCAGAATTTGGGGTTAGCTAACTCCGTATGTGCTTTACAACTTTTATATTTGGTAAAGCCGACAAAGATGAGTTTAAGATTTAGTTTTGAGATTAGATGAACTTAATCGTGCAACCGCAAATATAATAGTCTTGATACTGCATCAAGTGACAAGCATACAGGAGTTGGTAGTGGAGCTTACGATACGATGTCGCGGTGGCATGAGAACAGCAACGAGGTAAACATCATCGATCAAGGAAGTTTAAAAATTCAAATATCAGTTCGTAAAGGTTTATCATCTAAAAACGCAGCCTAATCATACCAGTAAAAAGTTATGAAGCAGACGCACTTTCGAGACAAACTACTTAACTACAAGCACCTGAGACGAAAATCAAAACCTACCTTGAGTAGATAGGTGCCGGAAAGTATAAGCCGGCCTCTTTCTTTTTCTATTCCAGATGAACTGCTAATAACAAAAGCCCAAAAAGTGAGCATATACAATAAAACCTAACTTTTCTAAACCAATTTCTCCTGCTTAGGTTAGGACAATGTTCAACACTTTTTATGCAATTAGGTTACCAGGAAAAGGTAAGGTAAAATCAGATAGTTTAACAACTTTCTCACACCTGCGAAGCATAAAAACACACAGTAAATAGCAGACAACGTATTTCATGTTTTCTATTAGCTGGCAACCTGGCTACCAGGAAGTGATTAAACAGCATCTGTTGCTATGGAGAGCACACTTTTACAACAGGGTATACGTAATGGTTTAACTGTGAGCTAATAAAAGATAATTTGCACGTGCACTATTGTGGACAAGCAGACTCGCAGATAGACAGACAGATTGACATACAGATACAGACAAATAGACAGACAAATAGACAGACAATTAGACAGAAAAATAGACAGACAAATAGACAGACAGATAGACAGACAGATAGACAGACAAATAGACAGATAGACAGACAGACAGACAGACAGACAGATAGACAGACAGATAGACAGACAGATAGACAGACAGATAGACAGACAGATAGACAGACAAATAGACAGATAAATAGACAGACAGATAGTCAGACAGATAGTCAGACAAGACAGATAGAATGTAGTAAAGCAAATACAGGTAGAACATTTAACTAAATACTAATAGACGATAGATATGTAAAGTTCGACCGACTAGAAAGGCAGACAGATATGCAGAAAGTAGGTAAGATAACGGTAAATATGACTATTTTTAGCAAGGAATCTAGATTCTAGCAATGCAAGATGTGGATATCCTGAAAAAAAGGGCGGATAAAATAAACTTAAGATTTTTACTTCTACTACCACAAGTAACAGGGGCTGCTCAATTTTACTAGAAAACGCAAGACAGCATGTAAAATAGTACGATAATCTAAAGGAGTAAGCTAATAGCATGTTTACTATACTGATAAAGTTAAGGGTGGCGTGCGAAAAGTCAGGTTTACATGGTCAGATCTTGCAGTAGAAGTGCAACTACCGGTGCGAGTTTAATAGTATTACCTGGAGTTCCCCGGAACTACTATCGTTTATTATTAGAATATTTAGTTACCTGGAGCAGATTCAAGATCCAGGAGCAGCCAATCACAACAAAGAAACGGTTGATCTGATTCAGCATGAATGAGAAAGTGAAACTAGAGCGGGAAATAGTACAAGATTGAGGATAAAAGAAATCCGCAGGTTTGAGCGGAAGAAGGGGTAAGATTGGATGTAAATTAGAGGCTCACTAAAAGTAGGATAATTCCTCTTGATAAGATATAGGAAAAGCAGCTTTCTTCCGAGCAAGCGTGAGAAATCGGCCGACGACGAGATCTCGATTATTGGAATAAAGGGGATAATTAGCATAATTATGTAATTAAGTAATTATAATTAGAAAGCCAGGTGAGACTACTACCGTCACAGGATGAATCCTGGTCAGATCTTACAGCCCGGTAGCCGCCAAGCAATCAAAGTAGACACCTACAGTATAGGAGAGAAGAGACGATGTTATCAGCAACTTCTGTGATAATCGAGAGTAAATATTACTCGAAACTAGGAAATGATGCGATAGAATAGTGAGTGTAATGCAGGGAAACTATATTGATATTGAGTAGATACAACGGCCGTATGATCGTATCACTCTGCTGGAATGCAGGCGGCTAAATTTAACTGCAGGAAAAGAATTTGAGGAACTCCGCGTGAGATGTTTCTCAAGGGAGTATTTACAGCTAGGTATAGAGAAGTCTATTGTCTGGAGCAAGTCATTGTCCAGCGCCGGAGTACATTGGTGCATTGTACATGGAATGTGTACTTTCTAGTGGTGTTGTATTCGCACAATTATGGTGCACGTACATTATATAGATGATATATCAGTTGTTTATGTAAATCATAATTGTTTATATGAATTACAAATAGGGTTAAGATAGTTTAATTTGTAAAAACCAGGCGAAAGCTGGCAAGGTAAAGATAAATTTTAAGGATACATCAGTAATAGTGTCGCGGAAGCAAGTACAATGTCACCAAGGACACAGCGGTAATATTTTCGCGGATACAGAGGTAATGTTCTCAAGGATACAGAGGTAACATTGTCAAGGATACAGAACACAGAGGTAATGTTTTAAGGAACACCGAGATACAGAGTCGCTGATAAATATGATTCAGTTACTATTGAGACTGAGAACTTCGTAAACGCCAGGATAAAGAAAAACAGGAGCAACAGACTTAGGACAGGAAGGGGAGGAAATCGAAGCGATAAAGAAGATAACACGTACAAGAATAACAAAGCCAGGCAAATCAGGTACAAACAGGATGGGAACAGTCGTCTCTCAGCAATTACAGAATTGCGCGCGTTATCAAGGCAACGAGTCACGTGAGGTCTCGAAACCAAACCGTGACAAAACTACGTGACATCACATCACGCTGCACTTCTACCATGGTACAAGCGACAGAGCGACGAGCTGAAGATCAGAGAAATACCAAGCCAAGAGCAAATGTGGAGACGACGACAACAACACGCACGTACTGATCGATAATTAAAGTGATCATGTGACTGCTTTCAAGATCTCCTATTGGCTGAGACTGGAGCTAATCAGAACTTCCTAGACACTGGATGTCGGAGTGGAAAGTGGGGAAGTGGTTGTCATTTCTCAAAGTTGACAACGTCACATCAATCTGCACGTGCAAGATGAGAGGAAAAGTACTGGAAATGTGCCAGAACAACACTCTGAACGAACATTAGATAAGTGTGAGATTGTGCTGATGTTCAATAAAAATAAAGCTGGAGCGGAAATGAACGGTAGGAATAACGTCAAAGATCAAGTATGATGATCTAAGAAGTAATAGCAGGGCATAACCAATAAAGATAACGTAATTTTCACATCACAACAAATAATCACAACAGAACGACATTTCACTAACGCCAAACAACGGATACACACGCTTAAACCTTAAAACATTCGTCACACAAAACCACATCTCCCTCTGTGACCAGCACCCTTACCATAGAGGTAGGTTGTGAAGCCGGAGTTACTATAGATCCGGGATGGTTGATCTGTTGATGTGCTCCAGATACGTGCCGGACGTGCTGTTGACCATTACTGCGATAGAAGGGGGTCAGTGTGGGTTAAACGGAGGAGTGTGGTATGTAAAACATGTTGTTCAGATTAAAAAGTGGTATGTTTCCAATGTATTGTCTTCATCTGGGAATATGTCAGAAGATCCAGATGAAAAACAAAATGTTTTTGCAAGATGAGAATTTGAGAAGAGCAGTACAAATACAAACCTAGAATATTGGATAAGATACTGATCTCCGGGATAGGGACCAGGAATGATCTGTTGTATCGGCATCGACTGCATACCAGGCTGCATACCAGGTTGCATACCTGGTTGCATAGCTGGTTGCATACCTGGTTGCATACCAGGCTGCATACCAGGCTGCATCGCTGTTTGGATTCCTGGCTGGATTCCCTGAACCGTCTGACATGTAAATAAAAACTAGTTTATTAATATTGAAATAACTGTTATATTTGTCCTTACAAGTCTAATCAGAAATAATCAAAAATATGAAAATTAGGATTGACGATGTCCAGAATCTAGAAGTTACGGAAGTCCACAAAATTTCCCACCACCTTGAAGTGAACTCGTTGGGGGGGGGGAGGGGGAGGGTTGGGGGCAACCTCCAACCCCCTACTGGTTGGCAGCATTAACCTCACACACCTGGTAATGTCCGGGGTACTGCTGAACCAGGTACTGTGGTGCGCCCATGACGTGCGCGCCTTGGAACACCCCGCTCATCTGAGGCGCAGGTACTCCCATCAATTGACCCTGAGGTCCAATAACCTGGGTTCCAATGTGTTGTCCTGTAGCAGGGTGGATCTGGCCTGCTAGAGGTTGGGAGGGAGGGTACATGTACAGGACGTCCTGCTGGGGAGTCAGGATGTCAGATAGGGCTGATGAAAATCTTGGAGATTTGAATACGAGTCTGAAAATTTATTTTAACGCTCTAATAAGATCAATGTCGTAGACAATGACGGAGCTATTGAAATGCAAAAACATTAACAACATAAGATTATACAGCACAGTATGGGATCTGGTCCACTTCTACGAAGACAAGACACACACCTGTGAAGCGGCTTGGTGAGAATTGATGCTGGACACACTGCGTGTGTCGTCACTTTGGTCGATTATTTTAGTTATCTTGAACTGTCCACCATCACTATCTCTGAAAATAGGATTTCAGTAAGGCTGCTAGTACAAGTATCATGGTTCAACATAACACCCTGGCTACAAGGTTTGAAGGCTACCATCCTGATTACATAACTAACCCCCTTGAATAACTACATCACGTGACTCAACATTACCAAAGTTAGCAACTCTACTGAGCTAAATAACAAAGTTAGATGTAGTTTTACCAACCTGATAATAGATCCAGAGAGTGAAGGAGAGGTCCTCGCACGTGGAGTGTTCGTCCCACTGTCGTGCTCAGACTTACTTGATACTTGGTCGAAATCTAAACCTTGATTTGGCTGAAAGGAGGCAGTTCAGATCGTTACAGATGCTTTCAAATAACTTTTTTTTCTAGCTGGTTAACTATTTTTAACGAAATTCACAACAAATTGTTATGTTCCGAAAGACGAATAACATCTAAAATTTAACTTAAACTAACACTTAAGTACGCTACCTGACGTGCAGCGGATTGTTGCTGATGCATCTGAATTTCCCGCTCACGTTGTAGAGCCACCTCTCTTTCCCGTTGAACGGCAGCTTCCCGTTCCCTCTGCTCCCATTCCCTCTGCTCCCGTTCCCTCTGCTCCCGTTCCCTCTGCTCCCTTTCCCGTTGCGCAGCAATGTCCCTCTCTCGTTGCAGCTCCCGCTCCCGCTGCGCCTGGATATGTGCTTGCTGCTCTCGTTCCCGCTGCGCCTGTAGCTCCCGATCTCTCTGAGCTTGAAGCTCCCGGTCTCTCTGAGCTTGGAGCTCCCGATCTCTCTGAACTTGGAGCTCCCACTCCCGCTGCTGCAACTGAGCTGCTGAAACAAAGATTGACATTCAGATCACAAACTGAGGTATATCCCGAGTAAAAATGTGGTTCACACTGGAGAAAAACTGAGCTCATTTTGAGGAAGAACAGGTCGGAACGTCGTGCAGAGCTTAGTATTTTTGAAGGATAGAGATGAGGATTGTTTTGGAGCCTAATAAGTAAAGACATCGCTGACAGTGTGATTTAGTTCGGCAAGAAGTTTCATGGATACTATAACCTGCGAGATACGCAGGATAAAGATGCTAACATTTCACAGGCAACCCGTACATAATAGCTTCATATCACAAGACTGAGTTTTGGATAAACTTTAAGAGTGAAAATGTCTATTTTTAGCATAAAATTCAAGATTGAAAATAGTAAAATCCGAGATGCTAAAAGTAAGTCCAAGACAAATTAAAAAGTAAAGTTATCTCACCTCGCTGCGCCTCTGTCTGTGAAGTGGCATAGTTATCTTTGAGTTCCAACTCGCTACCCTGAACATAGTAACACGTGACGATATCAGCCCGGTAATATGACGTCATATCCGTAACCATGGCAACAGCCCCGTCACATGAACGCTCGTCAGAAGCAGCGTACCGTACCGATGGCTCCGTGTGTATAAATGTTAACTTATACACGGTACACATGACGGGCGCGCCGTTCCCAGCACTGTTAAACACAGACGTGTAGCTGCTTCCGGAACCTGTTCTAGACCTAGCAGTGTCAGGCTGAGTCCAGACCGAACACCCGGAGTCGGTGGAGGCGGAGTCACAGACTCGACCAGACCCTACAGAGACGAGTTTAGACTTTACGAGTCCATTCGGAGAACAGGTTTTGTTTTTTAGTTTTAAACTGTTATTGTTTGTGATTTTGTTACTGATGAAGTTCTGAGTTAAGTCCCCGGTTGTGCATGAGCGATGTCGTTTTTTCCTCTTGTTTAGAGGATTGCTTCGACCGTGCCAGGAATTTTGTCTACCCAGCGCCCTGCGCGCAAGACGAGTGTGCATCATGGTGTAGTTCTTGGAACTGTCTTTATTATTACCAGATGTGACCTCCGTGATAATCGGCTCTTTCTCCATGATATCAAAAATGTCCCGATTAAAAAAGTCGTCCGTAACATCATCTGAGCCATCCTCAGAAATGGCGCAGGTGATGTCACCAAACCGTTGTGTGACATCGTCAGTAAAATGCTCACAGACGTTGCATACCTCCTGCACAGTTTCTAGAGGTAAGGAATTTAACAACTCAGTGAACGAGTTCATCTAGCCGGCTCATTGCCTCTGTTATTGGAGCTGTTATTCTTTGTTTCAGTATTTCTCCTTCTCTTAGTCCTTCTACTTTACTCGTTTTTATCTAGATTCAATATAAAATCTGCTACGATATCCAACTATAATGGTATAAAGATCTAAACTTTCTTTTTCACGAGAAGAAGTTCCAAGCCGTTAAGATTCCGTAGAGCTGTAGAGAATTTTTTCCATGGTATCTTTTTGCAAAGCTTAAAGTAGGAGTATCGTTCAGTGCATTGTAGTTCTTATAAAAGTGAAAGTTATTGTAAATGTTTTATTACAGTTCTGATTCGAATTTGTAGACAAATACGGCATATCGTTGCGTATATAAAATTTAAGCAAATCGACGACCAAAAATACGCAAAAAACAGTCCCGGTAAGTTTACAGAGGAGCAGGCTGACGACTTGAAGGGGAACACAGAACTGAAAATGAAGACTGGTCGAAATATGGCAGATCTAATGCGCCAATACTCGCGCAAACTCACTAATACTTAGAAATTCGAAGCCAAAATACTGAAACCGAGAAGCTGAAACCAATAAAATGCCCAATCACGCACGAAAATCACGTACATTCAAGCCAGAATATATCAACCAAGCCAGCATCCATCAGTTGTGGGGTGTTAAGAAACACATACACTGTTCAGATGTGTTAAACAGCACTATTTTGATACCGGACACGAGAGTGTGACATAAATATACAGGGTAGTCGACACAGTCCATCTGGAAACGTCCCCAGATTTTAATGATCGGTAATGGAATACACAGCTGAACAAGTCATACCTGATTGTTTGTTTCCTGACAAAACCTTGGCTATACGTGAAGCAGGATTAGTGCTATTTCAAAGAGCAGAGTGTTGAAGTGTAGGTATTACTGTTTACTTGTGATAGAATAAACATGGAGACACTTATTTAGCCGCTTATAATGACTCTGTCAAGGCGTCTGACAACACGAATAACACCAAACACACAAATGAACATTTTCTGCGATCCTTTTTGAAAAAAATGTTTTAATTGATATCGTAACAAAAACAGAAATTTCGCATCGATGTCAGCTTACAATCGTATTTCACCTATTCTGTAGAAGCACAATGAACTCCAATACCAAAGACGAATATGTTCAAGTAGCCTCTTACTAAGTGAAAATTATCTTAGACAAGATTTGCTATTAAGTGACCAAGAGAAAAGTTAGTAAGTGGTATTTAGCTACCCTTTTTAAACAATTAAACGTACACAACAACTTAAATCAGTTAGTTTTAAGGATTAAATTCAATGTGACTAGAATTGCTGATATCAGGAATGGCGAACGGAAACCATAGCAGCATTTCTAAAGCGATCATACAACCTAAAATTGTCGTTTAGCCATTGTAGTTTACAGCTCCAGCATTTATAAGTGAACTTGCAGCATCACTGCACCTATAGAAATACCTGTGATGGGTACTACGTAAGTGCTTACGCAAATGTAAACGTAAGAAATAGCTTTCTTCCAAAACATGCAGTCCAAAATCAAATTCAATCTAAGTCAATTTTCGGCCAAATTATCATTTTTTTCGAGAAGGGTTCAAAAGCCACAATAGTATCATTTAGAGAAAGGGGTTCAGGGCTGAGCCGATCAGCCGTGACGTAGTTTTGCAGATAGTACCGCCAATTATATCGTCAACGTTCGTCGCAACCGGATGAAAACCCCGACACCAAATGAACCTACCCTTCAAAGTACATCATACCACGTCACAACCAGGGCTGCGTTACATAATCTCACACTATCAAGCTATAATGGCTAACTATTATAGTGTGCAGTGGCTTCCTACAAACTTGGGTGGGAACTCTGACTACGCAGATTATCGTAATACAGGGGACTATCCCTGACAACGGGTATTTATAAGGAACCAGCTCATCCATCTTCATCATCATTTGACAATCAGTTTGATCGATTTTGCAGCTCTCTATTCATGAGCGTTTAGTTTATTTTATTGTTTAGCTCGTACTAATTTTGGTTGTAGTCAACCTAGCTTAAACAATTGTTATCTAGATAACGCTCTTTAATTAAAAGTCGGCATTCCCTTGTTAAAATTCGATAAATTGATTTTTTATTGTTGAACCGTTGAAAGTTTATTAATTTTCAATTCCGCTTTATACGGCCATTTTAAATAACTTGGTGTGATAAACTTACCAATATTATTTTAGGAATATGATCGCCCCGATAGTATTTGTCCTACTGGGTACTGCACTGTCTGCTGTCCTGGACCCTACCCTGACAGAATGGAAACTTCTAAAGACAAACGAAGAACGGGTACTCTTCCCCCTCAGAGACTACATCTTGGAAGTGAAATCCTTCCTTCCCGACGTGTACGACACTAATCCTCCCTACGGAG
This sequence comes from Mnemiopsis leidyi, assembly GCA_000226015.1. Lineage (NCBI taxonomy): Eukaryota > Metazoa > Ctenophora > Tentaculata > Lobata > Bolinopsidae > Mnemiopsis > Mnemiopsis leidyi. Next base: position 142,582 of record JH154487.1, on the reverse strand, counting down.
AACTGTTCCGGACTGACAAAGCCTCCACCATGATGATGTTGCTCCACGCTGGAGACTGGAACCAGAAAGTCGGACGTCTAGTCTGGAACACGATCAAGTACGACCGAGGATACGACGTGAACATCGAGGAGTGTGATGCCAGCTACCAGGCGTACCGGAGTTTTCCTGCCGGAGGGAAGAAGGAGCAGATCTGGGCCTGGAACTTCAACCAGGACGACGTAGAACTGACATGTGACGGAGAGGTACAGTACACCCAACACTTTGACGAGGGAGATGTCAACCCAAGAAAACCTGGTCTACCTGAGAAATGTAGAGCTTTAGGAGACGCCGAGGTGGACAGGATTATCTTCAGACACATGGAGGGATACTACATCAGAGGAGTACCTAGAGACAACAAGAAAGTGACCACTCCTGCCCCAGAGGAACCCACCACTAAAGTAGAAGCAGTCACAACAGATACCTACTTTACATCGACAGAAACCTCCCTGGTCACATCTACTGCAGCTGATGATCCAGATAATGTGGAGTATGACGAAGTTTACCGGACCTGTGACTGTTGGACCCCCGAGTGTGGGTACTGTACCAACCTGGAATGTACCGTCCAACATGACCTAGCTAACTCAGACAGGGGTATCACCGTCACCTCCACACTCACGAGAAAGACTCTCAACAACATCGTTCTGTACAACGAGGAAGGAGACCAGATCGGCAAGTTCCAGATGAGTCTCAGAGGAATCTGGTTGTCAGGCTGTGTCCAGTGTCGGGCTCCTGTTGCTCAACGACAAGCTCGAGACGAGGAAGGTCGCCTTACCTGGTCCTTCTCTCTGAAGGACGGAGTAGTGAGGATAACTGTTGGTGAGGAGGTTCTTTACGAGCAGGAACTTGTAGGAGAGTGCAAGGAGAAGTATAGTCGAGCTGTCAGGTTCGCTTTTGATGACATGAGTTGTGAGAACACTTTCTTGTATAGGAGAAGTGAGATGTTAGCTGGAGACAAGATTACACCAGACTGTTCTGGAAGATGCTCTCAGTAATGATGGAGAACTTCTTAGCTTTTTGTTCAAATTTTTAGTCCAAAATATTAACGCCGGGCGTTTTTGTAAATGAATTTATAAACCAAATTAATCTTGCTTCTTGATAGTAGGTAATTATTCTTTATCCTTATTTAGGATAATATATTTTGAATTCAATTTTGATGGCTGGGATTTAAATTATTTCATTATTTGGGCTGTGTAATTCAAGTAATTCAATATTTTAATAAGTTAGCCTTTCCATCTGTCGGTTGTTATCAGAGCAAATTAAGTTATAAATAATACAATTACTCAACTTACTAATACAATTACTCAACAAACTTAATACTCTACAAACTCTCACCGAAGCAACGAATGACAAGAACAATCGTTAAACATTTCTTAGCGGCATGTGTTTACTATATATTCAGCTATTGGTATTTATGGGTAATGCGTATTTATAGAAAAACAGTTCACCAAAACATTCATTCGAAACAAAACTAAGTTATCAGTGCATCCTAACATTTAATAATCCTATTCTGCTTGCTAGTTAAAAGGCCGTGATATGTTTATATGTAGTTGTTGAGTCTAGCAGCATGTAATTCAAGTTATGTTAGTAAGTAGTTGATGAGTCACTCTCTTTAACCTCTCAAAATTAAACGTGCACTTAAAACTAATTAGGCCGGTGTCCAAAACGTATTTGCAAGTGCCCAAAACAAGATTAAGACTGGTATAGTGTATCCTTCATGAAAATTCGAAACTCGACGTCCAACTAGCATCTGCAAATTTCAAACATTAACATTTGAAAAATAGCACTATTTTTTTAATAGTTAAAAGATAGACGAAATCCGATGAATATGTATGGCCCGATCGAAATTTCCGGTCAGCTCCTAGTACCAATGATTTAATAAATATCTGCTGGGATGCGATGTAAATACATAATTGTCAGTACTCACTACTCAGTGCAGGACTGTCAGTCAGCACTTACACTGACCATTATACAATCAAAAGTATACAAATTACAATCAAAACTGGAGTTCTGGCAAAAGATCAAATCGAGATGCGGCAAGACAAGGAAGAGAATCAGTGCTCGCTAATGCTTGGTCCTGCACTTAGTAGCAATGATGAGTGTTGAATGGCAAGATACGAGAAAAATCATGAGTAACAGTGTAAATAGTTGAGTGGCAATGTAACTGCATTATGTATTATACAGTGATACTGAAACATAATATATTGTACAGCGTACAACAGAATACATTGCACAGCGTAACAGAATACACTGTAAAGTATTAAGTATAACAGAATACACTGTACAGCGTAACAGAATACACTGTACAGCGTAACAGAATACACTGTACAGCGTAACAGTGTAACAAAATAAATTGTACAGTGTAACAGAATACATTAAGCAGTATAACAGAATACACTTCAAAGTGTAACAGAATACATTTAGCAGTGTAACGCAATACACTGAAAATGTTACAAAATACAGTGTACATTCTACAAAGTATATACTAACCAACATGTACAGGAGCAACCACTAATGACACTGCTAACTAACAAGATAATCTCTACAACACGGTACAAAACACGGTCTGTCATCATCACATTTCGGTGTAGAATTTGCGGTCACGTGTTTGGCTAGAATCCCAGTAAATCATGAACACTACGGAATATGAGTGCTAGTAGATCTCTCAGCCAGTAAGTAGACAGATGAGATGTATCGTGTTATCTGGAACTTCAGTAGTTCTTCATAGTTCAGGTATCAAGTACAACATACATTAGTACACACAGTTATATACACGACTACAGTGCAGTGTAGAGCAGTTGTCGTCACATCAGGAGAGTGTAATGTTACCATGGTGACAACAGATAGTGAGGTGTTGTGCTGGCACCTTGCCAGGGGAAATGTACAGGAAAGTATAGTCTACACGGAGCTGTGTCGTGTTTGAGAATTCTGCGCCGAATATTTTCTAGAAGAACGTGTTTCTCAGCTGTGTTAGGTCTGGAGGCTGCCCCCAAGGGACACCTGACAAAGAAAGAGGATTTGTGCAGTGCGGCAATACAAACAACAAACATGATCAGAAGTAGCGAATATCAGCAACCGACCAAGTTCCGATTGCTCTACCGATCGTCGTAGCACGGTAATGAATAGCAAGTTAAAAAACACAAAGAAGTCGTATAAGAAACTAGTACACAGACAAGCCGTATGTTCCCTCCATTTCCACTTAACTTCATGATCACCTGATCTGGTACATTCAATTACTTTTGGGAGGCCTGGACTTCAACACTTACTTCAGATCACATGACCATTTTCATCAAATTCCGCAGCGCTTACAAGTCTTCGTTGAAATTCTTTACGAGTTCATGGTCCTTGAATGATTGATATGGTCTGAACTACGCTGTGCTCTGTACTTTGGAGATGCAGTAGTATCTCTTCTCGTCAAATTAAAACGATCAATTCCTGAACATATAAAAAACTGGAAAAACAGCTTAGATGACGTTGCCATAGTGTGAGCCCTGTTTTTATTTGTAGCTGCTCAAGAAAAATAACAACAAAAGAATCGTAGTATAAACTAAGAATGACGAGCCGAACAGATGAGTAGTTACTCAGTTACACGAGAGTTACTTAGTCACAAGATTATTTACACAAGATTATTACACAAGATTTATCATAAATAAACGTAGCAACACAAGAGTAACTTAAGTTACATAAGAGTTGCTTAGTTAGAGAAGAGTTACTTAGTAGCATACGAATAACCTAGTAACACAAGAGTTGACAGTTACTAAGTTACACGACAGTTACTTAGTAACACGACAGTTACTTAGTAACACGACAGTTACTTAGTTACACGACAGTTACTTAGTAACACAACAGTTACTTAGTAACACGACAGTTACTAAGTTACACGACAGTTACTAAGATACACGACAGTTACTTAGTAACACAACAGTAACTTAGTAACATACAAGTTTAAAGACAGCCACACAACCTGACGTATACTCTCACTGAGCTGCGCTGTAGCGGTATAATGTACTGAATTTCCTATTTGGCCAATGAGCAGTATTCACGATCTCTCAAAATGATAATATTTTTACACGCATCTACGAGGAGCCTTTAATTAAGCAACAAGATTAGATTACGGGCCGAGCACTTGTGTATACTGAAAAACAAAATAAAATGAGATTTTTCAAAAGCCATTCAAACACAATGCCCCAGTCGTTAGACATCTCTGTCACAAATGACCACATTTAACAATAAATCGGTCTAGTCATTGACTACTATCTGCAAACACGATCACTGCTTACGTTTCCTTCGTTTACAGATTCTCGACCGGCAGAGGGAAGCTGGCTAAGCGGAAGTCAGGTAAACCGGATAGCTCACGCTTTAACGAGATGAATTATAGAAGAGGAAAGAAACAAGTGAAACATTTCGCGAGGTTTTGTCCTTGGTCGTATGATTTATTTCATGCTTATGTCTCATGCTACCGCCTTTATACGCTGTGAATACGACATTGCCAAGGTTATCATAAATAAACGTGGCAAAAACGTTTCTATATTGGTACAGTCAATTTTGAGTATTGGCAACAAATTATCATAACATATTTAGTTCTTGATTGCGTGTCACGTGGTACAGTAAATAATATGCGGTTATTTAGCGACAAATTTACTAATGGTCGATTTGCAAAAATGTGGTCGAATAGACTTAAAGTGCATTAATGCCATAGTCCAGTGAGCGAGTGAAAATTTCAATGAATTTGAATTTCTGATAGAGAGAGAATCGTTTATGGATACTGAATGCTTTTTAAAAGTATAAATCATGCTTTTAATCAAAATTACGGGATTTATCATTGTTAATGAAGACGTAAAACGTCACCAGAAGAATTCGTGTACATCTAATATTCTAACGTAACATAAGTTCTTGTACAGGGTGCAGGTTGTAAAACATGTATTCACTATGTATTGGTGCGACTAGAAACAATAAATACCACTACTACAGATGACAACGTTGATTACAAATAATTACTCCCTGAAATGTACACTTTTTGTAGACACGACATGAGCAGATGTTAACAACAGATTCGTCTAAATTTTGAAACTGTGTAATCAGCAGATTTACAGCTGCTCAACTTATATTTTTGTAATCCTTGAACCCTGCTAAATTGCATCAAAGATTTATCTAACAACATTCAAAAACTTCGAGAGACATACTGATAGTCTGATACTATGTATATTGAAAGGCTCAACTCAAAGAACAGGTTAAACTGCAGTATGTAGATATTTGACGGTGTAGTCGAACTGTGAGAGCAAGATAAAGAGAGCAAGATAAAGAGAGGAGCCGGGCAGGTGGATGGTATCAGAAAAATCACGTATCTTGTACAATCATCCTGCAGATAAACCATGAAATGGTTCTGTGATTATACCAAAACAGTTAGCTTCTGTAAGAAGGAAGTGGAGATATCAATTGTTTGGTAAAATTTATAACAAAACGTGAGCATTCAATCAATTAATCAATATTCGAAAATAATGACAACTTTATACAACCAGCCATTTGAAGCACAAAAGATTTAAGTCTCGCTTTGAACCGCATCTGATGGACGGAAATATTGAAGATATTACGGATCACGAAAAATAACTTTTTCTGAAAGTGTTAAAACAAAACACATTGTAGATGCTAAACTTATTGTCGCTATTAAGCTATAAGCGTTATGGGATAATTTAACGTAACCCGTATAACGACAAGACAGTGGCAATGTGCTCCATCGCATTGTATTGTTTCTTAAATCTGACATGTTCCCGAACTTTTATAAGACATCATTGATTTCTAGTTCACGGACTTTGCAGGCACGATCACTTAGATAGATCACATAAAATATAGATCAATGATATGTCCATGATGAGACAGAAAAAAGGTCGAACAAGGATTTGCGATAGAAAGAAACGGCACAACAAGATTTTTAAGTCATGTTAATGCTTGATGCGTCAAGAAATGTTAACTTAAATAACACACTTATACCAAAAAATCCAGACACAAACTTTATTGAAATTGTTTGAAGTAAAGCACGGTATCGCGAGATAAAAATAGCCACAAATTTACCGATAAAACTGCTAAAGCAGCAGGGAGTAACTAAGAGTGATGCAGCCGCTCATCCACAGTATGGTAACTAGGAAATAGAAGATCACGTGATTGGAACTAATCGTGAAATCGTAACGGTCGTTAATTGAAGTTTAGCGGAAAATCTGAGTCGAAGTGCACGGGATTCTCGCATCTTCGCGCTGGGTTAAAATGCACATATTTTATAGCCTATATGCATTAAGCAGGTATATTTGTGTACTACAAATGTGCAATGCAAAAAATAAATAATAAGGACGCCCGTTAGTATTTAATGGAATTCTAAATATGATCAGATTGAAGAATTTAAGTAATTAAATAATGTATGTTGTGTATCCAGGTGATTAGCCGTTTAGGAAATGCACAAACCTAGCTTTATAAACGCTGATCTAGTTCCCGCGTTACACTGTGTTAAGTGCTGCAGTTTTCTGGCTGCAGCCTCGCAGCTGTACTTGACAATTTCACCGCCAGATTTGGATCGAGCTGGACACTTGCCAAATTTGTAATATGTTGTACTATAACAACAGGGAAATGGTATTTTTCAGTTTCAAGGTGATCATTAAAACTACGTAATCAATGGAGACTTCATCGAACGCTTAATGTAAGGACGAGAAAAACAAAGCTTAAAACTAAGGACCCATCATGATATGTTCATTGCCTCGGCTCCTTCACTTGACAGTGTCACTTTCTGGAGAACTTCCCGCCACTCCCTTTCTCTCTCCCTTCTCTCTCTGTCACTCGGTGCGTGACTAGGAACTAGAAGGGAATTTAAAATACCGGACATTCATCCCATTCTTTCTTTACACAATAAACACATTTACAATAGTACGGTCTAGATTCCACCGGTGGATCCTGTCTCTAATTTTTTTTGTAACAAAGAATCGAGATACGAAGATAAACATGGGCGATCTAGGGTCTTAGCTTCGCTAATAGGATTGGAGTGGAATGCACTCATGACCAAACTGCATTCTTTCGAACAGGATTGATTGAGAATACCATTGCAAAAGTTCCTAAAGGCATTCCTTCCAGGCATTTCATCACGTACGTAAGCTGTAAGTGTTTTGAACACGTCTCCAATCGAATTTTTCACCGTTTCCAAGTTACAGATTTGGGGCTGTTACCATGGTTGAAAACTAATCAAAAAATAATGTTAAGATTATCTTTTTGGTTTATTGCAAAAAACATGTAGATGTTTGAAACCCGACAGCATTGGCAAACAGATTCAAAACTTACAGGAATTACTTTGAATCTTGAAGGAGGGTTAGAAGGAGACTCTTTAGGAACAGGAGTAGTTGCAGCTGAATCCTTCTCCTTGGGTTGCTTAGCAACGCTCTGTGATTTAGGGGCAGGCTGTTTGTACGTGTTGTTGTCTTCTATCGTCTTCTGATCGGTGTCCTGGAACACGGGGTTACACACGTGACCAGACTTCTGGAATCTTATCGAAGGAATGGCCTAACTCGGTTGTCGTAGTACAGTTAGATTGGCCTCTTGCGATAACCTTAGAATCAACTTCATTGAAAAAAGAAATTTGAAGATCCACAGAAGATTTGAGTGCTACTCAGAAAATCCAAAACTTAGCCCATAGTAGCTATAGCTACTCTTAAAGAACGTTTAGTTGCTATAGCGACTATAGCTGTACCTATTGTAGCTAAGCTATTGTAGCTAAGCTATAGCAGTAGGAGATACTCACAGTGGACTCAGACTCCTCACTACTGTTGGTGTCGTTGTTCTCCGCCTCCTGCTCCCGCGCCATCTTCAACACTCGACCACACATCTCTATAAATATCTCAGAGTGGTTCTTGTCCAGGTGCTTCTTGTCGATCTGAAATGTACGTTTTTATGATACAAATACTTACATTACGTTTATTTTGGTACAAATATTACATTACGTACATTTTGTTACGAATACTAAACTTTCGTTACGAATACTAAACTTAAGTACATTTAGTGACTGATCCTTTCATTACGTCCAATTTATTACAAAAACATAAAAATTATGATTTCACTGGGGAATTCGAGTTGGTAGCCTCACTTTCAGCTATGATTTCATAAAATGGATGCTTGCATCATCGCTATCATCGCTCTTAAGCGTGGTATAAAGTGCAATGAGCAATCATAGAAACATTATAACTTATAGGGTATTAAGAAAATAGTTGTAATTGAAGAATAGTGTAGAAATTTAAAATAGTGTAGAGATCTAGAACGCAATTACCGAAGTGTTGGGCTGAGTTTTTGAAGTAATGAGTGATAAGATTGAGCCGATAAAACGAACTACAATGTGAGCCAGTTGAGTTGAAAATAACCAATACATACTTCCATACCACACATCTCCTAAATCTAACTGTTAATACTTGTAATTAATGAAGATAAATTTTAATACTGGCAACAGATTTCGGTAATAAATCTGGTGGAAAGAGCACGAGATATCAAGCACAAGCGGAAAGCTGACACTATTTACAAGGAGTAGAAAAGTGGCAATTCAAAACAATTCCATAAGTAAAACCAGCGCTAGGTAGACATGACCAGCTTCAACTAGGATAACGGTTAATTGAATTAGGAGCAAATCAATTAAAGCGCTCTGAAAAATACACTAAATAAACTTAAGATGTATTTGATTAAGACTTGTTAAGGCAGTGAATAGTTCCAACAGGCTGTGTGAACATATCTAGCTGTTCAAATACAGAATAGTGGTTTCATAACAACTTGCAGTAAATTGATTATGTTGTATTTATATATTCAGGACTAAATCCGGAAAAAACTGCTATTTGCGAATTTGTTAGCTGGACGGAAATTTGTCTCGTGACATAAGAAAATGAACTGATAAATAAACGTGCCAATTTTCTATCAAGCACTTCGTACTGTTCCAAACAGAACGGCTTTTGACTCTTCTATTTATCGATAGTTACAGACGCAACTAAAACTCGACATGCAATTAAAACTTAACATGCAACTAAAACTTAACATACAACTAAAACTTGACATGTAACTAAAACTCAAAATGCAAACTAAGCTCAACATGCAACTAAAACTCAACATGCAACTAAAACCCAACATGCAACTAAAACTCAACATGCAACTCAAAACTCAACAGTCAACATGCAACTAAAACTCAACATGCAACTAAAACTCAACATGCAACTAAAACTCAACATGCAACTAAAACTCAACATGCAACTAAACTCGGACTATAAAACCTCCCCAGTCCCAAGAGCCAGGAGTTAACATACCAGATTCTTGGCCATGTCCTCTGGCGTAGTGTTGTAGTCCACCTGCATACTGATAGCTTTAGCTTTAGACGTGATAAACTCGAACGCAATCATCCCGTCTTTGGTGACCTCTTTGAAGGTTATGGAGGGTTGTCGTTCTTTCTGTACAGCTGAAATGTATAGTGTTGTATTGTATTGTATTGTATTGTAATGTATTGTATTGTATTGTATTGTATTGTATTGTATTGTATTGTATTGTATTGTATTGTATTGTATTGTATTGTACTGTATATTATTGTACAGTGTTGCATTGTGTTGTATAGTATTGTGTAGAATTGTATGGATTTGTAAAGTATCGTATTGTATAGAATTTCATTGTATTTTATTGTGTTGTATTGTAGAGTATTCTATCGTATCGAAATATTGATAAGTATTGTGTATAGTATAGTAGAGTATTGTAAATATTGCATTATATTGTGATCTTAAACGGCGGCTGCAACTACTAAGTATATTAACAACTTCCTCCAGGATTACAGTGGAGTATAGTCACTGTGATAAAAACGTGGGATACTTCCAAGGAATCCCTGACAACTCTGAGTAAGATGAAGGACTTACAATGTCCTACACGATTGAAGCGGCTGTAACTCCGTGCTCGGGCTTTCTGTCCGTTTGCTCCGTAAGTAGGTACAGTCGACAACAACCAGGTTAGTTGTTCTTCGGGCAGAGACATGGTAACCGTTACTAGGTAACCGTTACTAGGTAACGTGACGTCACACTAGACTTTGTATGACGTCACGAGGTCTTCACCATCCAACTGTCTCAGTCCCTTCCCGCCAAAACAACAAAATATTAGCACACAAAGAGAGACAGTAAAGGTCCTTGCAGCACGTGTATATCCGTCAGTTAAAAGTGTCTTGTATCTTCCTGTATAGAGAATAGTGCACTTCTGGGAGGGTTTCTGCTGCTTCAGTTCAGTGAGTTGTCTTGAGTCTCGCTATACAACCAGCCATAAAACTGGGCGGTGTAAAGTCGGGTAAGGAACTGTTTATCTTTATACAACTGTTTATACAACTGTTTATACAACTGATTATACAACTGATTATACAACTGTGCATACAACTGTGCATACAACTGTTTGTACAACTGTCTATAAAACTGCTTATACAACTGTTTATACAACTTTTTAACAACTGTTCAGAACACTGTTTGTTGAGCTTTTTTCACGGCAACAGAACATAGCTTCAAACAAAGAAGTTTTAGCAAAACAAACACAATGAAACCGTCGTTAGATACGCTGGGTGTAGTGTAATAACTAACAGTGTATAGTGTATATTGTAACAGAGACATGGTGAACAATTAAGAGGGTTTAATGTTGCTGTTTATAAGGAATATATTGGCAACGTGCCAACGATAAAGCGGGCGATAAAGCATTACAGTCTGCGTTAACTACAGCTAGATTTAACATGCATGCTTTTCAAGGAAAGATCTAGCAATGGGCCCGGGTTCCAGGTGGACATCAATATACAGCGAGATGGAGTGTGCTGGAGCGTGTTAAAGTATCACAACTATACGAAACTGATAAAAGCGGTGTAGTTAGTTATATAGTTACAGCTGTGTGGTTAGTTATATTCATGGGACCTGGAGTAAGCTGTAGAGTTGCTGTATCAAAACGGCAAACTTGCGAGGTAAACTAGTAGATGATGAATAATTAATGGTGAATAATTTAGCTTCTAAGTGATAAATAAACATAGCAAACGCACAAATTGAAAGTAGCGAATAGCATAACTTAAGCAATAGCACAAGCCTTAGGGAATGGCACATACTTTAGCTGTGAACTGACAAGATAGGAGATCGATATAGCTTATTTGGCAGACTTGGAGAAGGGATTGTCGGTATAAAATATTCTATCATTATGGTCTATCAGTATGGTCTTAGTGTACGGCGAGGGTTTAGTTTCATGATCGGAACAAAGAAACGATGACGGAGACGCTGATTACTACCTCCTTCGAGAAAGTACTGAACTAGCAAGACGTTCTAATTGCAGTAATAACCAGAGTTTTATACGGTAGAAGTTTTGTCCAGGGTATAAGAGAGCCGCCAAATCGGTATTTATTTAGTGGCAGAGGAGATGAAATGACCTTCATAATTGTACTAACTTGTACAAACTACACAGATATATGTAATAACATTAGATTGTACTTTTAATGAGAACTACCTGAGGTTTGGCCTATCTTATTGAGTCTTAACATAAACTTGTTCTAGAACAGGCTTAGTGGGAAACGATGAGATTTCGCATAGTCAAACATTTGCGATTACGAAAAAAATACATAAATAGATACAAAAGATTTGCCATTAAATATATTCAAGTAGGTACAAAAGATTTACTCGTAATTATAGTCAAACACGCGGTTCTTATTCAGTGAGGACTATTGATAGAAAAGATAAGAATTAATAGTCCCATACACTGATAATAATGAAGCGAACAATATGACGCTTATAAGGACAAAGAAAGAGCTACAGTTAAGACCAGCAAAGCTAATAAACGTGAACTGTGAAGCTGACTACTGCGAGAACATTGTTATTCCATATATGGTATAATTACAGGTTCCTAAAGTCGAAACTCGGAGGAGAGGTGCATTCACATGAGGTATTGAATGTCTAGATAGACTGAGGGTTGGAAGAAAGCCAGAGGAAGAGAGAAATCTATTTGCAGGATCAGAAACATTGTCTAATGTGAGATTTTTAATACGTCCACTTTTTCGCGAACATTTTACCTTTTCCCCGTCAACAGTAACACAGACAATAAACAGTACAAAACAATGTACAAGATGATATAACAATAAAAAGTACTTCATAAAGGACTATACAATTAGAACAACTGCAGAACAAGCCCATCAAAACAAAGCAGACAGTGAAAAGAACGAGACACAAGACATATGTGCCAGAGAAGTGGAAGAGGATAGGATGAAGTGAGGTGGAACTTAGAGGTATCAGGTGTCGTGTAATCTTTATTAGCTCTTACCTCACCTGACACAGCCTGATATTCACGAGACTTGGCGGGACAACAGTCTAGATTAATCTGGGCAGATGTTACTAGATTATTCGGGACTGATGTTGCTTAAGCCTCGAGTTCACATTCCCTCAGCAGTCCGCTATTTCATTATGGGACATACTTACGTAGCGCTAAATCCTTTGTCAGACGGAATGAGCGGATTGAACAGAATATATCAGTATATATGTATACAGTATATATACAGTATATATGTGCTTGTGTAAAAAACTCAACGTGGCAAACTAGAGTAAATACAAACAGAAAGAAATACAGAAACATGATGAGTGAGAACTGAGATACAGTTGGTGGGTTGACTGTGTAGAGGAGGAGTAGACTGTGTAGAGGAGGGGGTAGATGGTAAGAAGAGAAAAGTTTTGCAAAACAAACAAAAAGAGCACCCTCCCAAGGATAATGTTACTCGTTCTGGTGACTTCGCTTGGTTAACAAGTTGGCTCCGTTTCAGATCTTTCGAACTAATATGTTTTGTTTTGTGGGTAATTAAACAGATAAGACACCTGTGAGGTTACTAATTATTAACATGATACCAGGCAGGAATAGAAATTTCCGGAGAAAAAGGAGCCCCGGGACAATCTGCGAAGACGGTGATTTCAAGCATGAAAACTTAAAATGAGTCCATACTTTTTACTTTTTAGAAACACTTATGCGACGCAGTCATCCATAAACTAAATTACTCCTAATTTTCCATCCTCATATAGAATGTTCTAAATAGTTATTATAAGGCTTCTAAATATACACATCATCACATGATTACACTGTCACCGAAATCCAACACCGTAAAACGGCCACCAGAGCTCACTAAAATAAAAGATACAAACATTGATATTTGATACTTATCACCAAAACAAAGAATCTACAGGACTGTGCTGGAATAGCAATTGCGAGAAATAACGGCGCGATTTAAAGTATACTTAACAAATATCACTAGAAACAACCACATCAACGATTGTGCAACTAAGCAACTTTAACTAGGCTACTATAAAAAAGAGGTTCAAACTAGGCTACTAAAAATGTGTTTCTAGAATAGCAGATACAAAAATAGATACTTCTCAGATATCAGTAAAATAGAGAACCTGCACGATTGAGACATGGCAAGCATTGACCGATTATAAAAACTATCGCTAAACTGTATCGACATGTAGACATACCGCTCTGGAAGACACTAGAGCCGTGTGAAACGAGCATTTTTCTTATGATAGCAGTGCAGGTAATTAAAAATAATTTGGAAAGACGATCTGATCGTTTAGACTACGAGTAGATTTGTGTATAATTATTTGCCATGCCGCTTGCGTTGTGACGTCATAAATGTGGTTGTCGTGCCAGAAATTTGCTTTTCCCATGTTTTGTAGGTGTTAATTTGGATAGGGTCGTGATGTATGTTGCATATTAGGTAGTTTGAATAATGTGGGATATTTGGGTAATTTGATTTGGACGAGGCTGTCAAGTTCTGAGAAATTATAGCCATGTCTCCTTCGAAGTTATATTAAGTCTCGACAATGCCAAATTTTCTAAATCTGACATTTCGGGGGTAAACCATTGCGGAATTTAGATAAACTGGGCCAAAACTTGTGATAAATGATATGAGAGCAGTCCGTGCAGTCCAATCTTTAGTGCAACCTTTACATAACAAGTAAAGTAAGAAAACAAACAAATGAAAGAAAATCATCAGCAGGAGCGATAAGTTCATCTTCGGTCACAGTCTGGAGTCACATACTCACATGTTGAGTAGAAAGCTTCTGTGACATAATCGAAAGCAGATGGTATAAGAGAAAAACCACAATTTATACTTTGTAAGCTGTGAGTTATGGTGATGCTGCAACCGAATTTACTCACAACAGTGCTACAGTAACAACAGAAACCTGTCACCTGAAGTATAAAGACAACAAGAACAAGAACAACAAGAACAAGAACAACACGAGCAAGAACAAGAACAAGAACGAGAACAAGAACGAGAACAAGAACAACAACAACAGTAACAATAATAACTACAAGATAAGAAGAGTACTCACAGTTTCGTTTCCATGGAATCTTCTCCTGACCATAGGTCATAGAAACAGGTTCAGAATGGGTTCTGGAATGTTTGTAATTCTGAACATTAGGGTCGACAGTCAGTGTCCGTATTGCTTCACGAGTCAGAGTTCTTACAGGATTTCTCGACAAGGTCCTGGAACCTGGATCACGTGTCGAGCCAGGAAACACCATGGACATTTCTTAGCAGCAAACAGCTCGTAAATCAACAAGGTAAACAGTCAAATGAAAACCACAATAAAAACAAAGCGAACAATCACGTTGGAGCTTCTCTTTGCTGCTGCAGTCTTGCAACATTGAAACCTTAGAGGAAAAATGAGGAGATCAAATCACTGCGGAAGTGTAGAAACACGTCATTCTGGGGGCGGCGATATACAATAAATACGACACTGCTACTTTAGGTAAGGAATGTGTGCTGTAGCGTGTGAGACGGAATAAGCTCGGCGATATCGTGCTCCAATCCCAGAATTTGTGTCTCATTAAGTGCTCTGAATATTTCTAATTATGACTGAGGAATGTTAGACTGTGCTGAGAATGTTGGAGAGAGTATATGTATATATGAGACATTTGTTTTAAAAGCAGGATTTGGAGCAGGGGTGTCAAGTTGAGTTAAGTCACTATTGGTGGGATAACTGTGACTAGCCACAACTACGTTACGAGGTCTACACAGTTTGCTGATAAATAAAATATAATATCAACAAACATGAGATATGCATTCGTTACGCCAAAGAGCAAGCATATGAACTTTGGATATAAAACATGCACACATATTTTTGGCATATAATATAGCTAGGCTATATGTATATATATGCTGGTGACTACATGAGAGAAAAGTTAATAAATTACGATAATTTAAAGGCAAAAATTCGAGAAACAAGCTGTTATAAGAGGGGTCAACAACGGGTCATCAGATGGCGTAGCCAGGGGGGATCTATTGGATTCAAGGATCCCCCCTTTGAAATGAAAATTTAGAAAAAATTTAAAGGCTAGTCATTATTATTTTTCATTTATATACTTTCATTTGATTTACTTTCATTTTATACTGTTTCCTACTTTGCCTTACTTTATTAACAATTTATTAAACACCATCATTCACAAATCATTTAATTCAAATCTCAAGCGTGCAGTTTAATCGAATACAAGTCACTGCAAAATCAAAAATATTTTGATGAAGTGATTAAAGCTTTAAGCTACGATCAAATTATTTCAATTTCTGTGAAAAGCACCTATCTAATTATAGATTGATGATTGATTGAAATACATAATTTCAGATTCAAGACTTAACCTTATATCTTTGTTGCAGCACTAGGAATGACTAAGTCTTTGCCAGGAGAAAGCAGTGACTGGCCTATCTAACCATTATTGTAAAATTGCCTCCCTGAGTCAAACTTTCCTTTATTTTTCGGGGGGCTTTGCCCCCAAGACCCCCGCAAGGGGCTGCGCCCCCAGACCCCTACTATACGCACACGCTAGACGCACTTTGCGCTTAAATCACCAGCTCACTACGCTTGCCGATGTGGGATCACCTTTCCAAAAATCCTAGCTACGTCCCTGGGTTGGCACCGGGTAGGAATAGAAGCGATTTCTGTGGAAAATGCTTGGCAAATGTTAATAACTAGGATCTAATACAGTGGAATCGAAACGAAATCTTACTACAGATAAAGCGGCAGGATATATATGAAATATAAACTTATCCCCAAAGCCACAATTGATTTTGTTGTATTGTCGCGGCAGTATTGTTGTGTTTGCGTTTTTGAAGAACCGATAGTTAAAATTTGATAATAAACGGAAAGATAACATATGGTTGTTGAAACAAGTGAGTATGACGTTTGAGAAATTATTTCATTTTCCATAATCAATAATCATAGCTATCAAAACTTTATTATGTAAACCTTTATCATCCTGTACTGTTTACTATCAAATTATCAAAGAGGGCCATCTTTAACGTACGTGCCTGATATTAAAAAACGCCGAAGCATAAGTCAGTGATCGACGGAGTCAGGCTGTTGCGTTTTTTAATATCACTTCTTTAAAACATTGACATCAACAGGCAACCTATCCTATACGCCACATCTGCAACCATTTTCTAGAATTTTCGAGCTTCTCCAGGTTTAGATGTGATATGCCGGAAGCTTCACATAAAGGTCAACCGGTTTTGTAAAATCAGGAATTTTCTCATACAAAAGTGCAATTTTCTTCGGAAGAAATAATTTAGTAGAAATTTCCGGAAGTGCAATCAAACGGCCAAATCGGCAAATCATATTGTGGCATGAAAAGGTCGCAATCCACTTTTACTGTACATTTTAGAAAGATAAAACGATTATCTATCGACAACCGTACTATAGATCATCTGGTCATGTAGCTTACTTTAAGGAAAGTTGTATTGCATTGCAATTGTGGAAAGCCGTCCGGACGACGTGCTTTCTGCTAGTGTGGATCTAAACTAGTCTAAAGACTAAAGTCTAAAGACTACCTCTGAGATATCAAGTCACTATAGCTGAGCTATGTTCGTGTTTTTTGTCATCGTGGCCAGGAGCAATTTCTGTGGAATGAGGCTGGCACAAACGATAATTAGAATGGAATCCGTTGAAGCGACACAAAATAACAATAAAGTTCAACAATCTAAGATCAGATGTATCATGTAGCTGTATAAAAACACGTCACGACAGATTATGTGACATTTCACTACGACCATACAGTCACGCGATATGCAGAACGATCAGTCAGCTGTCAAATATCAGAATGACCAAATGCTTTGAAATATGAAATTTCTAAGCTTAGCAGTTGCTGTAAAAGTTCGTTATTTCAAAACAGTTGGTCACGTGTTCACTAAACTGTTACCATGGTAATTACCTTTAGACTGCAGCTGTTTGCCGATAGACTCCGGACCAGACTGACTGTTCTCGCTGTTCTGTCGCGACAGTGACACGTGCTTCGAAGTGGAGGTCACGTGACATTCTCCTCCCAACTCACAGGACATCTCGTAGAACGAAGATAGAGAGATAGCAACGAGTACGAAAGTAATGAAATGACACGCTTCAAATACACCACAAAATTCAAAAATAGAAATCACGCTTTGGGAATATGGCTTATATCGCATGGAACCATAGATCGTGTGTAATTATTCACCACTGTAGTATGGTGTTACTATTTATAGCACAGAGCAGTGATAGCCTGACACTGTAACACAAGTGCAGTTTTATGTATAATAACCTGGAAGTAGGGGATTGAGATCAAGTTTCGATAACCTAAAACGTTTTATCTTACAATCTTTGAGTATATAAGTACTGGCTTCCTCAGAAAGTTTGAGTAGCCGAAATCTCAACTTCCTTTTTTGAAAACTCGCAAGTATTCAATCCCTTTGTACTTGTCAATTTGTGGACTCAGAAGCGGATACGACGTCCTGGATGACTAAGTTGAGCCTCATTCAGTGAGACAGGAATACTGTACATACTTAATATATGATATGTTTAAAGTGAAACTCTGGTTAGGATGCGGGGATTAAGGACCCTTCTGTTTCATCCTTAATAAATGTATCTAATTTTTAGTGTTTAAATAACTCATCTGTCGAGTGCAATATGTTATTGGTAGAAAGTAGTTAGACAGTGTTGTATAGTTCTGGTTTAACTTTTTTGTCATGTTTATAGATGAAAAGACCTCATTCCCAGGTAACATATTCGAGGAAACTTGGTAGTTATAAAGAAGGTCAGTAAAAGGTGGTAAATCAGTAAAAGGTGGTAAATCAGTAAAAGGTTTAAATGAGTATCGAGGAAACAGAACATTACCTTTAGACTGCTTCTCTCTGTTGCCAGTGTCCTGAGGAGTAGGTAGGCTAGTTTCACTACTTTGTTGTGTCAATGTGCTGGTGTGGCTGACGGATCCCGCAACTGAAGCTGGCTCTTCTGTCTGTAACACAGTTTGTTGGAATATTTTGTGTCGGGTAACAGGAATTAATGAACAACCTTTCAGAAATACAGCTTTGGAGTAACTAATTCTTAACTGTTTCTCTACTAAATTCTTAACATTCTCTACAACCACTTATTCTACCTCAGGCTGGTCTACAGTTTTCGTAGTGTCTCTAGAAACTTCGGTTCCCTCTCCTTTTGTCCGTATCCCTTCCTAGGAAAAAAGGTTTTAATCAGGGTTGAACTTTAAGCCATAAAAGTAAATGCCAGTAAGTAGACACAACTTTGCAAAGAAATTTCAAAGCTCATTCAAAGATCCAGCTCAAAATAAACAACTGTTGGAGTATCTGAAAAGCCCCCGACCAATATTTCCACTTACTCTAGCAGTAGGGTTCTCATCGTGGGGCTGTTCCTTAGAGATGCTGGTTGAACTAGGAGCACTCCTTACCAACTCCTCCGCCTTCTTCTCTCCCTCTCTCGCCTGCGTGCTCTCAGTGGTGGTGTTCTCCGGGACCGGTGTTTTAGCGGCTGTCTGGTCCAGTTGACCTTCTTCTCTTTCTTGTTCTCTGAAACTGAGAGTTGCTTGTGAGATAGGTGAATACGAGCACAGTTAAATGTAGAGCGAGAAATAGCGTATATCACATCAAGAAACCACGATGCTGCCTGGCCACTTCGGATTCAAACAGCCAAACTTAATATCGTAAAAAATTCAGCAAAATGTTAAATCATCAGAAAATAGCTGTCTAATGACCCTCTTTAGTATATGATCTTAGTAGTATATGATCTATAATAATAAACTCCTTACTTTTTAATTTGTTCGTCGATTTGTTTAGCAACCTCCTGCTTCATTTCTTCATTTTTGAATATTTTTTCTTGAAACTGAGGTAATAGTAATCATACAAGCTTTGTTTACATTCACTGATGATATTATCATGTCTTTTAAATGAATGCTATTTCCGGATAATGCATTTCAACGCGTCCAATTGGATCCAGGGAAGTTTAACTTCGAAATCGAAGCATGTTAGTACGTGCGCGCAAAAATAATTCATTTATACATTCAACAGTCGCAGCGCGTTACGTAAACAGTAAATCGAAAATTCTCTAAAATACGTTAAAGATAGAACTCTCCCTCTCAAGACTTTTAACTGCTTTAAGGCAAAACACCGCTCAGGTGACAGTGCAAAACCTTATAAGTGATAATCATAGTTTTTCTAACCATTTCGTCTGCGATGTTAAGAGGAATCTCTCTGTCAAGATCTATTATACACTGGTATTTACGCCAAGGGTCACGTTTTTCATCGTTACGCACATTGGTGGTTGCAATGTTAACCTGAATTTTGGTGGGAATTTATAAATATTTGAATATCTAACAACAGTGAGGTGACTGTTAGTTTATAGACTGTAAAGAATGTTGGTAAGAGTTAAGTCACTAAATACTTGCAGTTTAACACCAAATCAATACAAGTGAAATAGTCTGATTATCATTAATATGGGTCACGATGAACAATTGAAAGTGTAACAAATGAGCTGAAGCTACCTTGTGGAGTTCTATCTGTAGCTGGTACTTCTGGTCGTTCTTATCTCCGTCCGCCTTTTCAGTGACTTTGTTGATAACAGCTACTTTCACATCCAGCTCAACGAAGAAGTCTGAATCGTATAGCTCCTTGATAGTTGCTCTGAGATGTTATTTCATTAGATCCCAGTAAATACGTACAAATACTTTTGTTCATTAACCCTGATTATTTCAGCAATTTTATCAATAAAAACGTTCGTCTATGTAAATCGCAACAGCACAGTAATTACAGTGTATTACAGTGTATATTGTAGAGCATGCAGTATAACGTCACTACACATTACACTGAGTTACATAGTGGCACGCACAGTGCGATTACGCCAAAATACAATACATCAAGTCGCGTTGCAACAATTACGGTAATAAAGCCGTGTATTTGTCTGTGTACTGCACGCTTCCTTACAATATATATGATGTTTACACTACCAAGATATATCTAAATTTTAACAAGTGGAATTGGATGGAATAAGACAATGAAGCATGTTAAAACGTAAAAAATACACAATTTAGAGTGCATATTTTATAAAGTGTTAAACATTCAGCTACCTGTCTTGAGCTTTCTGTTTGAGACACATGTCGATTATGCGACGTAGGTTCAGATCAGTCACTTCCTCTAAGGAGTTTGGCTTAACACCCTGGATAATTACTTTGTTGAGTTGTCTGGTAGTTTTAATTACATTCGAGTGTATTGAGACTCGTGAAATGTTACTACAAAATGTTGCTACATTCCGATTTACTACGCTAAGCAAAATTGTAATTCGATATGCAAACTAGAGGAAGCCAAAGTAAATAATGTCTTCACTACATAATGAAACTAGTATACATTAGCTATTTCTGTGTAAAGCACACTTGAGTCAAACAAGAAACACGAAAGTAACGCGTTACTAACATTAGTAACTTTCTTGTAGATTTGCGCTGCATTCTGACACTCCATATAGGGGTACTGATTGGTTACTATCTCCAACACACACATCCCAAAGGCGTACACATCCACTGCCTCGTTGTACTTCTCGTTGTACACATTTCAGGAGCCATGAACTCAGGAGTACCTGGAAAGAGGAGAAGTAGCCTAGACTAGTCGGGAATTTAAGAGGAATATTTCACCTTCGCCGATTTTAAAAAATCGCTTCAATATTGTCAAATAATGTGACTGTGATCGGAAGTCCGAAACGCTGTATGAGCCAGCACTCCGAAACAGGAATTATAGTGCTATACTGGTAGTCCTGATACAAAGATTTGTATGTGACGAAGTTTTACGGTGATAGGAATTCCTAGGAAGAAGTTTCCTCTGGGAGAATATCGGAGGGCTAAAACCAACAAGTCACATTCGGAGAGGATAATTAACAGATTCCACCAAGATAAGATGTTCTAGTTCCTATAACGTTTACTTCTGACGAAATTCTTGTCTACAGTCCTCTCATAAAGGAAAGATAACGGAAATACTATATACAAATCGTAACTGGTAATCAAATAATATTACTCTAATCATCCTTCTTTATAATCTAATGTCTGGAGGACTGTGCAGAGTGAGCGGGAAACACATTCTAAATGTAATTATAGGAAGAGTTTGAGAAGTTTGTGTCCAGGTGGGCTCATTTTTACAGTACCCTGCGGGGGAATCAAATTATACATATCTCTAGTTTTGAGATGAACCTTGACATAAATAGTAAAACTTTTAAGAGTATATGCGTGTGTTAGGATATTTGTTAGTTACCAATGACGATCTAATTTACCTATGTCTTTATTCTTTCTCACTTACAGTATGGAAAAATCGTGAAATATCGTTTTGAACACACATTAATAGTGAGATATGAAATAGCTCTAAGCTATTGTGGGAAGGGTGGACAGCGAATACACAGACTGCAATGAATGTAAAGAATTTACAGTAAGCTGATTACTCTACGTTAATCAAGTTTTGAACAGATTTTCATTTTGCCAGCTTTGCTAGCAAAATAATTATTCCTGACACCTTATGTTTAACGTTGTATAGATTATTAAAGCGAGTTTAAACTTACAATCAGCACAGTGAAACACTACACTGTACACGACATATTGCGAAACTTCAGTGCACGTAAAAACATTCTAACAAGTACAAATCATACAGAGAGTATTACTTCATAGTACAGCGTAATTCGTTGTAATAAGCACGACACTGAGTTAATACACGACTCTAACTAACAGAAAGTTTTAGTGGAATATCTTGCACTGTACTGTGTAGTCTACTGTATCTCACTGTACTCTACTGTATTGTACTGTACTCTACTGTATTGTACTGTATTGCGGCGATGTTAAGATCTTGAAATATCTATTTACATTTTATATTTATTTGGTTTCTAAAAGTAAATATATTCGTAGCACTAGCTCTACGAAACAGATAAATATTTCACACCTCTGTTTGCCATGATATACACACACGTTTGTTGAAGAATGTGCTGGAGTGAGTTTAGTACCCTACTGAGCTCTATATAGAATACTTCACAGGATGCAGTCTCGATAATATAACAAGTCTAGAGTAGCATCGTACTGTAATAAATAACTGCATTCGTGGGAAGTATCTATTTTGATTTGAGAAGATGTCGCAAAATTGTTCTGATTTAAGACACCTCTTGGCAAAATAAGCTTGTCTGGTATGTTCAACGTTTTTGAAACAGTCTCCCCCAGACCAAAAAAATTTGCAGCACCTCCTCAACTTTTGTCAAATTTTACGCGTGACCGATAAAGCCGAAAAATGTACCTAACTGTCATGCCCTTAAATCGGTTGCTGAACCGAAATAAGTAGGTCCCTGAACCCAGAAACACTTTTGTCTGCCCAAAAGTTGCAATTATTCCCGGAAAGTTATGTGAATGTTTTTGGGTAACTGGGCTGACTGTCGGAGTTCCTGACGGAGGCATCCGTATAGTAATTACCCAACCTAAATTCCTAAATTGTTGTTTAAGGTACATTAAATGCGGGGCGTTGGGTCATAATTGAACGGGTGTGCTTGGCACCATGTCAGTATGTCAATGACGACCGTACTGATCCGAGATTTCTTGAACATGGCGATCCTGCAGCATAGAAGTCAGAGAGAGAGGTCAGAGAGAGAATTCATCCCTATATATACTGTAAAGGTCTTAAGTGAGAAATACGGGGGTTAAGTTATCTCACATTGCTTCAGTTGGACTTCAGTAATGACACGAAATTGCGAAACGACGAATTTAGTCATCAATCCGCTGTTTTTTGGATGTCGCTGAACACAGTTAAGCGGCTGAATTTTATTACATTTCGGTAATATTGTAATAAAATGCATTTGAGAATTTTGTGCACTCAAAGTGAACTGAACTTTTTACTCCCATTGTCCAAGAACGGCAAATTTCTGTCCCGGTACGTAAATTTGAATCAATCGAGTACAAAGAGTTTGATATGAGGAACGAAGTATGGAAGTGTAGGAATGTAATTATGTTTTAACGAGATTACTCACATCCTCATGCCCAGTACAATAAGATTAGGTTACATAAGGTTAAATTGCATGATTAAAGGAGCCACATTCAGTGAACTTACTTTTTATTCGTTAAAGAAATTTCACACAAATTTACACACTAACAGATTTAGCGTAACTTAATTGACGTTCTTTAGTGCGAATCAACTTACCTATGACAGACTTGGCGTAGCTAAGTCGGCGTAGTTTAGCAAGACCCAAATCTCCGATCTTCAAGTAGCCAATAGTGCCGTTGACGAATATGTTGTCGCACTGTAATGGATGTAGGTGAATAAATAAATATAGATAACGGGGATATAATAAAGATAAAGGGGATATAATATATGGAAAGGGGAGCCTTCACAGATCGCTTATATTACGTGATAGCATAATATTGATTGACTGTACCTGACTTGCCATTGGTCAATCGCTGTCACGTTATACAGAAAATGTGTGACCCCTACTAAAATAATCCTGATATTCCTATGAATCGTCAGCAAATGATTCGCCTCAGTTGTTTATATCAAATACTAAAAGCGTACTCCTATTTTTGTGTCCCCACTAATCTATTCACTATTGCCAGCTGGCAGCTGCATAAAATACTCACGCATTAGCACCACTAATGAATGATTAATATAATACGGGATATTTCTAATGAGGAGAATACAGAGACATGAATACATGTATGTATTAACTCTAGCACTCAGTTTCATCATGGGTTTGAGTCAGTTACAGCTGTAAGTCTTATTTTACCGATTGCAGTACTTTGCTAATAATTGCTTGCAGATTTCTATACGGTTTTTGTGTAAACAGACATGTTGTTTTCTAGTACTGTTCTGGAACTGAACTGCTGATTTATTATTATTCTAGATAACGCTCATGTCACTGTAAGAAAGATTGGACACGGCCAAAACTACGTTTCAGATAATATGACTCGTTTAGAAATTAAAGAACCGTTAAGAATCATCCTTGTAACCGCTACAGCAGCTCTAGTCATCCTACCACTGCTGTTTCTACAAGTGTTATTCATGTTAGATATCAGAAATTCTTTACATTCTCCCAACCATAATCAGTCAGCTTCAGCGGATAATTCACTCAAACATCCGGGAATTAACGTAAACTTACAGCAATCAATAAAACGAAAAGAGAAGACTAAAAACTTAGAAATCAGCAACAAAGCTACTGATCCAGCCTTCAACCTAGCTCCAAATCCAGATAAAAAGATAATCCTCCTTCTAAGCTCTTTCAGATCCGGCTCATCATTCTTAGGCCAACTGTTCGACAGTAATCCAAACATGCAATATTTATACGAACCGTTCTTCGACACAGCGCTACACAAGCTGTACAACAGAGGCTTGATATTGGGAGCGCGCGAAGACCACACTGTGAGGGATTGGAGAGGCCTGTACTTGCAGCAGATACTACACAACTGTAGTGTCCATCCTACTGCCTTCTCCGAGATGTACGAGTACTGTGGCAGTGAGGAGGAGAATGTAGCTAGGTTTAATACGAGCAAGTGTGTGAAGAAACGTTACGCGCGCTTTGAGGATCTCTACCAGGAGATATGTAGGTGAGTGTCATCAATTTTGTGACTAGACTAGTGCAAGTATGGTGTTAAAACAGAGGTTTTGATAGACCGACCCTTAACTATTTACACCTGGCCAAAGAGAAAATACACAAGAAATTGACTTAAGTTGGTGTAATCAGGTATCGTCGAGTAACAGTACTGAAAGTGATAAGACTGAGAGATATAGCTGACGTGTTGAAAATAAAGCAGATAAGAAGAGCTGATATCAAGATAGTTCACCTAGTGAGACACCCACTTCCTGTAACTTGCTCAAGAAGGTAACTCTTCACTATTAGTTAACTGTCAGTTTGAGGTTGTAGGTGTATGTGGGTTAGATTTATTGCTGTCTCAATTTTAACACTCAGAGTGCAAGGGTTATCTACAATTTTGCACGTTCTTATTGCCTCCGTGAAATTTCTGGTATTCGTTAAAACTTATCTGATATAAGAACGATATAAAGGAAGACTGTCAAGATACAATCACCGGGTGTTAAGTGATATCATTTAGATCTATTTTAATCATAACAAATGTTAAATATTAGTCTTTTTCACTTCAGATTTGGAGGGAGATTTTTCCAATGGGACATGAAAAGAATGTTACTCCCTCCAAAGGACGTGGGAGAATGGCGAACTAATCTCGCGTGGGAAATGTATAACTACTGCACCAACAACCTACGATTGATCAACAAGGTAAAACAAGATGCATGGCTGCGGGACCACTATTTGCTCGTTAAGCACAGAGACGCCAGTAGGTATCCACTACATACCACCGAGATTATTTACAATTTTGTAGAAGAAACTCTTCCCGAGAAAGTTAAAGATCATGTTAGGAACATCACACACGGTCCTCTGGTAGCTAGGTCTGAGGAAAAAGCAATAGACATCGACAAGAACTCGACGGAAGTGTTGGAAAAGTGGCGGGAGTTGCGGAAGTTTGGTAAGTTCGATACGTTGAATGTTGTAGAGGAGCAGTGTGGGATGTTGATGAGAGAGCTGGGTGAGGATCCCTCTTTTGATCAGCTACATGCAGGCAAACATTTAGGGCTGCTGGGAGATCTGGGGTCTAATAGAAGGTCTAGAGCTGGTGCTTAGAGTTGCATTGGTGTTTATGAATAGTGTATGATTGTTATAGATCTATTTTTGTTTGCTGTTCTTAATTCAATGATCCAATTTATAGTACTTTTTCCACATACACATTACCACTCACAAGCACAAACAAACACACACAGACACAGACACACAGACACACACAGACACACACACACAGACACACACAGACACAGACACACACACACACACACACACACACGCACACACACACACACACACACACACACACACACACACACACACACACACACACACACACACACACACACACACACACACACACACACACACACAACAACAACACATAC
>JH154487.1:97475-108642 GCA_000226015.1 Mnemiopsis leidyi | reverse complement strand
ACGAGATTATATCCGTCTAACGTTCTCGTTCAGCTTTAGCTGCGTGAGTCGGGTATCACCGCGACAACAATTTTGCGCGCGGCGTAAGCACCTGGTTAGGCGAAGTTTAAGTTGTAACAAAATTTTAAAAACCATTTATGGATCTTGACCAGTTGCTACAGATCATAATTTTTTGCAACATCATTGATCATAGATGAACGTAGGTTTTTATTGTCAGACGTTGTCTGACCTGGGCCGCAACGCAAGGCAAGGTTTTTANGGGTTTTCAATAAAATTTTATACAGTTGTACGGCAGCGCGCACCCTCCTGTCATTTTATTCGAATGAGGGTCGGACGAAGTCAGACAAATATCATCTCGTAAATCAAACAATGGGTATTATGATTGAAGTTCCTGCTTGTCGCGGTGACATGATACCCGACTCACGCAGCTAAAGCTGAACGAGATCGTTTCGTTAGAACAATAGACGGATATAATCTCGTCAAAACCCAAGCTTTTAAAGTTATACTGAATGGGCTCTTGTAAGGTTGTAGATTTTTTAACTTACACCCTCCTTTATTACTCACAACCACACTTTACCCCTCATTCTGCTAAGCCGACCGAAGAAGATTGCATAGGCAATATTGCCTTTTAAGACTGGTTGATTCGGGAATCGAATCCCTGTTCTCATGTATAGAAGGATGGGTAGGTACCACTACAAAAAGATAATTTGCAATTAAAATTTCGTTAACAGTTAAACTTTCCCAGCTTTCTAACAACAAAACTTGACGATGTCAAATATGTCTACCGTTCTAACGAAACGATCACGTTTTGTCGCGGTGATTCCCGACTCACGCAGCTAAAACTATCGTTTCGTTAGAACGGTAGACGGATATAATCTCGTCAAATCATGTTCAGCTTTAGCTGCGTGAGTCGGGTATCACCGCGATCCGACAAAACAAAACAAATTTGTTTAATTTCACAAATTTGTTCAATTTACACAGGTCTATTTCTCTGAACAAGCTGTATGCCAAACATGAGAATGAGAATAAAGTGAAGTATGAAGGAAGAATAATTTAGGTTGAGGAAGGCTCTTTCTAGTTCTGTCCACTCACTTTCAACACACCAGGTGGTGTAGGTCCATTGTTTGACAATCTCCGCAAACGCCTGGCAAGCTTCATTGCAACCATAAGAAAAGAGAGATATGTAAATAACCTTGACCAAAATGGAGATCTGCTAGCTGATCACAGTTTTGGCCTGATCCCTCAGTTTCCATTCTATGAGGCATGATTTTTTTAGATTTTAAAGAATCTTAAGATTTTTACCAGTTTTTTAAACAGAAAATATTATTATTGCAGTTTTATACAAATCCTTATTTTCAGGATAAACACAGTTTTTATATAGAGACAACTATTTGAATGTAATTTTATTTTAATCTTTCATTAAAAATCCACAATTTTGTCTTTGCAATCTCATAATACTTGTATTTGACAGGATATACCTGTTGGTTCTTTGTTTTTGTTACACCTGTACCTATGCTTTTACTGAAGGGCAACCTGAAAGATTTTTGCTACACATTGGATAGCCCTGCTGCCGTGAAGCGGCGGCCTTCGGGTAGCGCGAAGCACACGGCCAACCCCCCCCCCCCCCCGGAGGGTCACAACGTGAGACAAAAAGATTTTAGATCTATTAGTGGGTATCTGTACCAGTACACTCCACGGAAGGAAAAGACAAATTTTTTTTTGTCTTTTCAATACAATTCAATTCAATATATATCAGCTTCATGGAAGTAAATTATTTTAGATCTTTGAAGTGAAAACACTGAGAATAAAACAAACGGCCAAAAGATCTTAATATATAGTGAAATTGCTAAACCAAACATGTGATTTTGCAAGTCGCACAATTAACCTTGCAAAATTGCCCAAAATTTTATTTGTGGCTGCTGGGGCATCATTACTTCAATGAACAGAAGGTCCTGTTGCTCAATTTTTCAATGTTACCTAATCATGTGGTCAAGTGACTGAGTGAGGGTCATGTGAGCTTGTTGTTTTACATTCTGACTATCTGTAGTAGAACTAATGTAGAAAAAGGTTTATTAACATTAATTAGGATTTTAAATTTTTGTATTTTAGCTTATTTGGTTGAATTTAAATTTTTAGATACTTTGGGAGATTAGTTGTGATGATGCTGTCATCATTATTTGTTATTTTATTTTTATAGAGCTCCCAAAGACTTCTGGGAAACCTTGTATATCTCTAATGTTATTACTGAACTGATGAATTCTAGGATAAGAAGGAAGATGTGATAAAAAAATGAATCTAGCTAACCCTCTCTGCAGTGGCTGTAAGTACAATTTTTTGTATACTTTCTGTCATTCTTTGTAATTTCGATAAGAAAAATGACTACACTAGCTGTCTTTAATCGTTAAAATCAGATACTACTGAAACCATTGAGCCCAATTAAACATACTGTTATCACTGTTGGTATTGACTCAAACAGACAGCCAATACAATCTATAATATATCAAAGTTAAACAATATATTCAGAGAGAAACAAAATAATAAATGCATATTTCTTTAATCAACAGAATAAATGAAAAAGTTAAAAGTCTAATTGGTGACAAGATCGACACTGTTTTTAAAGGAGTTCTGCCAACAGATGCTAGCAGGCACTGCAAGAGGCTGAGATTTAGGACCATTACGCTTTTGTTTTGGCTAACAACGACTCCATACAGCACTGAATTTTTAATGGTAGTGAAGATTTTGAAATCATAAATTTTTTGCTATGCATGTCGATCAAGTCAGACGAGTCTCAAACTATCAACAGCTACATACCTATACACCTACTTATACTCTTATATATTGCTCAAACACATCCTGAGGTTAAGCTAGGTAGGGCATTAATTGAAAAAGTTTTCTTATTTGTGGAAGAAACAAAGGAAGGTGACAGGCTAACAATGAATACAGCTCAGGATTACTGGCAGCCAAATTTAAGAATTTTATGTTAAATTTGCAAAGTTAAATGAGGGTTCCCAATTATTAATATCACCCTTTTGCAGAGACAGCAAAATTTTGTTTTTAGTTTACTTTTGTTAGCATTTTGGTTCATGTTGTAGTCACATGGGCCAACTATCTGTCGAAAAGTATTCCAAAGGCTACTGGCTCGATGGACAAAGCAGTTTGAAGGCAGGGAGAAAATAAGGAGAGTTTCTTTACCAGGTCTTTTGGACAGACTGAATAGTTCATAAAGCGAAATTTGGGTTCTGTATTTCAACAATTTGAATAGCTCGTTGCAGCAGTGGTAGGAATAACGTTTATGCACAGTCAGAATCGAGTGCTTGGTAAATAAAGGTTTTTATGTTCTCTTTTAAAAATGTCCATTGAAAGTGTTTGTTGCGCTGGTGGCCTTGTTCTTTTGCATGTTCTAAATTTATTGAGAAATGCCTCTTTGTCCCCCTTGGAATATAGGCCGAAATTTCTATCACTATTGACACTGCTGGCACAACAGCCCATGAATTGCCAAACTGATGTGAACAGCACACATGGAGCCATGCCTTTGTTGTTAAACAGAACTATAGACTAAATCCACCAGTTGGTGGAACTGGTGCCACTGGGAAGATTTCTATTGGTAATCACAACACTGGCGTCAAGTCCACCCTTTACATTACCCATCCTTACCTGGCACTCGTTGCTCACAATCAAAACTACATAGAACAATTTTCACTCAAAAGTAGATTTCGTGACTTTTTTGTACCTGAAACAAATGTCTGTAAACCAATTTTATGTAAATTTACAATGAGCGGTTTCATTTTTCAGCCTCACAGACTTTCTTAGAATAATCAATTTCCGAACTTCATTTTTTCATATTTCTATTCAAAAAGGAGATCAAATTTCACTTCTATTAAAAGTCTCTGAATTTCAACAACTGTGTTTTCTGCACTGTGGAGTACTCTTAGGCATAGCCGGCCCAGACAGCACAACACATAAGGACCAGCCATCTATAAGGCACCACATTCTCAGTGGCACCCCTAAGACCGGAGCTAATGGGCGGGTCTGTCCTGTGTGAGGTGCTAACCGTATGAGGGACCCGGTAACAGACTTAACCCATCGGGAATTTAACATTAAAGTAACAAAGAGGATTTTTTCGCCTGTATTTTTAACAAATTCACGGAACCAGAATACTAAGAAAATTATAAAATTATACAAGAAAATTAATGATTATGCTGAACGAAATCATAAGTCAGGAGGGAGTTAATCTCCATACCAATTAACTATTTGGGTTAAATAGGGATGCGACTTGTCCATTTTAATTAAGTTAATTAACCAATACTCCTCGACCAGCAACCGTTCCAACTGGTAATTGGCTAATAAATCACCTTGAAGTGTTATCATTTCAAACGAATCCTTAATTTTAGTAGTTATAGGATTTAAAGATTTACCGTCAAGTCACCCGTATCCCTATTATACAGAAAACCGTACTCTAAACACAAAACTTAAAACCCGGAAAAGTTCCGTAAAGCATAGCCATTACTGAGGTGAAGTGGTAGTCGAGGTGCAAGCTGCACCACACGGAAAACCAAGTACTAACTTGCTGGACCACGTGGTTGCCTGGCAACCTCCTGATTGGTTTCATTGGTTGAATGTATCCTTGGGAGGTTTTGATTGGTTTGTTTGGTGACGAAGAATTTGCCGCTTTCCTGGAAGCAAGTTTGTTCGGTTAGGGTTTGAGTAAGTTACTTGTTCCAACTGTGTGTGTGTATATTCCGTGCAGTGACTCGTCTTGTGTTTTTAGCGCCAATTTTACCCGTCTCTTCTCGCTCCGACAATTCAGAACTCTTTTCAATCGAGCTAAACCTTCCTCACTTAAATATTTGATTTATAAAAACATTCACATCCCACTGATCTAGAACCTAGTTGGGAAACGGGAGAACTTCTCTCCTTATTACTTCAAACTTTGCAAATTGGTAATTAGACATCGTAACGGGAATTACGTCAACTCTCAGAGGAATTAAGAGCTTTGATTTAGTCCAATATAGATTTTATCACCCTTTAAGGTGTTACATTTTTAAGAGAGCTTATTTGCACACAACCAGAGTTCTATAGCAAAATAGTTTTTCGCCTACTCGGTACCGAAAGTTTTTCTATTTGTAACGTTTACGTATTGAATTAAGGTAACCCGTTACGGAATATTTGACATATTGTAGTCGGTAACATGAACCGTTAAACGAGAGTAATCCTGGCAAGTGTGCCGGAACTTATTATGGCTCGAGCCGACATGATATCATGAATTATGTGACTAACCATTAACTCGAGAAGACTTGTGATTACTGGCGATGTGTCACACTACATACATCTGACACACCCTGTGTCTTGGTCCTGTAGTTCTTCGTTACTTTTCCTTTCAATTACACTGCTGTGTTGTCTTGTAGTATTGTTTACTTGTTTAGTTTTTTGTATTGTTCAGTCCCAGCAACTACATAATTTGCTCTGAAGACCGTTAGAATTTTATCCTCTCAACTTTTCTTCTTGCTTTTAATGTTGTCGACCTTAATTGAGTCGTTACTTCATACTTAATTTAATTTACCCATTCTGTAGAATTTAAGAACTTGACTTATGTAAATAATGGTTTAATTACCTTGCATCACCAGGGATAACATATAGCTGTTTTGAATATATAGTCTATTGTAACATTTCTGCTTCCTCTCAACACGTAAATAAAGGCTGTGTTTATAGTTTACTGCATGACGGTAGCGTCTGTCTTTTGTCTACTATTTCTCCGTCTAAGCGTCCGACACTGTGTACTATAATTGCTTGCGGAGTTATTCCTACTACATAATTTCCTGTTGCTTGTTGAACACTAATACTGACTACTTGTCCGGCAATATCGATCGTACAATTCCCTGATTCAGCTGGTCCGTCTCTTTTCCTGCTCTGTATATGCAGCTTGTTTGATTCTCGAACTGAAATTTAGAAAGAGTCACAGCTTTAGTACTTTTTGAGAATAATGACTTAAATACTTGATTTTACTGTAGACATCAAAACTTTAGTCTTAACGTTGTTCCAAAAGACAATATGTAGTAACAATCTGTATGTAGAAGTGTACTACAGTGTTGTTACATATAAAGTAGGTAAATTTCGTAGATCAGGCTCACCTTTTAGCTAGCTGTATGATAAAGCCATTAAGAGCTGTTAACTTGAATAATGTTTATACGTTCTAGAGCTTGCGATTCGGTCATTTTAACTTTAATGGTATTTGTAGGAATATTTCAAAATGCGCATAGAACTGTTTATAGCACATAGGTGATACCTTAGTTCTTTCTAAGTCCAGTACTACCTACTTATACTAAGAAGTACTTCCAAGTACGACTGCATCTTTTAGTAAACCGGTAATTTGCGAATTTTTTGTTTATTTTCACGTCTTTTCACCTCGCTTTTATTTTGCTATTAAAGTTGTTATTGAAAGATAGATTTATGAAGCCTGTGCTTCTGAAGTTGACACATTTTGATCTCAAACGACCGTGTCAGATTCCCGCCATGTAAACATTCCAGCTCCCTACTTCCACCCTACATAGAAGGTAGTTCTACACAGCTCCCTACCTCCACCCTACACAGAACCTACACAGAACCTACATAGAACCTAGTTCTACTCCAGCTCTACAACACTAGACCTACACTACTAGACCTACAAGAGGGAGTGTGTGACTGATATCAGACAGAGTATGGATGGAGAGGATAGCGTTGTTGGCTGTCTACAAGTTTACACGGAACGTCGCTACTAACTACCACAAGGTTGTACAGGGCGGGGTAGAAAGACGGGGTAGAGGGGTGGCAAAAACAGTTTTTTTACTGGTAGAGTGATAGGACGATTTCAGAAATTTCGGTCAGAAGTATTTTCGGTTAGAGGCAACTTTTCTGCGGTCATAATATGTATGTAATATGTCTCCTCTTACGTCCAATAAAACTTTCCGAGCAATTGTTAAGTCAAATTCTTTGTAGGGAACAAACTGTTCCAACATCTAGCCCTATCTAGACTGTACCACACACTGTCCAACACAACCTACATGTAGAAAAGCAACTGTAGCAGCTAATTGTATTCATGAATATGGTCGTGTGTTATTGGTTGAAGTATATGTTGGAATATTTTTATTGGAGCATCTTGAATCATAACTAATTAACCAATCTACTAATTAGTTCTCGAGTGTCGGGTAGAATCTACTGACTCTTATCTTCCAGCAATCTAGTAAGTTACTTCCAGACATGACTAATCGAGGTGTCTTGTACAAACTGTAACGCGTTTCTTTATAAACCGTCTTTATAGCGTTACCAAAGCAACTGTTTTTAGGGGAAATCTACAAATTTCTCCAATCCACATGATCAGTACTTCACTAAGCAATGCAGACCACTCATAATAAAGGAACAGATCACCATGACAACAGGGTACACCACCATCGGCAATGAGCTGTGTATTTGTGATCCAGACCCAACTCAGTAGTATACACAGTGTACTACTCAACTCTATCTACCAGCTAATTGGTAGTGTTAATCTTCCTCTACCAACTCTATACCTAATCCATACCTCCACATCTACTGGGATTTACCGGGATCTACTGGGATCTACTGGGATCTAATGGGATCTACCGGGATCTACCGGGATCTACTGGGATCTACTGAGATCTACCGGGATCTACTGAGATCTACTGGGATCTACTGGGATCTACTTGGATGTACTGAGATCTACTTGGGTCTACTTGGATCTTCTTTATCCCGAAAATTTAATCCATGTTTTCATGAAAACGTGGATTATTTGATACCGTAGTCCGTATATATAGTACCTCAGTGGTTTGTGATATATTCGGTACGAAAACTGAACGGCTGTTCCTCCATAATACTAAATTACCTCTATAATGTGTGATTATT
Organism: Mnemiopsis leidyi; assembly: GCA_000226015.1. Classification (NCBI taxonomy): domain Eukaryota; kingdom Metazoa; phylum Ctenophora; class Tentaculata; order Lobata; family Bolinopsidae; genus Mnemiopsis; species Mnemiopsis leidyi. The sequence continues at coordinate 100,749 of JH154487.1, read as the reverse complement.
GTTCCAAATATTGATCTCAAATACGGAAGTGAACTGGTGTATATCATACTCCCCTCAGCAATATAATAGTAACTTCACTGATAACTATACTAGAAACTATACACGTGTTGTGCACTACCCTTCCTCCCCCCACGTTTACATTTTCTGTATTTACTTTTAATATACAGCTATATATAGCTAGAGCACTACTGTTAGGACTGTTACAACTATTCTAGTGCTCTAGTGGGATTACTACAGTATAGTACTAGTGCTCTAGTACTACAGTATTTCTGTACAACACAAGACAAGAAGACCTGGTACTTATTGTAATTGGAAGTTGTTTACTGGACACTGTGTCCAGACTGACAGACCATTAGATTTACAGTTGTAGTACACACTGCAAACAGTTGTAGTACACACTGCAAACAGTGCTAGGGTTACAGTGCTCTATTGCTCTGAGTAACTCCTAAGTGTTGGGTGTAAGATCTAAGCTTATATCACTATGCTACACTTAACCTGGAACCGACATAACGTCTAGATTCCTGAAAGTCAACAAAAAGTTAAATTCTCTGGGGGAATTTTCATCTCGAGATTCAAGTAGAATTAAATTACGAATTACATACCCTTAATTGATCTAAGTTAATTAAATCTAAGTGTCCGTTAAAATAGCTGTTAAATGATACACATGTGTTGTTTCCTGCTACATTAACTTGTTAAACTTAAAGGCCATGTAAGCGAGATCCGGTAATGTTATTGAAACTGTAAACTTAAAATAGAAAATAGGTCCAGCGGTAGACAGGACAGTAAACCAGACTCTTACTGATCGAGTAATGTCTTGGAAAGTTAACTTGTGAAATGGCTCTTACTTAAAGTGAGAAAGTGTAATGGCTGGTCTTTATGTCCAAATTCTGCTTATATCTTTCTGATCAGATTCGTGAGGACAAATTAAACAGTCGTTAATTAAAGAAGAATCACGTTCCAATGTTCTACATCATATTCATACTCAATAGATTTGTCGTATTTGTAGTGTTGAAATAGTTAGAAACTATTTCAACACTACAAATTTAATACATGTATTGAGTAACAATGTCAAAGTAGCTGATAATGAGAAAAATATTTCTTCAATAACTTATCTCATTTCATTGCCTCCACAAATAATTGTCCTGTTAAAATAGTTTGAAACTGTAATGAGACCTAATAACCCTCACTGCTACATCGAGCTGGTTAAGTGTTATAAAAAGTTATGATTTCTGCTCACCTGCTGGGACATGTTTATGTACTGTTAATATTGGTAGTCTACAACTCTACAACTCTACGACTCTTGTTGTAAATGTCAACACTTAACGTGGGGTAGAGGTGTAGTGGTTAACATGCTGTTATTGGCGACAGTGGATGTAACTTTACAACTTGCACTAAACTCAGGGAATTGGCTGGTAGTTACTGAGATCATGTCGTGTCACACTGTGTGTTGTCGTGTCACACTGTGTGTTGTCGTGTCACTGTGTTTACATGATACATTGTTGGTGATAGAGAGGTGTAGAGATAAACTAGAGATAAAGTAGTGAAGTGTTGACTGATTGAATAAGGGAGAGTGTACATTCTACATATTCTATGTCAGTGTACAATGTACAGTATACACAATGTACATTTTACATAATGTATATTGTACCAATACATACTGGGCATTGTACGTCATACACTGTACAATATAACATATATAGACAACTCAAAGTTACTGATATAGTTGAGTGTAGTTTGCGAATTGTATATTAGTATATACACTATTGTACACTACTATACAGTATACAAACTGCTATACACTACTAAACACTAATATACACTAATATACACTACTATACTCTACTTAACACTACTATACATTAATATACACTACTATACATTAATATACATCACTATACATTGATTATATACACTTCTATACACTACTCTACACTACTATACATTAATATACATGACTATACTACTATACACTATACATAAGGCTTCTTCTTCCCAGCCAACTAGACAACATAAGACAGTTTTTTGTCAGTTGTATACAACTACCAGTCTCTCCTCGTTGTACTTGCTGTACAGTAACACACATAATCTTACACAGGCAAATTTATATATGTGTTTGAGTAGTTAAATTTTTGTTAGCTTTTGAAAAATTTATCGGGAATATCAAGTTTCGCATCGTTGAGTTAGTGCTAGAATTTACCAATAAATATATTAGTCTGACAATTTCCACTTTCAGTATCGACATGAGGTGGAGGGGATGCTTGAAAAGTGCCAAAAAAAGAAGTGTGAAGACAAAGTTGAGACCTCACCAGCAGTCTCAACACAACATGTCTCAACTTTAGTAGAGACAAGAGAGGGCGGGACGGGCGAGGAGACGGGGGAGAGTAGGAGGAGACTTACTCGGCAAGTCACCAACAAACTTCTTCAGCTTAAATGTGAGTGAAATGTAAATCGTTTGATAAATGTTTCATTTAAAGTTCATATTTAAGATATACCCTTTATTGAATACTATATTCCTGAATTGAGAGTCCTTATATAAATTGTAAGTCCTAGATTAAAGTTGGATATTGATCAGGAAAATCAAGCGAGAAATTCTGTCCCTTGAGTTGCCTTTTACTGAGGTTTACACCAACAAGTTATACAAATTAGCCTACCTCCTTTACACGACATTCTTACATGTCAGAGCAACGTCAAGTAGAAGATCTTGATTTATATAGATCTCTGAGTGGCTGTGTCACTTTGTCTAGCTTGCAATATTACATTGCCAAATTCGCATGATTTTTCTGTCGTGAGTGCTGTTAATGACTAAAATCGTACTTCAATTTGTAGATTACATGAGTTCTACTATCTTACTTTATACTGAAGTCAAGCCACCGGTTACTTGGCTACAGCTTGGGGCTAGGCTGTCTCGTCATTTATTTTTGAGCCTCCTTAAGTTTCACTTTTACAACTCACACAGAATGACGGTTTATGATTGTACTTGTCGCTTCCATATCCAATAAGAAAATACATACTACATTATAAAATATACAATCTCCATTATACTGGCAACACCTGATTACTCCACTGTTCCCTCACTGTTGCCCAGCAACTAACCACACCACCGTGCTCTGTTGCCCAGCAACTAACCACACCACCGTGCACTGTTGCCCAGCAACACACCACACCACCGTGCTCTGTTGCCCAGCAACACACCACACCACCGTGCACTGTTGCCCAGCAACACACCACACCACCGTGCTCTGTTACCCAGCAACACACCACACCACCGTGCTCT
>JH154487.1:80683-91394 GCA_000226015.1 Mnemiopsis leidyi | reverse complement strand
AACAGTTAAATGTTCAGGTACTACCCTACAACAACAGTTAAATGTTCAGGTAGTACCCTACAACAACAGTTAAATGTTCAGGTAGTACCCTACAACAACAGTTACGAGGGTGGCTACAAGAAACTCTGGGTACGACAGAACAGTTTAATTTCTCAACCAGCTGGAGTAATGGTATCCTTCTCTGTAGGCTCCTTCACGCATACAGGTATAGAATAGTAGATCATAGTAACGTCAATGAGTAATGTCAATATTCCTTTAAAATCCTAGACTAACATTGACATAGATTGAAATTGCATCACCCCGTACATAAAATAATTGTAACATATTTGTAAGATTATGAAAGCGCTGTAACACTTTAGAATTACATAGTGTCGATTTTCACACCCCTGTTTGCCAATAGTAGCGGTCATAGGACTGTTTTTGAAGTGGAATGTTGTTTAGATGCTGTAAAAACAAAAGTAAACATAGCACTAATACCACTTCTCCACCACAGGCCAGACAAAGTAGACATGGCTAGTGTCAGCAAAATGTCTCCAGTTGAGCGAGTTCAGCACGCACTCAACGTCGCTAAGTCTTGTTTCTCTGTGGAACCTCTACTTCTACCTCACGGTACGTTGTCATGGTAACACGTGGTATGTTGTCATGGTAACACGGTTTGTTGTCAAGGTAACACTGTACGTTGTCAAGGTAACACTGTATGCTGTCATGTTAACACTGTACGTTGTCACGGTAACACTGTACGTTGTCATGGTAACACGGTACGTTGTCATGGTAACACGGTACGTTGTCATGGTTTACACGGTACGTTGTCATGTTAACACTGTACGTTGTCATGGTAACACTGTACGTTGTCATGGTAACACGGTACGTTGTCATGGTTACACGGTACGTTGTCATGGTAACACTGTACGTTGTCATGGTAACACTGTACGTTGTCATGGTAACACGGTACGTTGTCATGGTTACACGGTACGTTGTCATGGTTACACGGTACGTTGTCATGGTAACACGGTACGTTGTCATGGTAACACGGTACGTTGTCATGGTAACACTGTACGTTGTCATGGTAACACTGTACGTTGTCATGGTAACACTGTACGTTGTCATGGTTACACGGTACGTTGTCATGGTAACACGGTTCGTTGTCATCATAACAAGAAACATTGCTAAATTGTAATGCAAGTTCGCTGGCCCTGATTTGCCAAATATCCGGGAAAGTTTGATCTGAGTCCAAGTTGTAACCCAACACCCAGAAAGGAATGTTGACTGTTTGTACACAGTACAGTTCATCTTACTCTGTAATTAGATTCTGACATATATGGTTCACATTGTGTCCTTGGTCTTTCAATACAATATTACTTTTAATTAGATACGCGTCCCTTGGGATTCCTGCGTAAGGAGATATTGTGGAGTATGGAGATAATTCTCTCTACTTTTCTATAGACAATGGCTATGTCGGAATATTTCTGTGAATAATAGGTTTTACACTGAGAGAGGGCGGTAGTTGCTCTATTCCTCGTGAAAGTAGTGTTAATGAAGATGAGTAGCGTTGTGAAACACACCTGGTGTTGGGGAATGTAACAGGTGGTGTGTTGCTGTACTGTTGTAACAGTAATAAATCTACTTGTGGACAATATACTTAGCACTGTAATGTTGTAGACCCCGCACCTACCACTCCTGGACTTACTCAACTAATTAAATAGGTAGTTAGCATCTGTGGTTAGGTATGTGAGGGATGAATTAACGTAGGTCGTAGATAGAATCTAAACAGCTGGAATCTCATTAAAATGAGTCTCATTGTGTTCAGTAGATACAAAGTCACCACTGATTTTTGGAACCTTAAAATGCTAATCTGAACCTCATCTCAAACTCATTCAAAACGTTTCCGTATCCAACACAGATTGACTATACTTTGCAACAATCTACACATTGTTTCTACGCAATATCCCCCTATATTCGGTCTGCTGATTATACCCTAGCGACTCACCATTCTATTCAGTTGTCTACAAATCTGTACAGTATACATTAACTACTGCAGTAAAATGGTGTATACAGTCAATAATGTGTAGTGTGTATAGATCCACCTAACTGTGACGTAGGAGCAGTGTGATAAAGTTATTGACAAATAATTAGCGTGTCTTTGTGTTGGGACCTGTTATTTTACCTCCCTCTGAGAGTTTGAATAGAAGCGCCAATAAGGGAGCCAATGAGGGAGCCAATGAGGGAGCTTTGTTTAGACACACACACACATGCAAAGTAGCTGTGTGTATCTGATCTATTGGTTCAAACTTTGTTGTAATTTACAAAGTTTGAGTATCAAAGAAGCCTAGATATTAGTTGATGGTTCGGTCTCGAGAAAATACTGTTTGAGTTTCAGGAAAAGGGGCTAAAATGGGAGAAAATCATTGTAATTGTCAATACAATTTCGGTTGGATATAAATGTTACCAATAGAATCACAATACTTGTAACCACTAATCACAGATCTGACTATTTTCTAAATTATTGACACATATTTATCTGTTCTAAAGCGTTTGTACGAGGTTACCAAGGAACAGTTCCTATAGTAACTATAGTAACTAGAGTAACTATAGTTACTAAAGTTATTATAGTATCTAGACTTATAAGTTTACACCTCCCAGATCTAGCTACCAGTATTCCCGACGAGCGGGTAGTGTTGGTATATTTGTCTGTTCTGAAGAGTGTGCTACAGAACAACATGACATCCAGACAGAGGACTACATACTTTCGGGTTCGATACTTTTTATCGTTTGTTAGAATTAAAGATACCCTGTAACTTTTGTTTTTTACTAGTGTTACTAACATTAAATCACTGATTTTACTGTCGTTACTAAGCTAATATTACATATTTGATTACAATTACTAAGCTTAAGAGCTAAATGTTCTGATTTTACTACCGTTACAAAAGTAACTATAGTAACCAATATAACTAGATTACCACGGTTACTAACCTAGAAACTATTGCCAGTACCTAACAAGAGAACCCAGGAGCTGCAAGAAGAGACAGGTGTTATAATGACGGAACTGGAGGCAGCACAAGAAGAGTGTGTCGAGGAGATGGCTAGAGAGTGGAGGAAACTGAGAGACAAACTACACTCCCATCATCCCCCTCAGGGACTCAACGAGGTGAACTGTAGTAGACTTTTACTGTAGTTTCTTTATCTATACTTTATCTATACTTTATCTATACTTTATCTATACTTTATCTATACTTTATCTACTTTATCTATACTTTATCTATACTTTATCTATACTTTATCTATACTTTATCTATACTTTATCTATACTTTATCTATACTTTATCTATACTTTATCTATACTTTATCTATACTTTATCTATACTTTATCTATACTTTATCTATACTTTATCTATACTTTAACTATACTTTATCTATACTTTATCTATACTTTATCTATACTTTATCTATACTTTATCTATACTTTATCTATACTTTATCTATACTTACTTTATCTATACTTTATCTATACTTTATCTATACTTACTTTATCTATACTTTATCTATACTTTAGTTTCTATATCTGTACTTTAGTAGTATATCTGTACTTTAGTTTCTATAGATCTGTACTTAAGTTTCTATATCTGTATTTTAGTTTCTATATCTGCGTTACCTGTTATCTTCTAGAGGTTTTTTTCTATCTTTACACAGAATATAAACTGTCTTGTAAAAACAAATTCTAAGTAAAACTTTATTTCAATATTTGCAGGTGTTCCTGGTGTCGTCGCGACAGTTAGCTTCTCAATATGCCAAGTGTAACAAGGCTGCTCAGGACAAACTACATGGTTACTCAGCCAAGGTTTCTTTTGTTATATCTAGTTCTCAGTAATCTGCCTGTCCCTACTCGTTCGATCATTTTGGCCTATTTCTGAGGTTTCACAACTGATGTTTTATTTTCTGTAGCTTAACAACTAGTTTTGTCATTTCTGAGGCCCCAAAATCCCACCTATATTATTAGATATTGCAGTGTTGACCGTTATGTTTCAGTTACAGCAGCTGGACAAGTTCCAAAAGTTTGAGAAGTTCGAGAAGTTCGAGAAGGAGATAAAGCGTTTAAAACACTTGGCTAACTACGTACACGCCTACAGAGACAGTCTCGCTAAAGTGGTCAGTGTCTACTGTTTCCTGTTTTCAGAACTGTTTTTAACTGCTGTTTTTTATATATTTGTGTGGTGTTTTGTCACGTTATAGTCATTCACTTTTTTTCTTGTTTAATTCGGCTTGGACGGGGTCGATGCTAAATTTTCCATTTTACCATTTTTCACCATCGGTCTCGCCCCATTTAATATAACTCTTAGTTTTGACTTTTAGTTAAGTTTCGTTTTTTGTGATCTTTGAGGACTTATCTTTTCTTTTGAAGGTATCGTGCAAAGAGCAGGTATGTTTGTGTTACATGTCACTGTGTATTAGTCATAAATAGCACTGTTTCATAAACGCTATCTATAATGTACACTCGGTATACGTTCAACTGTGTATATGTACAAACTACAAAGTACTCTATATGTACTCTGTTATATAAATTGTAAAATCTACACTATCAACTTTCCTCTATTAACATTTTACAGTATGTTCTGTGTAGCCTTATTTATAGTGTATAATGTTTGTGTTCTTCATGTTTGTGTTCTTTAGCACAATTTGTTGACAAAGTTTGATCCAACATTAACAACCACCCTTAAATCTACACCATTTCATCCCTCTCAAATCCGACATATTCCACACCTAGATAATATGTTTTAACTTCCTACATATTATACGTTTGTTCAACCTCCCAAATTTCAAGCTCCCATTGTTTTGTATGTTAACGTACGGTAGCTATCACTTCTCCGATGTTTCGGCGGTTCTGCAAGAGTATGAAAACCGCGGATAGACGTGTAGTTTGTAGTTGATACTTTGAGGTTATCTTTCAAATTCTCTTGTCAATTAATTTGGACTTTTAATTTCCGAACTTGCTTCTGTTTAATGCTTTGTTTTGCGATTTATATTCTAAGTCTATTATCGCTCTCCAGTTAGCTATTTGTGTCGCTCGATTGCCAAACAAACGAAAGGTCGTATGATCATAAACTGAAATATATGCTTTAGCGTAACGTTACGGTGAAAAATTTCTTAGCATATTTGTTGAAATAAGCTGACATTTATGATTAACGCCTCACGGGAACAGTAATTTTCCGTGCTGATTGGTTTGGACACCAAAGACAACAACAATATCATGAAGTTTGAACTCTTTTTACGTTATAACATTCCTAGAGCCTAATTGAAGATAATCAGTTGACAAATATGATGATTCCAATACTAAAACAAAAGTTTAGTCATAGGAAACTTAAGTTATGAGTTTATGTCATAGTCTAATTTGTAACGCGCGGAGCATCTTTTTTGATGAAAACATTTAACAGTGGACGAAATTTGGCGCGTGACTCAAACATGTTTGTTAATGCATGTACGCGACAACGATATCATTTGTTCATATTAAGACTTAATAGTGATAAACTACTTAAATAATATGTAGCGCGATCACATGCCTCAAATATTAAATTTTAGAATGGCTGGTTCATGGTCCCATGACTAAGAGCTAAAGGAATAAAAAATGTACACAGAATTCATTTCTCGAGTGTACATATATATAGTGTTTATTTCTCAGAAGGTGGCTGTTTCACGAAATGTACATGGCCATTAATACTTACGGTTCAACCCTCAGTAGAATTAACAGGAGGTTGTTCTAATGTAAAGTAGACAAATGAGCAGTTTGTTATCCAAGTGTTTTTTTCGTGCAAGGCACAAATATGAAATTTATCGAGCAAATTCCAAATTGTATGTTTTACACACACATTATTTTGTTCGTTACTCACGGAAAACTTTTCTAAATAACAAATTTTGAACTTCTGAACGTGTGAATTGCGATGCTCTATTTTGATGCAATTAACAATTTAACATGGTTAAATTGTTGTTCCTGTTGACACTCAAGATTAAAATGTTCCGTTAATTGAAATGTGAGATGAACGGAAGCATACACTTAGATAGAAACCGAGTTCGGAGATGCGACCACTGATGAGATGCCTCCTCAAAGATGGGTCTATGGTTGGATCTGACTTCTGGGTCCCACCACCGCAGTAGGCTTTTCGTAGTCTTCTGTATCTCAACCTTCAACGAATGCAAATACAGAGTAAGGATAAATTTAAGGTAAGGATATATTAACAGAACATAATTTAGATTCGATGTTTTCCACTCTGAACATAATACTCAAATTAAACTTTTAAACGAGGTAATCAATAAATTTCAAAGGTAACTGTTCACGCATAGTTTTCCTCTGCAAAACTCTGACAGTTGTTATGAATTTAATAGTACTCTCTGTCAGTTCATCTGGTCATGTACATGTAATCATTTAGTTGCTTAAGTTTAATTTGTCTCATGGGAGCTCACTCTTCTTTAAAAAAATCCAAGTAGACGAAACGCCCGATTACTTCTGATCCAGTAGCCCAATCCCACACGACATGGTTTAATTTAGGATTAAAATAAGAGATTCGCAAAATCCCGAGTGTTGGCTTGAGAATTATCTGTTTCGGATATCTGTTTCGGATTCAAAAGGTTGAAACTCAGTTACACTCACTGTCCACTGAGCCTCTAAGTCTTATTCCAGTTTGTAACCATGCTTGGTTGATATAAAAGTTAGCATCGGTGAAGCTGACCGAAAGTGATTCTCTGTTATTCAACCCCTAACGTACGACGAGCGTGATCTGCCATTTTTGGCTCAGAAATCGAAAGCACAATCCTCTTAGTCACTGACCGTTTAACTTATGTTGTCTTGCGTTTGGCGTGCACATTAGAATAATAGAATAACCGGACAAATTAATTTCCTGAATTTACTACATGTGGAAATGTTGTCAGTTAAAATATATGCTCCCTACAAATCATGTAGCTAGGTTGATTCATGGACCCACCAATAACAACATTACACAACCGTCACCAATTGCAATCAGTTCGCACCGCTAGGAGTCGAGCTTTCTCAAAGTAAGGACCTGAAAAAGGTCCCTCCCCACTTGAAACCATATTCATTAGAATGTTTTTAGTTCAAATAGAAGCATGGGCCAAGTTTTCATGGCAACTGGCAAGTCGTTATCCCTGTATTTTCGTTGATTGCATGTTGAACTTGACTTATGTATAAATAAAACAAATTTTTACTGAATCGGGCATTTCAATTTTGATTTATCGATTAAATTTTTTAGTTCTCAAAGCACGGATTTATCACCATGATCAATAAAATACATGGTACAGCAAATTCATAGTGCATACCTATTCATGCTATTACTGAAGCATTTTTTCGCTCTACAACAAAAATGGTTAAGCTTTTTTTTCACAGCATTGCCTGGAATTTTTCACGTCTCATAGATCGTTAAACATATCAACCGAAAAACGCTGACAATTGTTTTCTAGCGCATGGTATTCTCTGCCGGTGCATCTTGTCTGGAAAATTCGATCGTTCAACTCCCTTAGTTTCAAAGGTCGACTCATGGGGACCCACTCTTCTTCTCTAAATCCTGGACTGACCAACTGCTGGTTGCGGTAGACATATCGTTTCGGGGAAAGATTTGGAGCATGAATCCAAACGTCAGGGTTGGAGGGGCCTTGAACTACGCAAAGGGCAGCATGATCTTTTCTCGTCTCCTGTAGCAGAGCTCTAAATGGAGCGTCGTTTTCTTCAAGTTCGTCTAGAGGCTTAATAAAATCTCCGTTTCCAAACTGAGCTATGAAGTAAGCCACTCTAGGAGGACTGAGAGCCCTGCACTCAGCTCTGGCTACAAAGGCCCAATGTTCCGTGGGAGGGAGCTCTACCACGGTGTTAACCACATCTCTGGCGGTGTGAAGACCTGTCGGAAGAAGAATCCAGCAACCCCAAATAGCTTTGTGTGTGAAGACGTATAGTTCTCCTTGGAGACTGTTCATAAGAGGTTCGTCCACCAGGATTGGTCTATCGTCCGGTCCGACGAGGTCGGCGTTCTTGTCTTGATGCCTCAGAGTATAGTACCTGGCGGAAGCTCCGGCTGAGTATGATGCCCCAATTGCAGCAGCTGATCCTAGGACAGTTCCAGTACCAGCTGCAGCTACAGCTGCTGGAAGAGCCGCAGCTGATGCGCTAGCTTCTGCCAAAAATGGGGCTACAGCTGGAATAAAACTCATATTCCTGAAAATATATCGTGTTAATGCTGTATAATTTTATTATCGCTAAAACTTGAATGTATAGTGAAACAAGGTGGTCATTTACACAAAAATGTTTTCGATGTACTACATCTTTATCAGTCTGGAAAAAATTTCATTAATTTAAGATAAACAATCGCAACGAATAAAGGAAGATGAAGCTTTCAATAAATTTAGCTGTTGGACTGAGTTTTGAGCTCTTCTTGAACCTGCGTTACTTTTTTGTATCGAAAAAGCTATGGGGTTGTTTTCATTTACAACTGTTGAATAATACAAAACCGTTACAATTGTGAGATTACAATTGATTAAATGACTAGTCACTTAGTCATTGCTTAAATCAGGGATTCGATCGTTCGCTGTGGCGATAAAATTCGGACACACTTTGCACACGAGGTTTGGGGCTTTGTAACACTGCACAATATATAAGGGAAAAGGAGGCTAAGGGCAGAAACAACAACAAAGTGACAGATGTTAAACAGCAACTCACGTAACCGAAGTCAAATCGAGAACTCACTTTTGCTTTTGAAGTTACGCTTTACATATACAGCGTGATGACTTAATGCTAAATACTGCCTACATCATACACGCTTATTCATTTTGTTCTTGATTCCAGAATGTTGCCATTCTTGCTAATGTGTGCAGCCATTCTCAAGAACATTGTATACAGTAGAATTAAATCAGGCTGCAGAGCAACATCTTTCCACTGCTACACGATGAAAAAAAATACCTTTAAACGGTAGTGTCACTACCCTTTCTTGTTAACTAACTTCGCCGAATAATTTAGAATGGCCACACAAAGAAGAAACCCGCTGACCGGAGAATGGATTATTGTGTCCCCACATCGGATATCTAGGCCTTGGGGCGGCGAGAAGAGCTCCTCTACTGGACAGGTCATTGCTTTTCTTTATGTTACATTAACTCACTATAAATTTCGCAAGAAACTGAATGAAAATTTTCCCATAACAGTCGGACAAGCGATGGATTGTAGGGAAATTCAAATTATATCTTCAACATTAGGAGGTAGAGTACTTCCGTAATTGACATCATCAGTACCTCAAATTATTTGTATAATAGTAATTATTTGTATAATAGTAGTGTTGAAAGTATTAATTTCGCATGACTTATATTATCAGATACAGAAATGGGTTGCGCTTTTAATAAGTTACATCCTATTTTCTGCAGGGTTTCACGAAGGTGTCGACCTATCTCTCACCCGGGGCTACCCGCTCTAATGGAGCTATTAACCCTGAATACACTTCTACCTTCGTCTTTCCTAACGATTTCTCCGCTCTCATCCCCATCACTCAATCCCAACCAGATCAGGACATAGACATTTCTCCTATTGACAGTAACGCAACCAAAACCCCAACTACCAGTGGTGCAGATTCTGGCACAACTCCAAATAAAGATCTGTTCCAGAGTCTGCCGGCGGGAGGGGAATGTCACGTGATGTGTTTCTCCCCTCACTCTGACCTGTCTCTCCCTTTGATGAGGGAGGAGGACATTCAGCTTGTCATTAGAGAGTGGATGAGACTGTCTGACCAGCTAAAGTACAATTTATACGTGCAGGTGGGTTGCTGCGTTATTCGTCGTATTTAGAAGAACAACAGCGAAATAAACTGCATTTTAAGGAATAATCCCAGGAATCCAATTGTAGACAAATTAACCACCCTCCCAGATATTTGAGAACAAAGGAGCAATGGTAGGTTGCAGCAACTCGCACCCTCATTGCCAAATTTGGAGCTCAAGTTTCATGCCGTACCTCATATCACTCGAAGATAACCATCAGAGAGAATACTTCGCCAAACACAACTCACCCCTTTTGGTTTGTCTTCCCTCGCAAAGATATTTTAGTAGACTAGGACGTGGCTCGGTAGTTGAAACTCTTATCGGTTTATCGTATGGTTGCCTCACAGCTGTTGGTTTTCAAGTCGCCCACACACGGTCAACTTAGACAAAAATGGTGGCTGTTTTAAAGGAACAGTGTTAGGGTAGAGCACTAGAGCAGTTTGTATAAATTAACTACATTTACACTATAGCTTGTCAGTGTACATTGTACATAGACTGTACATCGGTTTGTGAATTCTTTGCTCTGCCCAGGTGGACTACCTCGAGGAAGAACTAAAATGTAAGTCTCGAGTAGTCGAGGAAAGTGCCTACTGGGTAGCTCTAGTCCCATACTGGGCTAAGTGGCCCTTCGAGCTGCTAGTTCTTCCCAAGCGTCACGTGACACAACTAAGGCAGCTCTCTGACGAAGAGGTTTCTTTCCCTTACCTTGCTCATATTCAGATCATATGGTTGTAATATTCAGCGGTGATTTTAGAATGTAGCTTAACTTGGGTGATATTCTGATGATTTTTGTCACAATTATTGTATAGTTGATGGGAAAAATACCACCACTTATTGTCATTAAAGGGTTGATAGTTTTTCATACGATTTACTTCAGGTTGTAGATCTGTCAGGCACGATGAAGCGATACCTGACAAGG
>JH154487.1:30068-72656 GCA_000226015.1 Mnemiopsis leidyi | reverse complement strand
TGACTGGTTTGTACTGTCATTGACTGGTTTGTACTGTCATTGACTGGTTTGTACTGTCATTGACTGGTTTGTACTGTCATTGACTGGTTGGTACTGTCATTGACTGGTTTGTACTGTCATTGACTGGTTTGTACTGTCATTGACTGGTTTGTACTGTCATTGACTGGTTTGTACTGTCATTGACTGGTTTGTACACGATTCTTTTGATATGTACAAGAGATCGAGTATGCCATATGTGATATGTACATTCTATCTGATCTCTAAAGAACATAAGGGAGCAGGTGCACTCAGCAGCAAACAATGTGTACAGCCTGAGAATGTACACACTTTGGGTTTGACATAGGGGTGTACCGATGTTGATACACTCAAATTGAACGAACGCACCTTTTTATTGTTTTCTAGTAAAAATTATGAACCGGGAAAATTATATTTAATCAGTATTCACCACAGAGTGTTGATACTTTGAATCTATATTGAATAATATACAGACTGACCGAATTAGTCAGTAAAATCGTATCTGCTATGCGACTAAGGACTTGATCGCATTTTGATGTAAAAGTTAATCTTGTTTTATGCCATCTGTCGTTGTATTTTATTACCTACTACCCTTCATTTGTACTCTCAGTATTTTGTTTTTTATTTCGCTCTTTTTTGTGAGATGCGTCCATCTCTGTGACGTGTCGGAAAGCACCAAAATTTCCTGCATACTTTTAAATGCAAATTTAATTTCCGTCAGACACTCAAGCCTGATCACATACGAGATTCTGCTTCCCTTTTAATAAAAACCTTCTATAATTCTAGTTTATCAACTCACCTTCGCAACTTAAATGTTTCATGTCAAGATAGCATCAACCCTCAGACACATTGTCACTATATTTACTGTATTTACTGTATCGGATATATATATTCGCGAAGTTGTGTGATGCGTGTTTAATATCCTGGTTGTTTGGTAGCTGTATATATATATATCTATATATTGGGTAGTGATACCGTTAAAGTTGACATCAGTCAAACTCTTGTTGCTCTCGTTTTGTCGATGTATCGTTTGTGGTGAAGCATTTATCTTTAATATTGTGTGTCAGTGAAATTGTTAGATGTTATGTTATCGCAAGACGTCAAATTTTTCTATTTGCACGGTACCTTCATACCTATTCCGTCGCTGTATCTTGATATTCTTTATCTTGATTTTCCTTGCTCTATAACCCTCATCTCCCCTAGGATATCTACAAACACGCATTTCCTGCGACACCACCACACGAGAAGAAACCAGGACCATATGTGGACTCAGACTACGACATACCCTCTATATCCTGCAGTGCGACTCCTCTCCACTACTCCCGCCCTATGAACTCTCCCGCCACCAAGCGGAGACTTACCCGCGGTCCCTCCTCAACCTCCCTCCCCTCAGAGGACGATCTAGGGCTGCTCCCTGAAAAGAAGAACTCCGCCACTAAACAGTATGATGACCCTGATGTCTCCAAGTACCTTAGAACTTCTCTACACAGAGGCAGCATGTGTGGGCCTCCTCCTCAAGGTTTTAAGGATCTCCTGCTAGATTTTGAGGAAGATGACAACTCTTGTCCGTGGCAGATAGCTTCCGTGAAGCGGAACGTGGACGAGATGGATCTTGGAGACGTTGACCCGGAAGATCCGGTCCGAGAGATTATCAGGCGGAGAAAGATTGCCCTCAAAGCTAGGGAGGGGAGAAACACGTCCCCGTTAGATAGCCCGGATTCAGTCAGACTTAAAAATAAGACTCAAGAAGAGTATTACACGGGCAGCTCTAAAGTTATACACCAGAGCGAGGAAGGAGAAATAACGATCAGATCGGATCGGAAAACAAAGCTGTACAATAAGTTCAAGAAATACCACCTGGTCCAGAGTTTAGATGATCTGAAGGAGGAGAGCATGCTGGATCTGTTGGAGGATAACATGTTTGTAGCAGACGATGAGGACTACGTAAGTGTCTCCTCAGGCTCTATAAGTCTGTTCGGTGATGAGGAAGAAGAAGAAGAGGAACTGACAGAGAGTTTCCTCCCTCTCATGGAACACTGCGTTAGTGTTGAGAGTTTACTCTCCGATATTGTCGAACTAACCAGCAATTCTGACCTCGACACCGCACATCAGAATGTTGACTTTTCCGACACTGCACCCATAATGCTGTCACGAGACTACGATTTCGAAGTTCACAAAACAGTTGTGGTCACTGAAGTCCAACATGACGACCCTGCAGTCCAGCGCCTATTTGAAAAACCTTCTGATAACGGAATGAGTAAAGAGCAGGATCCTGTGAAACTTGAAGGTAGGACTTACTCCTCCCAGTGCACTGTTTGGTTACGCCCCGACAAACAGCGGTCTAAGTCACCTGCTGGAGAACCCAAGATTTACTCAGCCGATGTGACATGTGTGTACGGAGACAACACGATAGTCAGCGAGGTGACTCCAGGCAAGGATATGAGTATATTCCTCTCCCCTCACTCCCCAACGGAACAAGCATCGGGATCTCCTCCAAGAACTCCTCTCAAGATTGATATATTACCAGCAGAGAACTCATTTAGTACTCCAAACCCTGATAAAACTGTCCACATAACCTACGCAAACAATGCAGATTCCATACTTTCACGGTCCTCTCTTCAGACTTTCACAACCAAAATTTTACCCAGAGAAGCCACTATCGTTGATGATGCAGAGATATCACTCAGCCCCCATGTTTCAGAGCTGTATGACAGCGGTGTCGGTCCCTCACTTACATTTGCACCTGACTCCACACCCAACAGCACTAGTCCTCTAGACAGTGGCTTCTCTTCCCCTCCTAGAAACAACCACGAATCTTCTAAAACACCCGATCCCACGACTACAGAATCTCCCATCACAATTCCGGACAGAGACAGAGTTCTTACCATCTCGGGATCTTCGTCTGAGGGGATAGAGAGAGATCTCCGGGTGCCCTCAGAGCCTCTTTCCATGATCCCGGGAAATGTGGACTTGGAAAGTATTCCCGAGAACAATGAGCAAAAAACGTTCCGACACTCAGTAAGTCCCAGGAAAGAGGGCCGACTGAAGCGAAGTAAGAGTGCAGATAGTCCTGGTGAGATAGAACATGATGGCCAGGAGGCCGGCAGTACTGGTGACAGTTCTGACAGGAACATCCAGTCAATCCTTTCTCCTCCTCTCCTCTCTCCCGCCAACTTGAGAAGAAGAAAATTCACCAGAAGACGAAGCAAAGGGTCAGAAATACTTTCTTCAGACGAGGAAGTACCGACATGCCAAATTGGAGGACTCTCCAAGTACATCTCGATGCCTCGCAACGACCTAGTCCAAGCTATCAAGGAAGAATCTATGTCGGGTAAAAAGAAGGGAAATTCCTCCCCTGAGGGAGAGTACCTAACTCCTGGGGTATCCGACACTGAAGATCAAGAAGCCATCCCCCAAGTCATGCCGACAAACGTGAAACAGAGCGAGAGCGAGTACTCCGTTGGTGAGGTGTGTTACCCCAGTCCTCCGGACTCAGGTCCTGAGTATAACAGTGCCGGAGACATGATCTTCGGTGAATATGACCTGCCTTACAACGACTATGTGGCTGTTTATGAGGCTATGTTGGAAATTTATGACGCTGCAATTTCTGGTAAAAAAGAAATGCTGCATAAGTTAAGAAAATCAGCGGCCTTTGAAGAGGATTCTCCAGTGGATAAGACGATTTGTTCTGTTCCAGATGACCCAGGAAGTCCTCCTGAGTTCGAGGAACTCCCACGCCTTTATCTGTCTAACTGTTTAAACAAAGTGCTGACTGATGACTACCGGGACAGACTTGATATTCTAGACGAAAGTTTATCATCTGACAGTGATGGCCCATCTACTTCCTCCAGCTGGTTTACCTTCAGTTCTGGAAAATCTAGTCTTCGGTCCAGCTTCGAAGTTCATGACGAACCACGAGATTTGCACAAGATGCCCTCCGTTGATGAGGAACCTGCTCTTCATGTGCTGAAAACTTCACTTAAAGATAAAACTCATTCTGATGGAGTGAATGTCTATCTTGTTGATGGTGAAAATGCTGGTGATCTTGTGTTCGGAGACGTCGACATTCCCCACGGAGAGTTCCTTGCAGAGCACGTGGCAACCTTAGACAGGGTCAGCGATTCTGAACTTATTGCTGAGTTGGTGGATGCTAGTTTACGGTTTTGGAGCGAAGACATTAGCTCTGAATCAGACCATAGACCTCCTGATGTGGAATGCTTCTCTCTTGACGAGACAGAATTGGCTAAGTCATCGGCTTCTGGTGCACGACCGGAATCTTCGCCGATCCCTAAAATAACGATAGATGGCATAGAAGATGGACTAAGGTGTCTAAAAAAGAAAAGGAGAAGAAAAAAGCGAACGAAGTCCAGATCACCCGATTTTCTACCCTTCCCCGATACTCTCATTGATCTTCGCTTAGACACCAAAGTTCCAACCAATACACCTATCCCTCCAAACCCTCCCACATTATCCCTGCAACACCTTCCCTCGCAGTTTCTTTTCGATAAAGCTCTACAAGAGAAAGATTCACTCAATTTATCAGAAGATAGATCTGAAGAAGAGAAGCCATCCTCTCCCTATCCCTCTATTGACATCGGTGACAAGCTACACCTACTTCTCGATAACCCCTCACCCGTCCTGGAGTCACTCAGTGAAACTGAGGAGGAAGACCAGCCTATCCATAAAATTGAACCTTCCGGATCTCGGGCTTACTTGAAGATCCATCCTAACATCCGAACTCAACTTCCACCACACCAAGAACCCGCTCACCCTCCCTTGTCTCCTGTGAACGAGGTTGGCGAGTTTTCCGAGCTGGATGACCCTGATCAAGAGTTTGATTCAGCATTAGATGACCAAGTTCTCTCTTCTGCTGAAATATCTACCAACACAGATTCCGATGTTCCCTCAAAACCTCCAAAACCAGTCCTAACAAAAGACCAAAAACGGAGACTGAAAAAGAAGAAGCTTTGCAGGACGGACAGCGAGGTCGGGGATAAGGAAGTAGAACAGGGAGGACCGAACAAGAAGCCTCTTCCACCTGGTCTTCCCAGACCTAGAAACACTTCTCATCTCAACAGAGACCCTAACTCTTTCGACCCTCAAGCTCTCCGTAGTCTTGGAACTGATGGAGATAGTCCCTCACCTTCCCCTACCAGGATAACAGTTTATCTTGATGAGGACGGGGAAGTAATAGAGGGTGGGACAGCTGAGGATCTCATCTTCGAGGAATTTGACGAGACAACTCAGGAGTATGTTCAAGAGATGTTTGTCGAACATGAGGTGATTGAAGAGATTCCTGCCCGGGTAGAAGGTGAATCACTCACCGAGTCTTCTCCTGACTTGATGCAGGGCTTCTGTCCTACTCCTGACGAGGGTGAGACTACTGAGGATCTTGTGTTTGAAGAGGAAGAAGACGCTAGGGAGTTGTATGAGGGGTTAATATCCGTGTACGAGACAGTGTATGAAACTCTGGTATCTAACCCCGTCGACACGAGTGATGTTGGTGTGGAGTGTGATCTAGACAGGCCAGTAACTGCTGATATTGGAACTGACTATATCGTTCAGAATCACCTCTCTTGTGAGGGGCACAGTCAAACAGAGGAAGCTCCCAACATCTCCAGGTCAACACAATCGTATGTAGACCAACGTGACATCGCTACCTCCCTACCCAGACCACTTCAAGTAGACTCAACCTCTCAGAGCTCCAACATCTCGACACAAGATACGTTCTCACAAGTATCCCCTGATTGTAATTCCTCCAAGATACAGTGTGGAACTTCCAGTTCAGACCTAGTAGATCTGACTACACAAGCAGATCTCAAACCAGACTCAAGGAGTGCCGCTGCTCAGTCCGATATTAAACCTCACTCAGCAAGTTTTGAAAGTCAGTGTGATATAAGACCGCCATCTTCTTGCATCGAAATCCAGTGCGAAACGGCCAGCACCATTGAAGCAAGCTCTCAGGCAGAAATCCGTCCGGTCAGTACAGATGTTTCGGAACAAACAGAAATCCGGCCAGTCAGTGCAGATGTTTCTGAACAAACAGAAATCCGTCCAGTCAGTTCGGATGTTTCTGAACAAACCGAAATCCGTCCATTCAGTTCGGATGTTTCTGAACAAACCGAAATCCGTCCAGTCAGTTCAGATGTTTCCGAACAAACCGAAATCCGTCCAGTCAGTGCAGATGTTTCTGAACAAGCAGAAATCCGTCCAGTCAGTTCGGATGTTTCCGAACAAACCGAAATCCGTCCAATCAGTGCAGATGTTTCTGAACAAACAGAAATCCGTCCAATCAGTGCAGATGTTTCTGAACAAACAGATATCCGTCCAATCAGTGCAGATGTTTCTGAACAAACAGAAATCCGTCCAGTCAGTTCGGATGTTTCTGAACAAGCCGAAATTCTTCCAGTCTGTTCGGATGTTTCTGAACAAGCAGAAATCCGTCCAGTCAGTGCAAATGTTTCTGAACAAGCAGAAATCCGTCCAGTCAGTGCAGATGTTTCTGAACAAACAGAAATCCGTCCAGTCAGTTCGGATGTTTCCGAACAAGCCGAAATCCGTCCAGTCAGTTCGGATGTATCTGAACAAGCGGAAATCCGTCCGTTCAGTTCAGATGTTTCTGAACAGACTGACATCAGACCAGATTCTGTCTGTAGTTCTTCTCAGCACGATCCTGTTACTACAGACAACCAAGACACCCAAGTTGACATGAGGCCAACTTCTCAGTCATCTGGTACACAGATCTCTCCAGTCCAATCAGACAGCACAGTTCAGTTCTCTCCCAAACTCTCTGACTGTGCATCTCAAGCTGTCGCTACAACTATTCCTTCCTCTTGTCTTTACTGCAACTCTTCTGATGCTTCATTACTAGAGAGCAGTGCCTCTGATTTTCCGTATGTAACCATGGCAACTACTCAAACAGAAGAAGCTAGAATGGGGGATACTGATGAGGAGGTGGATATCTGGACTCCTGGTCTCATCTGTGTGGACATGGAGGATGATGACGTCATAGTGGACCTGGACACACATTTAAGGGTGGAGTCAGAGATGGATATTGATCCAGATTCTCCAACCATGGCAACATCCCCAAGACCCGAGTCTATTACGCAGGGAACTCAGTGGGAGGAAGAAGAGGAGTTCTTTGATGTGAGGGAACCGGAGGAAAGTCTTGCGGAGTCTGCTCAGGTGGGTTTAGTCTTTCTGGGTGTTTTCTTCTCTTTCCATTCTGCTGTACTTTTCATGCATACATTCGCTAATTCAAACTTATTCATCTATGCTTCAATTCATTATCCTATAACAAAGCAATATGTACAGGTTCTGGAGGAAGAACTGCAAAGTTCGAGATCAGAACAAGTTAAGGAGGGCTGGAACCGAAGAGTGGAGGCAGTGTTGTCGTCCCCTGTTCTTGTTTCCCCAACCTCCTGGTTAGACGATCAGGAACTCATTATACAGGTGTGTGCCAGAGTGTCTTACTGATCTTTCAAGGGGAAATTTCTCGTTATCAAAGCTTTTATTTTTATGCTCTTAAAAGAAAATTTTGTCGCTAATCTAAAACGTAAAATTTCTACTGTCTGCGGTGTTTTATTGTAATCCGATGCCGATAATGAGTTCTTGAATTTGTGGAACTTCAAGTCGTGTTTTTGATGAGATTATAACAATTTATCATTTCAGGACTTGGTTAAAGAATCAGAGAATCTTGACGGTGCTCCTTCAAGTAAACTGGAAACGGTTAGATATTATTTACGTTATGTTTTGTTGATGACGCCATGTTTTGTTCGTGCCGCCGTTTTAAAATGTCGCAGGATGCTTTGTCAATGAAATACCGTAATCAGAAAATTTTAATTTATCATCTTAAATTTCTCGACGAATTGTGGTACTCTCAATTTAAAAGGAAACAGATCTCACCTCTATTATCTAAAATACCCTTATCGGTGTCTGCCGTCCCAGAGTAGCCTAGATAACCGACACATCATCTCCAAGTTTTAACTGGTTTGCCTATAACTAATAACGCGTCTGCTGAAATGTAACACCCGAGGCAGCCATGCTGTAAGATTGTTCTGTCCGTGTTGGTTTTTATATATAGGTCTACCCGCCTTGTACATGCCCATATACATTTGGATACAGTTGCAATTCTTCCAGCTGTACATTTTTACCTGCAGCCTGCCTCCAGAGTGACTGTTGGTATTTTTGTAGAAAAATTCGGTCGGTCTCAACTTCCATACTGTACTGTATTTTTGCTTTTCTTGCAATATCTCTTCTATATTAAATTATTTTCACAGCTAATTAGTAAATTTGGGTTGGTCAATGGTCTTGCCAACTTATATACCATGTTTTTTCATTCAAATGTGTCACAAACTTTTATTTTTAGAAGGAGTGAAATGTTGTGTTGACAAAACATTTCAAACAAGGCTGCTAGGCACTCTGACTCATTCCTGTTGCTATGGAAACGAAGAATTTTAATTTTGTTTCTAAATGTTTTCCTTTCCCTCTCGTATTAGATATCTATCTCTGTAATCAGTATTCAGGAACGTGTTAAAATCGTGATCATCTCAGTTTTGGTCCTGTGCTGGTTTATCTTATTCCTTGCATCATGCATATCCACAATGTATATACAATGTGTGTACTGATAGTTAGATCCAATACTCAGTTAATAACTGCTCACGTTTTACACATTCTAACCCTGCATCCTCGTCTATAAATTCCTATCTCCCTCCCACGATGCCCGACGTTTTCTTTTCGATCAGTTTTATTGCTCTAACCATGCTTGCAATTGAATCTCCAGCTCTTGTCCACCCTAGTTGCTTGTATTTTGTATGAGCTGTTCTCTGCTCCGTAACTCATGTAAGATGGTTACTGGTTGACGTTGCAAAGTGGTAGAGAATAGTGGTGTCATAAATCACACGATTATTGGTTATCAATAGCACAACATTGAACAAGGGGCAGTATGCATGGAGTTAAAGGCCGTCAATTCATAACTACTGTTTGTAACTACTTTATGTACGTTTATGATGTTTAAATGGTAGTTATGACCATCAACTATCATGTGTGTCGCTCCCTTCCTCTGTCCCTCTTACTAATTAATTGCCTCAGATCCACGCAGCTAATTAATTACGCTCCAATCTATACAGGCCCACCTCCAGACTACTTCCACCTAATTTCACACTTTGCTACCTACTGACCGTCTCTTGCTCCCATCAATACACTCGGTCTGGGCTCTGTTTTACGTAAATCTTCGACCTTGCTAACATCGGTGCTATGACTACCTCGTTACAGATATCGTTGTCTTGTAAGCGCTAAAATCGTCTCGATTGTTGGATGCAAATACGTCTTGTTCTTGTTAAAATATACACCAAACCAAAGTACAGGCCCCTTCATTCTACAGATTTTGTGTTTCGTGATCTACCTTTTGTGATGTAATCTCAACACAATGGAGCCCGGTTTGTTTTAGTAACCATTGCGTGGCTTTTTAAGTAAACAACTGACGCAAACAACGACCTCAGCTTCTTCAAGCAATGTACTTCAGTTTGTTGTTGGTTCGCTCGATCACTTCTTTCATCCCGGATCATCTCTACTAGATATCAACTCGTGATTAACTTCCTTATTGGTTGTGGATGGGTGACTTCTATTCAGCGTGTATCCTGCCATGCAAGTGTAAATTACAGGGTATCACTATCTTGTGTGTTTTTTTCTGGAATTTCTCTGTTTTTCCTCGTGACCCCCTGACCTCATTCCTCCTTATCGATAGTTGTTTGGATTGGAGCAATTTTTACTCATGTTATTCTCTTTGATGTTCTCCTCTTGTGGTTGGTCCATTTGTTAGACTCAGCCTCTTCTTTTGATCAGTTCTGATACACACCAGTTTTACGTAGCCACATTCACTAATTACAGTTTACGCAACCCCCAGCAAAAGTAATACTGAGTTACACACACTACACACACTACACATTAGGAACTAATAACGCTCACTGTTAGTAAGTAGGATGTAAATGACACACACAGTTTACACTCCCCCTGCTTGAGATGATGTAATGCGTGTTTTGAGAGCAGGTTTCAGCCGGGGTGTCTACATTCAGTACATTTCATTCAGTGTGTGGTTGCTACCCTTTACAGTTTACTTAGAGCTCGTTTAACAACTCGACCATAGTGAGAAAGTGTAGTAGCATATTGGCGCCTGGTCTATCCTATGCTGATCTATTTGATTCTCGCTGCTTGGCTTTTTTCTCGGTCAATGTTACTTTATTAGATTCACGCTGCATAGATGGCTTAAATTTGAAAGCTAGAAGTTGGTGGTTTTGATTATTTATTTTTTCCCACCCAAGCGACGTGATTGTTGGAAATCAATGCAGTCCTGATATTGACTTTGTCACGTTCCAATGGGTCATTAACTATTATAATCAACTGTCAGATTCTGTCACTGTAGGTATATATAATCCGTCCATTAAACTAGTGTGAAATCGTAATCGACCACTCTCAGCCTTGATAATTATCCTCTTTCCTATCCAGATTGTCTAGTGCTAGTATAGTAAAGCTGATAGCTCAAATCATCGCAGCTCTTAATTTAGCCAGAACTTTTATCGCGGAACAACGTGGTACACATAGAGAGAGACAATCGATTATACCATAGAATCGGGTATCAAACCTCACTTTGCCATTTCCACGACTTCCCCAAACTTGGGCCCTCTAGCAACCTCTTCATCTTAATTATGTTCCTGACATTTAGTTGGAACTCAGTGAGCATGTCCCGGTTGTCACTTTCCTGGCAGATTCGTGGTTATTTCCTGCCAGTAGTTCCTCGTCTGGGCTCTGGCAGCTTCTGTTCCGTGGTAGTGTGTTCACTTAAACTCTAACAATTTGATCCAGAGGTTTTACGAACGTTTTCTGTTTTTTATTTCCACTAATTACCTTATTTCATTTACGTCGACGTCTGTTAAACGAACCTTTTGCCTTCTTTTTAGCCTGACTTTTATAAAGCCTGACTTTTATGAAGTTCTAAGAAAGGTACTGCTATAGTGTTTTGTATGAATTCTGACGTTGTTGGGCATGACCACGATCAGCAACACATCCTTGTCGAGAAGATCAGCTGCACCGTCTAACTTGCAAAAGCAGAGCCAGAAACAGCTCAAACACACCCCCATTTGACGTATGTTTTATTTAAGTATCGTCAAAGCTGCTTTTCATGATATTGGCCTCATAAGAGTGGTTTGCTCTATAAGGGTTACTCTATGTCCTATGATCAGTTTTTACACCAGTTTAGTTAATGTTTGTCCCAGATTTGCTGCTCACCTGGCTTGTTTCTTGCAATATTTTTGCCAAATTGGCATCGCAAGCAACCGTGAGGCAAGAAATTGTCCAAATACGGTATAATAAACTCTGAAAATAGTGGCATACTGCAGTACAATCCAATTACTTTGTCTGGGCGAGCTACATTGACTAATAAGAATCGAGCGCGGTTGTCACGTGCAGATGACGTCACAACGACGTAGATGTCACGTGACTTCTCAGATTTGGCCTCATTTCACGCTCTACTCACAGTTCAGGTCTGATTGTCCTTGCTGCTTTTCAGAACACTATCCAATCTACCACACCTTGAGGGATGAGTGCAAGTACTTGGCTCCTTTGCTTGACGTTTTCAGACTTACCAATCAAGTCGAATTTTATTTCGGACCGGCAATCGGAAATCTGCTTGATTGAATTTTTGTCCGTTTAATGTTACGCTTACAGTTATAGGCAGTTGACTGCAGTTTGACTACTCAATCTAATCTTAACTACTATCTTATACTTACAGACCACGTATCATGACGTCATTCCGCCTTTCTTAGTAGGAACATTTGTTTGAGCTTCTGTCTGAATTAAGTTCTGTGTCTCGTAAATTAACTCTGTTTAATTTAAGGAATATAAACAATGTGGCAGTAGTGATTGCAGTGAATAACAAACGGCACATAAGCGAATTTTCCAAAAGTTTTCTGTTACGAAACAGAACCGTTTCAAATTAAGCTGGTTCTGACTAAGCTCCAGTGTTTCAAAACCTAACACCGGCCTCCCAGCTGTCAGCTAGACAGGACTACCTCTCCTCCCTACGACACGACCTGACCCGGTACATGGAGCTGTGTTCTGAGGTGGAGGTGAGGTTGGGTAACGTCTCTAGTACACTCGACAAACACAACCTCTGGTTGTCTAACTCTCTGGATGGGGGACTCCAGGAACAGCTCGATATTACCAAGGTAGGAGATAGAGTTTTGAAGGGAAATAGAGGGGGCAACAGCTTTGTGTTTAGGGGGGGGGGGATGGGGCAACCGGCATTTTGTTTCTTTGGGGGGCATCGTTTTATTTTTGGGGGCCGTGATAATTATGAAGTTAATGCTCAATGTCATCCAGATTTACTTGTTACTCTTTTAAAAGCAAGCTGTCTGCCATTTTTAACTTCGTTGGTAGACAAATTTAATCTTTAAAAATCACATTTGTAATTTCTTATTATTTTACTATTTATTTACTGAAAATTTTGCTGTAAATTTTTACCGAATTACCGATTCTTACCGAATTTAGAACTTTTTGTCCGTAATTTCCAGCTTAGCCTTGAACTTTTCGATTTCCAGTCTCTGACTGACAGTCGCTCAATTTTACCGTACCTAGTTTAATCCTAGATCCAGATTCCAGGATGGAATCCAAATCCCGGACATACACACTCAAAGTTAATTTGCCTAATTATAGAATTCTGCAAGTGCCAGAATGATTTATCCATGTCATTATACCAAATAATAGAGGTAGAGAGCTAGAGTAAGACATGTACTCTCTTTAATTCTACACCCCATCACCATATCTAGATCTAGATCTACCTACACACCACCCCCTGCCCTTGTTTCAACAGTCGCCGTCTCGGGGAGGGTTAATCAAAATGTAGGGTTAACATAAGGAAACAAGAAAATGTGCAGGTCTCACTGCATGTGCAAGTAATTATCAGGCTGGAAAATTGATCCAGAATTAGCGTAATAAAGAGTCATATGATATGACACGTGGCTTATACAAGAGGCTTGGAGCTGCCAAACTGCCTCAACGAGCTTACATATCCAATTCAGTGTTTGTCTTCGACCGTTTTGATTTGTTACAGTTAGAGCTACACGCATGTTAGCTGCTGAAGATAATCTGTTGAATCCTGAACTAATGCCAATCTGTTGATTGCCACATGGGACATGTAGTACCCTCTACTCCTCCTCTTACTTGAATGGTACCCTGAAGTTACTTGACTGGAGATCTAATACAGACCACCTCTGAAGTCTCCTCCCTCACAGTTAATCTAAATCCTGGTGACATGAGTGTTAAGAAGCGGTATCGTCCCGGACCCTGGTTTGAAGTTCTCTTTAACGAGGTAGAAGGTGTATCTGACGTGATGAAGTCACCCCAGACCCAATGTTCAATCCCCTCAACAGACCTGATCACTTCAACACGGCACATTTCAGGATCCCTAGACAGCCCTTCTGATACAGCTTGTACATTTAGTAATGGATTGAACGGTTCAGGTAACAGCGTGTATAATCCCGATGATGAAACATATAATTCACCTGTTGTTCAAAGCAGGACAGTCGGAACCTCCACATCACCATTTTCCTCTTCATCCGAATCTTCTGATGACAATGTAAGGAGTTTATCGTTCGGAGAGTACGTTATCAAGAGTGAACCTAGATCTCTAGACACAGCACGTACCTACTCTACCTACCTACAGGATGAGAGTGCAGGTAGCTACAGCCCTTATCTCCTTGATGGTGTTATCAGTTTCTCTCCCGTCTCCTGGGACATGTGTCTGACTGAGGATCTCTTCAGCGACTCCTCCTTCTCCCCTCCTCCTTTCCAATGTTACCACACCTCTCCAGCCTCCTCCTCCTTCTTCTTCTCTCCCGTCATTACTCGCTCTCTCCCCGATCTCAGACACTTGGAGTCACGTGACAGTCTGAACAGAGTAGCCAGGTCGCTAAGCTACAGGAAGGCTTGCTCTACAGACTCGCTCTACCTGGTCCGCTCCAACTCGGCATCTAGTTGCTATGGTTACAGTGACTCTACGGGTAACGACTGTGAGGATGTGTTCCTGTCTGATCAGAGTAGTTGTTACGAGGAGCTGATGAAGCCAGACTTTGCTGCCCGAGAAGATGTGCTTTACTCTGAACCTCGTTTTTCTCTGACCAGATCTCTGTGTAGAGACTTCAGACCGGAAACGTGCAGCGAGATGAGTGGAAGTGGCACTGATCCTAGTTCTCAGCAACACTCCTCTGATATTGATCAGAACTCGTACAACGATAAACTCCTGGAAGTCGCTGAGTCAGCTAAGTCAGTTCAGCAACAAACTCGCCAGACAGAAACGGCAAGTACCACGCGCGATACAGATGTAACAGGCAGCAGCAGCACCTGCGATCTTGGCACATCACGACGATGTCGAACTGCAAGCTACAACAGTGCTTGTGGAGCTGATGAGAACAGATTTATTTACCCCACCCTGCTTATCAGTCGAGACTTCCAACTCTCGCCCTTATTCCTGACGTGCGGATCTGTGAAGAGGCAGGTTTGTGCATGATAGTGTTTTAGCTGTCCAAAATTTCTTAACCCTAAGTTGTCATATCATGGTAACGTCATTTTAGAGAAAGTGGACACAAAACTTCCCCAATTTCAATACTTAGTTATACATTGTATTGAAAAAGTCAACTACTGGAGTTATCCGCTGGCTAGGCACGTACATACTCAGTGAGTCATACTCACAGCCCAGAAGGAAGTAATACTTATGAGTGAACCGCCTAAAAACCGCTATTTTTCATAAAATGAAGTACATAAATGTGTAGGAAATATGCCACTGTCCAATTAGATATCCCCATTTCCCGCTATTAATAACATCACATTATGCACACATAGCCTTCTACTTGTGATTATACTTTGCATGATTAGCTTGCCCGTTTACGTTAAGCGTTGTGCTCCTTCGACCTTCATCAACTAAACCGCTATAGCTTACTTCATGTAAGGTTCTTATCAGTTTCCAGTCACATGACTTCCATGAATATCTTGTTTTTAGTCGATTTGCTTGATGCTTATAAGTAGTCACACTTTCAATGGGCGGTCATTGGATTTGTCAACTTGTACGACAAAACTTTGATTATTTCTGAATCATAATAGTCTTGCATTTTATAAAAATATTTATTTTCTTTTCGTCACTAGCGGGATTTGACAGAATAAAATAAACCTTTTAAAAATTCTTCTGAATCCTTGCTCCCTATTACTTGTGTTCACATTGATAC
Source organism: Mnemiopsis leidyi (assembly GCA_000226015.1). Lineage (NCBI taxonomy): Eukaryota > Metazoa > Ctenophora > Tentaculata > Lobata > Bolinopsidae > Mnemiopsis > Mnemiopsis leidyi. The sequence goes on along the minus strand of JH154487.1, from coordinate 57,369 downwards.
TGTTGACTTCTTCATATATCCTCTTACGTTAGGAATCTCTCTTAGCAATCGCCACACCAGAACTCTGCCATGAAGTGATCTCATGACACTGACCTTGACCGAGCACGTGCAATCTATCAGAACACATGAAAATATCAAACAGAAGAGAGAAGCTCAGACGTTGCCAGCAGATCTCAATAACTTATTAACTAGGATCGGTACCATGGAAACTAGAAGCAGTAACATGAGGGCGTCTAGCAGTAACATGAGGGCGTCTAGCAGTAACATGACGGCGTCCAGCAGTAAAGTGACCACGTCTGGAGATTTCATGACCACTAGCGAAGGGGCTAGTAGAGGGCTGCAGAGAATGAGTAGTTTGACCTCGATGACAGCGATGAGTCAGAGAGTAGTCAGGAAGACTCGTCGTGTCGTGACCGGACAGGCGATGACGTCATCATCCTCCGAGTCTCTCTCAGGAGTTTCGCAGGTAGCTCCTTGATTGCAACAACCTGGGTTGGTGGTGTAGTGGTATCTACCCCGAATTTCCATGCAGGAGATCGGGGGTTCAATTCCCAGATCCACCAATCCTAGAGAAGTCCGCTAAGGGCATTTGCCTATGCAATCTTCTTCGGTTGACTCAGCCGAATGACCGGGAAACCGTGATTGAGGATTGAATGAGGAGGGTCTCCTTAAAATATCTAGAATCTTCCAGGCTCCTGTAATTAAACAACATCTGCCCGACCCTTTGAACAAACTTAGCAAACACTAAGAAGTAATTGTGTCGTATATTTAGTGATATCTCGCTTTCAGGACCTCCAGAGTGATTTGAGGACGATAGGAGAAAACATCACAAGCGTGGAGGAGTTTGCTGGCAAACTGGACCAGACTGTTGTCGGTCAGACTCTTTCTTCTGGCAACCTTCGGGAGAACTTTAACAAGTAAGCCATCTGTCCGTGGCGTCTGTCTGTATTTCTGTCCGTTTGTATCTCTGTCTGTATGTTTGTCTGTCTGTCTGTCTATCTGCCTGTCTGTATTTCTGTCCGTTTGTATCTCAGTAATTCTGTCTGTATTTCTGTCTGTATGTTTGTCTGTCTGTCTGTCTATCTGCCAGTGTTTCTGTACTCAGTATGTTTGTAAAAAGCAGCTATCTTTTGTTTTATTGTAAAAGAAATTGAATATGAAGTCGTGTGTATTATATTGTTACAATGTATTTTTGGCCAAACTTTACATTGTGCCATTTCTTTGTTGTTTACAATCTAAATTAAACTTAACGTCCTGAACTGTCAACATATCATTTTGGTGCGTGGTTGCTATTTGTCTGTCTGCTGTCTGTCTGCTGTCTGTCTGCTGTCTGCATATCATGATCTGATCATGTTTGTCTTAAAAGTCTCCCTTAACATAAAACGCTCACTACACTACCATTCCTCCTACGGTGCTCGATCTAATGTGTAAAATAACTGTTTATCTTTCCCTGCACGCTTTATTGATCGCGTAACTGAGTAAAACAGATTTCTTCAAGCAGTTGATTTAGTGCTCCTTCATAATATTTATCCATGCAGTTGACTAATAAGTGCTTCTTCTTAGAAAGCTGCTCGTCTATTCGATCCTTGTCAAGTTATTAAGATTGTGGTGTTGTAGTGCGTAGTTGTTCTTATTCTGTTATTGCATGTAAGTTAACTCGAGTTGTATGATTTACTCTCTCTTTATCACATGACAAATCCAACGAAAATTACTTTTTCACCAGCTCAGGCAACGTATTACTTCAGATAATAAGTTCTGCAATCTGCTCCTTTATAAAGTTAAACATTACAGCTTATCCGCACGTGTGGGTGAAAAGTCCAACTACCTCGAGGTGGAGAGCAACAAGTTTTTGAAGTTCCGTCAGGACTACAACGAACTCGGTAAATTTGTGCTAAAGGTCCAAATTCCAATATCACGCGTTAGTTTCTCATATCACCGCTAACGCGTTTAGTTAGTTTATCTTATCACGACTGACGCGTTAATTTCTCATATTACGGCTAACGCGTTTTTTCTCATATCACGACTCCTATATAAAGTTAAACATTACATTAACGCGTTAGTTTCTCATATCACGACTAACGCGTTAGTTTCTCTTATCACGAGTTAGTTACTGATATTACATTATGACACGATAGTTTTTAATTTCACGCGTTAGTTTCTGATATAACGCTTCAGTTTTTAGTACTGTTCATTTGTTCAATATCACACTATGGTGCTTGTCACTGCTAAGAGAAACATTGACACTGTTGTATTACAGGGACATGGTTACAGACGGCACTCAGTGACGGTTCTGGAGACACAAACAGCGACACAGCGGAACAGCAAGGAAGTTTACAACGCGCGCAGACTATCTACAACACGTGCGTTTTTTCTAAAGTTTACAATACTGACAGAGATTCTGAAACAGTGAAGCTCTTTTTGAATAAAGTTGACTGTAATTCTAATACGTTTACGCAGTGCATCTACTATGCTCTTAAGTAATTAGAAGTAAACAAACACTCATTATACTAATTAAGTTAGTTGATGAATCTTGACTCCTACTGCAGATACAAGACGCGTGTAGACGAACTGAGTGTGTTGAAACTGAAACTGGATAATGTGATAGCTTACGGCAGAGACCTCCTTATTCACTTGTCTCCCTCCGCTGCAAAACAACTCACGTTAGTTAAACGAGAGGGATTATCTTATCAATTTCCCGACGCCGGTTTAAAATTTACATAAGGAAACTAATTGATTACATCAACTTGATGTCAAAACAAAGACTGGTATTGATAGAAACGTTTAATTGAACCCGAATAAGACCGGTGTTGATAAAACCCGGGTGCTACAGGAGCGACCTGACGATTCTACACACGCTGTGGGAGAAGTTGGACGTGGAGGTGAGAAGTCGGTACTCTGAAGTGAGCACGGCTCTGGAGGGTCTCCTCAACTTGCAGGACCACACAAACACTTTCACTCTCTGGTGGGTGGTTTCATCATTTCAAATATCTGATTTTGTTAATTTATACTAAAATCTGACGTCTCCTGACGAGTTCATACTCGGAATATTATGCCTTGATAAGACGGTGGTAAACAAGTTAGTGACGGCGTTAGTGAAAACATAAGTGAAAACGTCAGTGACAAACATAGTGACACCCTGTGTCACGCAGGTTGGAGGAGTTAATAAAGACAGAGGAGAAACACAGTCCAGAAGGCGGAGACGACTTCAACAGACACGTGGAACTTTACCTGGGTTATAGCAACCAGCTGGAGTCTAAGGTACCTGACTAAGGCACTATTTTTACTGTTTTCTGTTCAATCGTCACTTTAGATAGGTCTTAGATATCATCGTTACTGGATGAAAAATGCTAGTTTAGCGCGATTTGTTGTCATGGTAACACGTTACCAAGACCAAATATGTTGTAACGTTAACATGTTGACTTTAACTTTTGACATGATGATGACACCCTTCAATCTCCAGAGTACAGACATACAGACTGTGCGACAACTCTCTCACCAACTGATGGGATCTCTAGACTCGAGCTACGAGACCTTTATATCTTCTCAGTTTGAAACTTGTAACTACCGCTGGACACAACTCTCGGAAAAGGTGAATATCAGTGATACCTTTTTTCAACGTAGCCCGACTGCGTGAAACTGTGATTCTATCAGAAAATTAAAATCTATTATTTAGTTAGAGGTGTGATCTTTGAAAATCACATGACTTATTCTCAGATGAGTAGGAAATCAGAGAAATGTCATCATTTACAAGATCTACAGACATCTCTTCTTGGACATGAGGTACCCCAAATATTCTTCTTTCGATAGGTACCCCATTTTTTACTTGCCCTGTCCTAGCAACTTCAATAGACACCATGCTCCGCGTCTCTAAAAAAAGTACGCTTCTAACAGGTGATGATGAGTCAGTACGACACCATGCTGAAGGATCTAGAAGTTCAGCTCCGTACAGAGGGGTACGATACCGGTTACATTGTTGGTCTCCCCGCCCTGCACGAACAGATAACTGCCTCGCTGCAACTAGTGAGTTTTTGTACTTTTTTATAGAGATCCAGGGAGACTGACCCTTGGCACTGAACACAAAATCTGTTTTGTAATATTCATTATTTACCCATGTATTTCTACCCTGTGGGATTCATACATGATACATGGCGATATCTGACAGTAAACAACACGTGACAACTACTTCACTACTTCAGGTGATGGCGCTAGAACGAGAGTGTGGACAGTTACAGCTTGAGGACAGTGTATGTAGTTGCGGACTGGAGATCAGTCTTGGAACCTCCAGCAGCAAGTGTAGAACTAAGTGTGAATTTCTTCTCGAACTTCTATCGAAACATCAGGTACGTGAGGAGTTGTCTATTGTCATCATGGCTACAAAATGTGTTATCATGGCTACAAAATGTGTTATCATGACTACAAAATGTGTTATCATGGCTACAAAATGTGTTTTCGTGGCAAGATTACTCGTTTATTCAATTTCATCTAAAGATCAAGACACAATCCTAAAACATTTCACCTAACTTCGAGAGGTTTTCTTTCGTTTTCAGACTTAAAGTCAAATCCATAAAATCGTCTTAGCCACACATTTGACCGAAGACGTGACTTAACACGTGACTATAAACACGTGACTAAACAGGCTGACATGGGGAGTCACCAGGACGATGTGAAACTGTGTGCAGATCTACACGTGGATCTAACCCGGGAACTGGGGGATATATCTGCTGGTATTGCTGCAGCTCTGAGAGACACAGATATATCTCTATCTGATAGGGTGTGTACTTTGTTGTTCGGTGTTGTAAGTTATTGTGTTGTTAGTTGTTATTATGTTGTTAGTTTTTATTGTATGTTAGTTGTTATTTTGTTGTTAGTTGTTATTTTGTTGTTAGTTGTTAATTTGTTGTTGCAGCAACTGATGTAAAAAACTTATATTACACTGGTCAGGGTTACTGACCTAAACTTGATTTCAATTTGAATAAAACGAAAATGTACAGTTATAAGAATTTTCTTCGCAATTATGATGAAACAATCAAAAGCTGAATGTCTCCATAGCTCCTTCTTAGCAATTCCTTACTAACTCTCTAGTAACTCTCTACTCTCTAGTAGCTCCCTAGTAGCTCCTTAATAACTACTTAGTAACTACTTAATAACTCCCTAATAACTCAATAGTATCTCCTTAGTCACAACATAGTAACTCCCTAGTAAATTCCTAGTAACTCCCTAGTAACTCCCTAGTAACGTCCCAGTAACTCCCTAGCAACTACTTAGTAGCTCCCTAGTAACTCCCTAGTAACCTAAAAGTAACTTCCCAGTAACTCCCTAGTAACTACTTACTAGCTCCCTAGTAACTCCCTAGTAACCACGGTAATGTTAACAGTGCTACCAAGAGCAGCTACAACTCCAAACAAAACTACACAGTACAGTTCCCCCACATTCAGTCCTGCTATTCCCAGTTCAGACGCGTAGTTAGACACTTCTTGTAGTCTCCTGATGTGTCGCACAAGTATAACTACCGTCCCTAGTGCTGAAAATTGTTGTATTTTAGTAAAGAAGCCTTCCGCAAAATCAACTAGCCATTTCTATGACGTACAAAAATAAAATCTTTTTTCAATTCCCAGTTAATAATCGATTAAGATTAAGACCCACTTGCAACTGCCCCAAATATAATCATAGCTATTCGTATGACCCTTGTTCCTGAAAATGTGAATTATCAAACAATTGAACAATTAAACAATTTAAATGATAATTTGATCATCTTATCAAACAGTCTGTAATCAGTCAATCAAGTTAGCATTTTATCCTAGCACATACTAGATTTAACATACCTTTTTTGCGATATGAGTCACCCCCTCCTGAATTTTGATAATGTGAACTTCTCTCTAACACATAAACAACTATACTTTCCTTAATTCCTATTCCATCTCTACTATCTACTCCAAAATATTGGTTTTATCTATATAAAACCTATCACCTTAGCAGCAACAACAAAGCTGTTAGTTTCATATAAGGTACTGCTCGATGCTTACCAGCAACAACACAACTGTAAGTTTCAAGGTACTGCTCGATGCTTACCACTGATTTTGAATATCCTTAGAGACATCAACGTCACTGTTATAAGCAACAAAACCAAATACGTAATGCCTGTCCACATAACTGAAATTGTTGGCTTTTTAGGCTAGCTTTTTAGAAAAAACGAAGCTTGCCAAACATATTATGTTTTGCTAATCTAAGTTGGAAGTATCGAAGCTGAAGAAAATTTGTCATAATTTCAACCTAGCATTAAAATTTTAGTTGCTTCCTGAACAAGAAAAGGTAGAACTAACAATGTATTATTTATGGAACTACGATTTAACTGACGTACCATCGACTCTAGCAGCCAGAATCAGCAACATTACAACAAGCTGAGCCAGACATGCAGCTACTAGACACATTGTACTCAATACTTCCAACATGGTCCTGGGAAAAACGTGTTTTATGTAATCCTGGCAAGGGCGTTCCTTCTTTGGCCCTGGTAAGGAGGTCGCTATAACTTCCGCTCTGAAAATAGTCTAACAATTCACCCAGTCTAACAATTCACCCAGCCCGACGGCTCAGTCAATTACACTGTTTCGGAAAACGGAAATTCAAGAAACACTCATATTTCACGTTAAAATGAAATGAACTAAATTTCTCAGAAGAATAAACATTTCTAAGAAACATTTTTAAAACATTATTCAATTTTGACGGATCAAGCTCAGCATAAGTTAACAAACAATCTACGCATTTGACTACGCTACACAACATAAAACTGTATCGGCACTCGACAGAGTCCTCCGGAGTCCAGAAGGCATGAAGCAACATAAGGTCTAAGTTTACCCGTTAAAAATGAGACCTGACACTGTACTATGAAAAGAGACATGTCATGAAATTAATTCTATGCTTCAAATCAGCGAAGCATATATATCTGCTTATCTGTTTGCGCTCCCGATAGTTATTGCAACCACCTGCTACTTCCCCGCTAGTACTGACTACTAGTCCAGGTAAAGCGATAATATATTTATAGAAATCCAACAAATCTTTTAGACATAATATGAATTAATTATAATCAATCGTGTAATTAGAGCCTGTGCATTTGGCATAATGACGAGCGGTATTGAAATTATATATTTGTGAATGAAGTGGTATTCTAATCATCAGATAATTAACTATGATTCTATTAAGCAGAATTTAGAGCAGTAAAATCTGCGTGATTTGGGAAGTCAGACACTCAGACAGCGTTATATTGAATATGCAACCTTCCTATATATAGTTGCTTTAGCTATGAAAACGTTGCTAAAGTTGGAGATGAAACGTTGCTAATTTTGCTAACTTTTGTGCAGCATTTGCTGATTACCCAATTAAAAGAATCAATCGAGGACGTTATCTTTATTCTTTAACATTGTCACGCCGTTAGAACTACTAGAAAACTAGAAATATTGTCATTGTTTCAGCATGTTTTCTTGAACTTGAAGAATGTCAGCAATTTTGAAAAAAAAATATCGCCGAAGAATCTAAAAAAAGATGCATCCAACAAAAAATAACCCACCAAAGATTAAATCGAAAAATGATAATCAAAAATAGGCTCATTTCGTAACACTCAGTCGGTACTTTCTGCTCACAGTGGGCGTGCTTCAAGTCTAGATCAAAACAAATTTTAGAACAAAAAAAACGAATGCAGGACTATGAAGCCACATACACGTCGCACCGGGTATTGACTCCCAGGTTGTCAGAAAGCCGGGTTTTAACTGGAAACGTTATCTCTTCAGTCCAGTTTTACACACTGAGCTGTTACAGTGTCGGGAAGGAAAGCGTCCTGTGAAATACCTGGCACGAATGTTACCAAGACTAAAAGTGAAGCTCGAACTGGTGGTAGTTATAGTCGAATATATACTACAACTGCTTAACTGTATCAAACTTAGATTATAAATAACATTCTCGTCGCATGTTTTGTGCTTTCATCGATAATATTAGATAATCTCCGGACCTTAATTGTGCTTGTTACAATCTTCTAAAGATTTGCCGATTTTGTATGCATTATGTCGTAATAATGGCGATGATCAAAAATAACTAGTATGTAAATATTGTTGGAAGCAATTACGAAGTGATTTTACACTCTAATGCTTGAACAATTGACTCGCTGCCATATAAGGCTAACTTGCTACCGGGGTGTGAGTAAGTAAACGCTAAGCCTTATTTTACGACCGGTCCTTTGATTGATACATTTGCTAGATCCTGAACGGAATATGGATGTAGCTTTGAGGTTGCTTGCTCACAACCTCCAATTTACCTGGTACTATGACACGTTTCTATTGAATATCTGTTCGGCCAGAGAATGAACCTAGTTAAGAACTAATTTCATTCTCGAAACACATTATTGAAAGAAGCGTCCTGTTTTGTAGACGTATAGCGTGAATATAGAATTTCAAAAAACGGCTATTGAGTTGCGCTTCAAGTTCAAACTCATAAAACATGTCGAATAAGTTTGCGCAGCTGATCGAAAGAAATTCCTGCATAAATTATCGGTGTGTTTAAGTTCAAATCTTTCGGCTGTTATTAGGGACTAATTTCGTGAGTATAATTTAATAACTTTGCGCCATACATCTTATTCATCACATATCATTTCCACTGATAGTTAGGTATCTTTATTGGGCAGTAAATTACCTATGACGATGATTATAGTATAGTGATTATCTAATTAGTAGGATAAAGAATTGATACCGATGGCTAGTATGATACAAAAGAACAAATATTTTGAACAGAGGTTTTCGGTATGTTCCAACAATTATCTATTCTAAAAAGGCAGAATATGAGGACTACAACTCTATTAAAGGCGGCAAGTAGTTATAAAAACATGTAAAGCACACGTGCCTATCTTTAAAATTTGAATTCTCCCAAAAAGTAAACTTAAGCCCACTCAACAAGGCAGATTAAAATTTAGCACTTCTTCGTTAGTAGATAATATTATGTTTAACGTCTCTGAATATTGAATATTCCACCATGACCATGAGGCACAGCATTAGCTTCACCGCGGTATAGCCCACCTGGTGACCACGGTTGGCAGATCATTGGTGAAATAGTCTCAGTTTTTTACCGCTGAAATATAACTCAAACTGAGATGACCTCTGATAGTCTGATTTGACTCAAGTCCAACTCGGGGAATAACTCGGTGTCTGGATGTAAGTTGGCGTGTTATAGAATCTGATATCGCAGCATTCACTTCAACATGTATTGTTCACTAGCTCATTCAATTCAGTTACATTATCACTTGGAAATGAAGGTGAAAGTGTTGGCGCATAGAAGCAATACGCAATGGCGAATAGATAATAAATGAGGATCAATTGGTCCGCTTTGCGGCTAGAATTTCTGTATCGCTAAACAGGAGTTTCTTATGCAGCCAGATCACAGCAAACGGTGTATAGTGAATAGTCCCCCTGCTTGTTCACTTGGCCCTACCGTTGCAACAACAAGCAACACTGGTGTTGAGGAAGTGACAGCAGACAGATACAGTTCCGAGTACTGATATTCCTAGAATCGTTATCCTCTCCATCACACCCGTCTCCAACCTTAGCACCTGAAAGAAGGTGTTGGTCGGTGTTTTTGAGTCTGAGAGTTATTCTTGAGGTTGGCGAATCTGAACTGTATTGATCGATAAACTATAGCATAGTTATACCATCTCCTCCTAAATGGAAGGAGGAGCAGAATCTTACATATAAAGTATTAAAATAGCTGCCCATCATTTCCAATTGCAGATAAAGAAGTCGGGTTTAAGTTATGAAACATTTCCAACTTCACCACTCTCACCTCCAAAGTAAGGTTTGTTTTGAACTCCTGATCGTCATGTTGAGATTCTACTACTGCTGCTCTTATCACACATTCGGCGTAGTAGATGAAGATACCGATTATCACAGCTGAGGCCAGGGCTGGAAAAGGAGAAACGGGTGAGCAGAACAAAAACTAGCACTTCCTGCTTTCCTGCTTATTATCTATAATTGAAAAATGTAGATATTTATATCTTCCCTTGGTTTCTAGTTCTAGCCTAAGCCCCCTCCCCCTTAGAGTCATACTATTTGTAACGTACTTGTCAGAACACCGATGATAATTGTAAACACTCTGATGACTTCTGCATCTGGAGTTATGTAACGGTCAAGACTGAAGTACTTAAGTAGGTACATATAAATTTCATTGCGGAAAGCGCTCATGGAACTTGTGTTTAAGTTTAATTACACTGAACGCCAAGTGAATGATCTCTTTGAGGCCGTTAAGGCGTAAAGAAAAACTCACTTCGTCGGTAGAAATTGTCTTCTTTTAAAACTCCTGAAAAAAACGGGTAATCTCACTGTTAAATCATCTCAATTACCGCGTTTCATAATATTCTATATATATACATTTCCCCCTCCGAAAACCTCAATGGAAAAACTCCACTCACCATTGTTGGAGAGAACTTGGAAGAGTCTCAGGAATGTCAGGTATATTCCCAGGAAGACAGTTCCACAAAACGTCCACGCTAGCCACCGGGCTGGAAGAGTAAAGTGTCTTGTCAGATATATCAGTATTTCCAAAACAGCTTTTTAGACAGAGTGGACCGAGGTCTGGTAACACCACGATCTGTTTTTACTCTAGGTTTTTGTTAAAACTTATCTAGATACATTAGATACATTAAACTAATAAACTTGATACATTAGATTTTTCTAAGATTTGCCCTGACAACGTGTAAGGTACTACTTACTGTTTGTTGTAGCCAAGTACATAAGGAGAAGAACTGCAATCTGACATAGCGTTGCCATGGTAACGCTTACTAGTCCAACTGCTGACATACTGAAACAAAGCGATCTTTGCAGTTTGGTCGGTTCGAACTTTTAGTTGGGAAAATTGTTGAATTTAAAAAGATACTGATCAATGTTCGAACTTCGATGGGTACTCGGATAAAAGAAGCATTTTATAATGTTTCGCAGCTAAACTGACAAAATACGAAATGAATTTGAGAATCTAGTGGTGACTTCATGCAACAAACACGCCCACAACACTAAAACAAAACAAACCATCATGCCATCAATCAAAATGTGCATTGTCTATCTGTACACTCCCCAATGCTGACTGATATTCTATTGTGTCTCCAATAATCTTTCCTCATTGTATGGTTTAATGAATCCTACTCGAGTCCATGTGACAAAGATACATAGATAGTACATACCCTACATTCAGAAATCTAGCGTGGATAAATGGTTCGATCTTAATGACAGAGACAAATTGATTTATTTGAACTTTTTAGCATCAAGTTGTGATAGTTATCAAATATCAACCAGTTAAATATAGAGTTGCTGCAACAACTGAATAACACTCACAATCGTCGATATGTCGTTTCTGACAACTCCGCAAGAATTCCGACGTGTTCCGAAAACACCAAGAACGTTCCTTAAAGGACTGTTTATTTCAGCTGAACAGAGTAAAACAGCTAGGCGTTGAGCTTGATGGTTTACTAGTAAAACGAGCTGCTGCTAACGATCTAGCTCTGAAACTCTTCAAACTCGCATCTAAATCAGATACTGACACTATCTCCGCTCAAAAGTAAGTAACTTTTTTAAACTTGAGTTTTTGTTACTTAAAAAGATATAAGCTACTGGAATCAGGGGGGAACCCGCCTTTTGCCGCTCATTGCAGCAAAATCGGCAAGTGGGGCAGGAACTATTGAAGCATGACTATTGGAGCACCTGCACTTTTATCTTGAAGTTTATCTTCTATTAAGCGATGACGTTTGCTTCTAAATGCCTGAATTATTGGGGTCGTTGTAAAGATTAAACTACAAAATTTTGTCTCGTTTTGTGGAAGTTAATAGGAAGTTGGAACTAGTTATATCATTCTCAACCGCCTTATAAATCACGACGCGTATGATGATTTCAAAGTCTCGCCGGAAACTATTTTGTGTGTTCTACTGTTCTATTTAAGTTTTTCATTTTGAAATTAAACTGCAGATTCCAACATGCTTGAAGGGGTTTGGACCATCTAGGACTCAATAACTTTTTTGTTTTCGGATTGTTGTCATAGTTTAGAACTACTAACCGTTATAAAGAAGTTCATCCACCAATAACAACCCAGTAGACTCAACCTCTTGCTATCGCACATAGTTACCGCGTCATCTCACATAGTAACGGTGTTATTGAGCTCATTGTCTGCACGACTGGAGGTGAACTATTTATCGTTTTATTCAGACAGTTTGGTACTAAAATTATATATATAGCAGTATATCGGTAACTTACCTGGATAATGATTGATAACTTATGTAAGTGCCATGATTTTAGTTACCTATTTCCTGGCTAAGTTTTCTCACATGTAATCTACCGATCATTTTGCTTTCTATATGATGATAAATGTGCTTCTTCAACCAACTATTATCACGTGACAACTATTGATTGACACGTGACTGCCAGTACGTAGGACACGTAGGTGTAATCTCTGAAAACGGTGACATACCGAACTTGTCTCTGTCACTAGCTCGTTGTTAGGCTTCTTGCTGCTAAGTTTGACTTTTAATTTTGGCGGGAAAGTTCAATCTATCGCTACAGGAGGTCGAGTTTCTAGGGTACTTACTTTCGGGGTAGGTTTTTACAAAAGATTCTACGCAGGAGTAACTCAGTTCGTAATTTCTTTCTTAACTATAAAGAGGCACAAATAAGGTTCAAATTGGCGGGAATGTTGAAGTCGGACTAGATATTACATCTTAACTTAGATGTGATGTAGTTGCATATATATACCTATGGGGTGTTGAAAAGTAGGAATTGTTGGAAGGAGTGACTTATATGTCCACCAGTCTGCGTGTGTGTTCTGTAGTTCGTGTACATTTTGTACTTTCAATCTTCAGTTTGAAATACTGTACTGTAGAATTGTTCGTGATAAATTACTTTGGATGATTAGCAGCTAATGCGTCAAGTTGTCTTCTGTGAAATTGTGTTTGTTACAATAATTTTGTTAATCTGTTTCCACTCTTTATTTTTTGGTCCTGCAAATTTTGGTCACTGAGTAACCTGTGACCTGAATTGCTGTTCTGGCAAATAATAAACCACGCCTCAAATCAACTAGAAAAACTAAATCTTAACATTGCCATTCGTTTGTCGCATTAAGGTAAGTAGGTTGACAATCACGAAAGTTATTACCTCTAACTCTGAGCTTCTACGTTCTAGTTCCACCTCAAAAGTGGGTGTGCTTGACAGGACAATATCACGTCAAAAACGTGCTTGTTGGCAACAGTCCAGCTGAGCTTGTCACTGCAGGTCTCTGTGTTAATTAATGAGTACTCCGCGTGGTTTCCTCGCACTGTCTTCACACACCTCAACACACACACACACAGTACACACTATCTTTCTCTTGTTCAGCCAGGATATCGTCACGTGGGCTAAACATGCAGTCACGTGGCTCAGTTGTACAATGTACAACCCTCTGTGTTTTACTGGTCCTTTAGTTCGGGTTTTACCGGGTCTGGTCCTGTAGTGGTCCCCTTGTATCTGGCTTTAGTCTGTTTTACTATTTGTTCCGCCTGGCGTTTATGTTCCGAACTTACACTTTTCCATTGTAATTGTTGCCACTGCTTTGAGTTTGTTCATGTTTAATTTCACATTATCAGTTTAATGGCGTCAGGGGGAACTCTCTATCTCAACTTGCATAACCTTTACAATTTTGTCTTTGTATGAGATAATTCCATTCTAAGCTGTTCTCTCAATTGTAATGTCATTGTTATTGTTCAACCCAGTGCTCACTAGTTGTTTGCGGCATATTTCTTCCACCAAAACCTCTGTCCTCTAAATTCTATCTGATAACAGTAAAGTTACTGTTACATTACTGTTACATACAGTTCATGTTCCAATGGGCGACTATTTCTTCCTTGCTAATGTTCAAAACGACATTCCCCGTACCCCGTCTCCAGTGACTGAGAAGATTTCCCCTGAGAAGAAGAAAAGTCTCGTCTTGAAAAGGTGAGAGAAATACTCGTTGTCAGTGGCATTCTTCTAAAGGTTCGCTTTCAAGTTATAGCTTTTTCACTGATTCTTGTAAGAATTCAAGTGTTAACGCAATATGAAGAAAGCAGGCCATGTCAATGAAAACATTGAAACTGACAATTTGACCGATCGCAATATCAAAAAAAGCGAAACATCATCCATAATTGGAGAAGAAAACGAAAGGTCTAGTACAATAGTTGGAGAAGAAATTGAAACATCTAGTACCATAGTTGGAGAAGAAAACGAAACATCTAGTACCATAGTTGGAGAAGAAAACGAAACATCTAGTACCATAGTTGGAGAAGAAAACGAAACATCTAGTACCATAGTTGGAGAAGAAAACGAAACATCCAAAACCGTAGGTGGAGCAGACTCCACGATTGACCGGCTGGTGGGAATAACAAACACACACAACATGATTCCCACCCCCTCACACCTACACCACCTTCTCCACCACCTCCACTTTGACAAACACTTCCACTCCTCCCGCCTTTCCGGAGATGTGGAACACTTCCTTGTCTCTCCTCTCTTCCACCCTCCCCTCTATTACCCTCAGTTCGGACAGTTAGAGCTCCCTGTACAGGACACTGTTGTTGAGGAGCTCCTGAAGACTGTTCAGAGAGAGACTGGAGTGGAATACAACTCTGTAAGCGTGTTTAGACTTCCACGTCAGACTGAGGGTGAGATTGATCCGGCTGAAAACTCTCATCAGCGAGACGACTCATATCCTGTACTTGTTTTCGTGCTTCATGGGAGGTTTGCTATCGAGTTTCGTGGGCGTGGCCGAGGAAAGAGACCTCAGAAGATACTCCCAGAAAGGGAGGTTTCAGAGAACTGCGGAGTTACGATCAAAGAGTCGGTTCTTGGACGATATGACTTGAGTTTGAAGTGGAGAAAAACATCACACCCTCAGTATCTGTTTATTTTTAGGGTGGTCCTTCAGTCCATGGATGAAAGTGAAGCTACTGATGTCACATCTGAGGATGAGTCTATTTCTAAAACCGTGAGTGTTAACAGTGACATACTCTCACTGGTGCTTCACAGGAAATCTGAGGGAACAGAGAAAGTACATGACGAAAATGATAAATCCGAGATTCCTTCTCATACTTCAACGAGCAGCGATTTGGACCCGAATGATGACGAATCCAATAATTATCATGATACTGATCATGATACCAATCATGATACTGATCCATTAAGGTAACGGCTCATATTTGTACTGGCTATGGAGTGTCCCCGCACTTTACAGTACTGCTACAAACAGCACGGAATGGAGATTTCACCCTTGATTATGATCAGTAGATGTCTCAAAATGTCATCCTATAATATTGATATGTATGCATGATGTGCATATTCTGTTTAATACACATTATACAATGTAAACTATGAAATGTTAAAAAGCAAGAGATTGACATGCACGTTGCTCTTAGTCCTTATGTTCTGTTTGTCCTGCGTTGTGTATAAGTTGTCAGTTCATGTTCTTCGTTAATGATGTAGGAGGGCCTCGGTGGAATGCCCTCAGGTAAATTTATTGTTGTCTTTGCTGTTGGCCAACTAGGGAAAAGAAATGTTTTTCTCATCTCGGTTTGCAAAATAGCAAGAAATTTCTGCAATTCCTTAGTGACACATAATAATGCTTAATTCCCGTCCTCTCTTTCACGATCAAGGATATTCAAGGTTGATAAATCTTGCATGACAGGGTTTCATTGGAAGCAAGATTAAGTTCGAGCTGCTTTGAACTATTTAATTTGTACAATGTACTGTTCTATGTACATTGCACGATTAACTGTTAAACAGCGTTGATAGGGAAAACGATAGCTGCCAATTGGTGGCGCAATCTTGCCTTCCCCTTGAAATTGGTTTCCCCCTGTCCTAATAAGATAATAATTTCCATAATATTTTTCCTAAAATTATCTCTTTCTATTCTCCTCCCACAGAGCGGATCTCGAACGCACGTGGCTGAAAGTAACAGAAGAAAGCGCACGTGCAGGAGAGGAGCTGGAAGAGAAGGTGGGCAGACTGAAGCAGTTCCAAGAGAAGCGCGACGAACTAGAACACTGGCTGGCAGGACTTCAGGGCAAGGTAGAAGAGCTCGACCCAAACCACATCGTGCTTCCTAGCGCTCTTCAGGATGACATATTCTCCATTAAGGTACGGAATTATAGTTAAATCTCATCTACTGTTTTGTTCCGGTAAAGCTTGCCCGTTTATCTGGGACTTAAAACCCTCTGTTTTGTGGCAGTTTGAGTTCTATTATTTATCAACAACTTAATGAGTGCACCTACAAGTTGGCGCCCACCACGATTATAATCGCGCACTAGAATAAAATTAAGTTTCACCAAAATTTTACATTTAATGTTCATGGGAGGGCAGAAATTCGTTAGATACTCTATATAGGCTGCCGACTCATATCTCATGATCGTTGTTTCAGCCAGTCAAAAAAGGAAAATCGTTCTACCAAAATTAAGTTTTTTCAGTATAATATAACTTCAAAATTCAATCGGCAGACACAAATATGGATTGTAACGATTTTTTGAGCAGTGATAGCGTAGCAAAGGTATGTGAGTCGAAATAATCACTTGTGGTCTTATGATCTCCATTACCATCTTTTTATCTTAAATCTTGGAGTTCAATATTTTAGACACACAAAACAATAAAACACCCTTACTGAAAAAGCCATCCCTTCTTTAAAAACAAAATGTTACCATTCCTTGACACAATCCGTCGTCAGATGCGGGTTGGATTTAGTCAAGCATACTCTAAACTTTAAATACTCAAATGATATTAAGAATGATTGTCATTTTTCGTAAGAAGAATTGCCTTACTTAACAAGGAATATGACTTAGGATTCTTTGCCATTGTTTTAAGCAAGGAGCTGGCTCAGCTCAAGTTCATGTATCATGCAGCAGTGCATAATTCAAAGCACAGAACAGCCTTTAGACTAAAAGGAATCTATAAGTTCCTAGGCGATTCCGTGAACCGTAACTCAAAACTTTAACTCATCACCCTTGCAAAAAATAAGCGTCTGATATCTGAGTTAACCATTTGTTTTATGAGTCGAGTGGTCCAAAAATACAGAATAAATAATGGGTTTAGTCAGAACAGGGGCAGACGGGCTTGTGCGCGGAATAAGGACTTTGGGACCATAAACTGAGGAGAAAACAGTTTTAGTTGCCGCCAACTAAACTCACCGATTTTTGGCTCTCTTGGCTGTGGGTCCGGTTCTTCCTCTGGGTCCGGTGTTGGGTCCTCTGGGTCCGGTGGTGGGTCCGGTGCTTCCTCTGGGTCTGGTGGTGGGTCCACTTCATCGATCGCTGGAAGGGCAAACCTTATCTTCTGCGAGTGGTCATAATCCGTTGATTTGAATTTTACGTGGGTGGTTCTGTTCCTCATTTTATCGCTGCAGCCGACATCGCCATCAGCAAATCGTTTTGTGAGATACTGAAAAGGTATTGGCCATGTTTGTGAATATTACGTTCGTAATAATAATTGTGGTTCATGGCATTCATAAAGGTTATTTTTATTACCACACAAAAATGTTGCTCACTGTTGGTTTGTATTTATGGTTTCGGTTAATAAACCGAAACTGGTTCGTGTCTTTATCAAAGAACCTTATGTTTTATTGACTTACCAGCTCTCCTTCGCACCAGACTTCGAATTTTTCTGCAGTTTTGACGAAGGTCCAGTCTGCAGTTTGTGTTTCGTACAAGTTTATTAGCTCTATGTTATGTTCTGTCCAACAGCCGACTATTGCGACCAGCATAGGACCCTCTGGGACGAAGTAGGGGAGAAAAAACATGTTAGGCCATTTAGCTACACTTTACAGCTACAAACGTGTTTTGAAAAAATCGCAAATTTAAACTAAAAGAATCAAAATTGAAATTGTGATGAGGCTTTTGCAGGGCCCCTGCTTTCACCTGAATCAACAGGAATGTTTATATTGACATAAGTTCCAGTGTCATCATCAGGATTGCTTCTTATATAAAACCGTATACCCTGTGTAAACAGTTCTTTTTTGGTTTGAACTGAGAAAAGAATCTTATCGTAAGGATATACCGACATCCAATTTGGATCTCGACCGGTTACAGTTATGTTTTTCCACTCATCCCATTCACTCCAATCTGAAAAGACATTCACATAAGTGAAACAGTATTTTAGACCATAAAACCGGAACTAAAATAGTTGTGATGTAAGAAATTTTTGGCAATCAGGTTATGAAGCTACCAAGCCCCTGGCCCTTCGAAAGATTGAAAGCTGTTACTTACGTTCACTTGAAGTTGAGGGATCTTCAGGCTGCACGATTGCATGGTCTATGTAAAGTCCGAAAATGACAGTCGACAGAAGCGCTCGAAACATGCTGCAAATGAATGTTAATCATATCAATTATAGGATTGACCGCTTGGTAATACTCTTTTTCTTTAAAAAAAAATAAAATAAAAAAAAATAAAAAAAATAAAAAAAAAATAACTCTTAATATTTATATGACGATGCAATATGATGCTCAGATTTGATAGAATTCGAAAAACGGAAATTATTGAAATCAACTATTAGTTTAACTGCAGTAATCGACCAGAAACGGGTTTTAACCGGGAACACTGGAACAAGAATGAAACCGGAAAAGGCAATAGATACGAGATCACCATTCGGTGTTATTACGTGATAGCGTTGATCGATATCGATATGCCTGTCTAACTTAGATTGATCAATCGCTGTCACATGATGCAAAGACTTTGTGACCGTTCCCCCAAAAAACTTTTCTCTGATTTGGCAAAATACAAAATACTTGATGTTTACAGGAGCTCATTCCAAGACTAACAAGCAAGGGAGTGAGATTATGAACCTGTAAGTGGAAGCTAGGAAAGAGGAATGAGAGAGTGAGTAGACTAGTAGAGAGCAACAAAAAGAGCGAGAATCATAAACTCAGCGCTCCTACGGTCAGTTACTGGTCCCGGTGTCGGCCTATAGTTTTTAAGATAATTAAGGGATTAGGAGAGAAACGCTGGAATCTCTATTGTTCGGACAACTGTATAAAATATCGATTTACATTTTACACGTATAGCGCTGCTAACTCAGCCACCTTATAAATCGTTAGGGTAGGACAAGAGGTAGCCTTGGCTGGCTAAGCATTACTTCTGGAATCTGGATTGAGTGCCAGCTCAAAGTCAAAGTAAAATAATGTTGATAAAATAATGTTATTTGTACGGCAATGCTGCGAAAAGCATTCAAGTTATAACTCCATTACATAACGTACTTGAAATAAATCAACGAAAATATCAAGTCATGTAGACAAAACATAACGTACTTTAAATAAATCAACGAAAATGTCAAGTCATGTAGACAAAACATAACGTACTTGAAATAAACCAACAAAAATATCAAGTCATGTAGATAAAACATGGCGGCAAAAATCCGTCGTTCATTGTTGAACTCGATTGTTATTGTTACAAGCATCTAAGTCGAAATTGCGAGGAAATTTTAAGTGGTAATTTATGAGTTTTGCCATGTGTCCGTTTTTTATATATATATTATATACAACCGTTTGCCGAAAGTTTTTTATAACTCATGCTTTTTAATACTTCAGTTTTTCAATCTGAAATTATGAATTTGAGAAAAAGTTGTTAGTACGAGTTAAATTTTACATCATTATGTTGCCTTTTACACTTTTAAACGCAAGTGGGGATGGCAGACAGAAAACAGGGTTCAAATTGCCTGGGCATTTCGAACCCCTGGATGCAACAAACATTGCATACTCATGAGCATTACAACTAATGATCATTTGGAATCTTGCACAACTAGTGGGCTCCTTTGACGATTAGCCAGCCACTGGAAGACAATGGCTAAGCATTCTCGACATATTGAATTGGGTCACCAAGGCAAGTTTAGGCCCAGAGCTCCTTCGTTGCTAAGGCTGCCATGGAAATCATGATCTTAGGACTGAGCAAGCTCGATGGAAAGTCATGAGTATTTAGCACTCAGCAGTGAATAATTCAGAGAATTCAAAATAATGAACATTTAAGAATGAGGCATTCCCAAGGAACGCTAACAGATATGTTACCAAGGGACAAGAACAATGTTGAAGTCATTAGGACAAGTAGCAGTACCCCTGTCCTCCAGCCGGTTTATTCTTCCTCCCATCTCCTATCCACCCTTTGTCCGTGTTCTAGCAAAGATACTAAGAAACAGTTTTCCTGGAAATTAAAGAACACAGCCTGACAAACCGCAGCATTCAACAACTGACGGTTAACTATCTCAGAAATTTACCACTTAATGAAAAATAAGCTATATATGTTCGTCTTAGTTCAACGCCTTTAGAATTAACCTGCAGTTTTTAGATACATCAAGGTGTTATGTATACCAAGGCATATTTATCAAATTTATTAACTCAAACGTTGACATTTTTAACGGGCCTTCTAAATCAGCGTATGTCACATAGCTTTAGCAGAATAGAAAATTTGGTCAACTGTGATACAAAGAAAGTTTCATTAGCTTTCAACAATGTAATAAGCCGACCGTTAATTATGAAAACATGTTAAGATATCTGAGTTACTGAGTTAGATAAGTTATTTCCAAATTTCACTCTAATTCTTCCTCCAAAATTTTCTGTAGAAGCTGCAGACGCTAAAAATGTATAATCTGCATTTTTGTAACGTTTAACTTCTCTGTACCGGGCCTTATCAGTCACCGCTCGACGAGATTAAGCAATATATGTGACTACTTTAGATAATAGTACCTGGATTGAAATTGTTTTCTTTAACAGCAAACCGTATCTTCTTGGAATGATCAAAATCAGTAGGTCTAAACTTGACATGAGTTACTGTGTCTCTCATCTTGTTTTGACAGTCGATAGAGCTGTCTGAGAACAGCTGTCTGTGATACTGAGGGGGATGAACATAAGTTCTGGCTATAGGTATGTCAATCAACAAGTCTAGTTGAGTTGGCTGAGGAATCAACGGTTATCCTTGTAAGCAGATACTCAAACCGTCACTATTTCTACCGAAAGTCACTTCAGAATTTGATGGACTAGTACCGGTCCGAGTCGGATGCGAGCCAACAACCTCACATTGAAAAAATATGCCCCCTTCCCCAACTGAACCACAATCAAGTTATTGTTTTTCAATAATTGTGGGGTAGAGTGAGATGAGGTTCCTGTGGTTGGGTGATTATTGCATGCATTTAGAGTTGTTGTGAGTCGATCTGGGGAGACAGAATGGTCATAATGCTTAACTCTCGGGCTAAACCCTCACAGGGATGTTCAGAACACCACACGAGCTCGCGCGTTGTTGCTGATACCTTACTAAATGTGCTTCAGAGAGAACTGTATGTAAACATGTTGTGTTTTTAAGAATAGAGGATACCGGCACTGACCATGAGCTGTCGTCTATGATATAGTGGTAAAGAAGACAGTTTAATGTCAATGCTAACAGGTCAACTTGCTGTGTGTGATGATGGACGAGAGATTGTGTGTGTGGATGAGTTGTAGCCGCTCCTCGTGAGGCTGGAATGCAGCATAGGTTAATGATCGTTATGTTATCACGTGTACTTATTTCACTTACCATCCTCCCCTGACACCAAACTTCAAACTTTTCTGCTGTCTTGACGAAGTACCAGTCCATTGTCGTAAACTCTGGGATCAGATTGGAGAAGACGATTCCATTTTCCGTAGAACAGCCACTAATTGCAGCTAATAGACTACCTTCTGTGGAGAATATGTTTGTCGGTTTATAATGGATGGTTTGTCTTCGGCATAAATACTAATCGAATTAATTCCTATGTTCTATCACCAGATAATTATATCTACTACCAAAGACTTATTCCTCTCACCTGAGTTTTCAGGAATGTTGATATTGACTAGAGTTCCAGTGTTATCATCAACACTACTCCTTACATAAAACCTTATACCTTGGTTGTATCCCACAATGTTGGTTTCAACCGAGAATAGAATCTCATTATGTGGAAACACCGGCATCCAGTTTGGGTCTCGATCTGAGCTTGTTATGTCTTTCCATTCACCCCAATTCGGCTCGCGTGGGACTGGTTAAAATTCCTAGTCAATTATAAGTTTTCTAAGATTTTTAAGTTTTGATGCTATTGAACCATCTATTGAACTATGTTAAAAGATTTGTTACTCACGTTCTCTTGAGGGAACTACAGATTGCCTGATTGTTTCGTCCATGAATAGTCCGAAGATAACAGTCGACAGAAGTGCTCGAAACATGCTGCGAAATGCAAATGATGCTTAATCTTATTATCAGGCTATCTTAGTACCACGTTGATCGCTCTTCAATTATAAACAACGATGTGAAACACGATATCATAAAGGTAAATACGGGCATGAGGATTAAGCAAGATCAATAGGAAGAAGATTTGAACTCTGAAGTTAGAATAGATAGGAAGTATTTGTTTTTAAGGTTTGATGTTAGAGTAAATTTGCTTTTTAGACGGTCAAACGCTTGTGGGGTTACCATAAAAACTTAACAGATCAACATTGCCGGGGCCTTTTTACCCTGGAAGCATCAAGCATAGCATATTCATGAGCTTACAAAAGACTAATGGTCCTCTTGGATTCTGCTCAACCCTTATAGGCTCCTTTGACAATAAGCCAGCTACTTTGACAATAGCTTACCATCTATGACATATTGAATCTGGTCACTATGACAAGTTTGGACCCCAAGCTCCTTCGTTGCTAGGGTACCCAGAGTCTAAGCTAAGGTTCCCAGTTGTCGGCCACCGAGGGCTTAGAATAAAGAAGGCTCGGTTAAAAGTCGTGCACTCTGCAATAAATAATTCAGAGAGTTTGAATTTAATGGGCTTGAATACTTGACTAAATGACTAAATTACTCAGCAATTTGAGTGACAAGATATAAGGTTCAGTCATAGTTGAATTATAAGAATACATTCTGACACTTCGCAACAGTCAACGACTGACAGATAACCAGCTTACTATCTTAGACAATTACGCAAGTAAATCAGAAAAACTGATGGTGGGATAAATGTATAGTAACCGCAACTAAGTTACGAGCTCTTAGACTGAGTTTGCTACTTTGCTATGACTGTCACTGCTCAATGTGTAAAGGTTATTAAATAAACTAACATATTTTATATCAGTTATGATAATATCTGATGTTGTTGATTTCTATCATCTCTTCTAGCTGCGTGTAGTGATTGACTACTACAGTAATCCTAGCAGTACAATTAGCGTTCCACTGTGATAAGCTGACCGTTTCAATTCGTGGTAAACAATTTTTCTGTTAAGATATCTGAGTTAGATGAATATGATTAAGTTATTTCCAAATTTTACCGTTATTCTCCTCTAAAATTTGCTCTATGAGCTGTGCCCTCACACTCCGCAGACGTTCGATTGTTTTCTTTCCTGTACCGGGACACCGGGTCAGTCGCTACTAGACGAGACTGAGCACTAGATTTGACTACCTTCTCTTGGGGTGTGAACAAGTACTTGGCTTGTGTAAAATTTCAGTCTTGCCTTTGTAAATATCTGAATAAAAAACAAGGGAGTACTACCTTTAAATAAAAGTCGCGGCTTACTGAAAATAACTATACCTTCTTACTTAAAGACGAGAAGCGAAGGTGCCTGAGAGTGATATATTTTCTATAAACATATTGTCTTACCTGTTTCCATAGAAACAACATGTTACCCACCTAACCACCTTTACCACATACCTGGATTGAAATTTTCCTCTTTAACAGCGAACCGTATCTTCTGGGAATGGTCGAATGCTGCACTTCTAAACTTGACATGAGTTACTCTGTCTCTCATATTGTTTTGACAGTCGATAGAGCTGTCTGAGAACAGCTGTCTGTGATACTGGGGGGAGCAACATGAGTTCTGGCTATAGGTATGTCAATCAACAAGTCTAGTTGAGTTGGCCGAGGAATCAACGGTCAACTTTCATACAAAGACCCATGTAGTTTCTTGCTGATAACAACTTAAACATGTTACCATGACAACTAGAATCCTGGCAGTGTTAGTCTAACACTTACCATCCTCCCCTGACACCAAACTTCAAACTTTTCTGCTGTCTTGACGAAGTACCAGTCCATTGTCGTGGACTCTGGGACTAGATTGGAGAAGACGATTCCATTTTCTGTAGAACAACCACTTATTGCAGCTAATAGAATACCTTCTGTGGAGAATATGTTTGTCGGTTTATAATGGATGGTTTCACTCCGGCATAGATACTAATCTATTTAATTCCTATGTTCTATCACCAGATAATTATATCAGTCGCAAAACGCAAACCGTGCCTCCAGCCAGAAAAGACACGTGGTTTTCAGATTCCTTGTAATTATAAGTTGAAAATTTTCATTTTTCAGCTTCGAAACTATAAAATCCAGATTCCTCGTCAAATTTTGCGTCAAAATGCTGGTCTAACTTTTCTCCTAGCTCCTAAAATTTGACGAAAAATCGATTGAGAATAGTGTAGTCTCGAGGTTCAACAATTTTTGGTATAGTGTCTTTTCTGGGGTGGTTGCCACCACCCTAATCCACTACCAAAGACTTATTCCTCTCACCTGAGTTTTCAGGAATGTTGATATTGACTAGAGTTCCAGTTACATCATCAACACTGCTCCTTACATAAAACCGTATACCTTGTTTGTATCCCACAATGTTGGTTTCAACCGAGAATAGAATCTCGTTATGTGGAAATACCGGCATCCAGTTTGGGTCTCGATCTGAGTCTGTTATTTCTTTCCACTCAGTCCACTCTGGGGAGAAGAAACACCTATAGTTATAGGAAATGTTTGGCCGATAAGTCTCAATTACAAACGACATTATTTGTGAAGGAGCACTCAAACAGATAAACTTTAAAGGGACTTACGTTCACCAGCAACTCTAAGGAAACATAACTCAGTGAGAAGTAGCAGCAGCACCAACTGATAAAACATGCTGCAACAAATATTATGGTTACAACGAGAATAACGAGTAAAGAAGATTATCAGAGAAATAAGGCGTCCTTGTATCACCAACAGAGGGTAGGACCTCCCACTCGTTTCGTGAGGAGATAATCTCATTCTTTGTGGTAATATATATTCTGTTACTGATCTATGAGTATGGCAGGTGTATCGCATAATCTCTGTCCTAATTTCTGAAGTTCTCTCTTCGCGTTTCGCACCTTACGGTGAATCGTTCTGAAAGATCATGCGCCTTCTTCAGCTCAACAGTGCGAGTAAAAACGAGCTGGTGGCTCTTTCTTGATCGCCCGGGATATTAAATAGTTGAGAAGATAAAATATAAGTACATCTGTATTCAATTCAAAATCTGCAAGGTACTTCGATAAATCAATTCAGGTTGGCCAATTGGTTTATAGGTGTGCTAAAGGTTTGACATTTACTGCAAACGTAAGGCTTACGTCTGTTGATATTCAAACATTCGGATCTAAGTTTGATATTTACTATGGAGTCGTAAAGCAAGAACAAAAAGTTAAAACTACTAAAAAAGCACTCTAATTCTAAACGATGTTATAGAGTTCCCCCGAACGTTAACTTTTACTAAACCTCGAGCTTCTGTACGTCACGTGTCGCAAATAGTGGTTTGTGATTGGTCACGTGTCACAAATAGCGGTTTGTGATTGGTCACGTGTCGCAAATAGCGGTTTTTGATTGGTCACTGTCCTAAGTATAGTTATAACGGTCTGACGGGTTCCATGAGGCTGGGCATTAGTCATTACACACCAGCAAGTAGTGGCAGGGAGATCCACGTTAAGATACCTTGGAAGTTTGGCTCAATTAAGACATGTTTCCAGACGAATGTTATTACGTCGGTTGTTGCGTAATTTTTATCGAATGTTCCGTGTGATCGCTCACTCATAGCACAGCACAAAGTTATATCTAAATTTGGATTGGTAAAATAAACAAGGGTTATCAGTCAACTTTAACTAAAAATCATGGATCAAAAAATGATCACGGAAACGAAAAACAATTTCTGGCCTTCGGAATCTATCGATGCTTGGTATTCAAGCCAGCCTCATCAAATAAAAAATTCTCAAAGCATACATTGAGAACCCAAATGTATCCCATCACATAAAATGTATCTCACAACGTAACAAATCGCACAGGAGCTAGGCGAGGAGCTAAAAAGCGGAGAGAAAGTTCTAGAAGAAGTACAAAACATCGGAGAGATTCTCAAAGAGGAGGATACGAGTGTAGACTACTCTGTCGAGCTCGACAAACTTCTCGATACCTTCTCTCTACTCGCTGACTCTGTATCAGCCAAGACGGTAAGACAAGTTCATCTTTTAGATATGGGCGCCAGGCGTGATTATAGCGCCGTTAAGATTTATAATGATTATTTGAACGGTTCTGATCATTAGTGCTACAACGTAGAAAATGGACGCCACAGAAAAAGCACTTGTCAGTTCATTCGCCAGGTGGTGTTATCGGTAGCGGCATGTCGGCCCATTCAACTGTGTAAAACTAAAGATGTGTCAGTATTCTCATTCATTATTCCTGTAAATCCTATGTGAACTGTATATGACTTCCTACTGATTGTGAAAAAAATGTGATCCGAATTCTTATAAGAATAATAAATTATGGTCAGAAAGGGTCAACAGTAAAAAAAACTTCACCTTTGTTATAAAGAGGACTGTGTCAGTATCTACAACAAATTATGCATTGTTTTGCTATATTTATTTAATAGTGAGAGTATTAAAATTATTATTTTCAAAGCTTTATCTTAATACTTTCAACAACCAAATAAATGATTTGAGAATGAACGTGAACGTGTCTGTTCAAAATTATTTTGAGTGTAAAGTTCCTCAAAAAGATCGCATATCTTATTCATAGAGAGAAAAGTAACATTAACATCAGAAACATCAAATTTGTTGTTGTGAAGATGCTAACATACTTTTTGTCCTAATGTCCCATTCATAACAAAGATTGTGAAGATTGTCCTCTATAAAGTTCCATGAAGAAAACTACACAATTTTACACTCCCCCTACTTTACACTCCCTCTACTTTACACTCGTACACGCAGGGCCAGTATGAAGCAGCAGTAGAAGACTGGGATGCCTTCAGACAAGGAGCTGAGGAAAGTAAGGCTTGTGTAGCAGAGCTGAAAGAGCTGCTCCAACAGGAGGATCCTATCGGTCCTGATCTGGAGGATAACTTTGAGGAGATTTCTAAACAACGGGTATGTTGGTCTGTCTGTCTGTCTGTCTGTCTGTCTGTCTGTCTGTCTGTCTGTCTGTCTGTCTGTCTGTCTGTCTGTCTGTCTGTCTGTCTGTCTGTCTGTCTGTCTGTCTGTCTGTCTGTCTGTCTACTCTGTCGTTGTCTGTCTGTC
>JH154478.1:159405-182238 GCA_000226015.1 Mnemiopsis leidyi | reverse complement strand
TCTGTACAGTCAGTTGGTCTAGCTTCAACAAACCCCTGTTTACTACAATTCCCCCTTATAGGTTGAGGTATTAAGAGAATAGTTGACGCAGAAAACTGTAACAATGTGGATCTCAATTATCACAATATGGATCTAAATTATCACATTGAGTAACTCGGTAGTCAGCCACGTTGTAAGCTACAAATTCCCCCTCAATTTCCCACTCAGTCGAACCAAGGAACCACTCTTCCCACCACTTTGTCCACCTTCCCACAGTTCGTATCTTGTAACCTTTTGCTGTCTTACCGGACATTACTGTGTATCTGAACATATCCTGAGCTGAAATAATGCCATGACAATGTCTATATGTGCCTTCGTAGTCTTTCGGGTTGACTGTTAGCTCGTCACTCCAGAATTTGTCATCATCCTGACGGACCTTCAGAATGAATCCACATCTTCCTGCAATTCCGCATGCTTTGGCACTTGCAGGGTGAGAAAAAGAAAATTCCTCTTTAGTGACGCGACTGTCTTCCTTATTCACTACCATGCCCCGTTTAATGATGATGTTTTCATGGTAAGTTGATAGCTTTCCAGAGTACCTTATACTTCTCAGTAAAGAAAGTGCATTTCTGCGCGGTAACTGCGTGGCGGTGTACTTGAAGAAGCATTTGTCAATAGCCTCAATGATGATATCCAGGTACTGCCTCGAAATTTTTTGAAATTTCTTATCGATGATAGCTTCTTCAAGTTGTTTGACAAATATCCCTACTTCGACACACATTTCCGTAGCCGCCGCGCGGGACTGCCGGTTCGTGACAGCTGGCCTGTCAGTGCCGGGCAACCTTACCTTAATTTTGTTTAATTTGATGTATAAATCAAGTAACATCTGCACCACCATAAACATAGACGTAACACGACCTTCTGAAACATACTTGATCACATCTGAAAACTTTTCACATTTTTTCATATTCAGATTATAAGTCTTTTCATCATTAATTATGTATTTTGGCTCTGCTGTTTCTTTTTTCTCACGGATTCTCATAATCTTTGCTGTTTCTGTTCGTATTTGATGGGTAAACCGCAAGTCCGAGACTGTTATTTCAGATAGATCCGATATTGTGTCAAAAACCGTTAGATACAATTCTGCGTTTTCTTCACAACTGAACGCTAGATTCATCCTTTTCAAGATTTGCTTTACTTTACCTCCAAGATATTTGGATCTTTTCAGATTGTTTATCAAAATGTTTAAAAATAAATCTGTGTTGCTTCCTCCCAGAATCAACAACAAATCCAGCTTCCCGGTCTCAACTTTTCTAAGGTCTGACATGTATTTTGATATGAATAGCGAATTTTTGTTCGTTACTAGACACAACATAAGTGAGTCAATCAAATTTCTGTTTTTCCATTTTTCGAAGATGTAATAACATTCGTCAAAAAGAAAGCAAGTTTCTTCGTATGATTTGATGGATTTCATTTCTTCTTTTAACAAATTCTGACAATCTTTTTTTATCCAGTCAACTTTAAATACGACTGCAAGTTTATGCGTATCTCTAAAAAGGTCGTGCGGAATTAGTATTACTCTCTGAAATTCCTCAAGTAAAATAGTTATAAACAAGTTTACTGCTTCGGGTGAGAAATCGTCCATTTCCAATTCATTGTAGTTAAGTTCGTCTATCAAGTATCTAAACACTTTGCTTTCGGCTGTTAATCGATTTCTTAAAACCAGCAAAGGATCCCCATCTCTTATCTTCAGAGATATAATTTGTCGATCCAATTCCATGCAACATCGAGCTGAATGGATTCTTTTAGTTCCGTGAACGACTCAATGTAATAATATACATTGTATATACATACAACTGTCAAAAGTCCAATCAGTAATAGAGTGAAAATATTGTTTCTTTACGAAATTTAACTACGTAATTTGAAATTTAAGAGAATCTAGATCATAATACAGTCAGAGAAATCTTTTTGAAGAAACAAGGAAAACATAAGAATGATAAGAGTTAAGACAATGCCGAAAAATCGAAATAAACGTAATATTACGGCGTCATAATTTTCATGAAAATCATTTTGTTACCAAGAAACCGGCTACATTGTACGCTACATAGTCATTACAAAACACCCAGTCATCCTCATCAATATGTCCCAGCCAATCTTTCCACCACATCCACCTTCCAGCTACTGTTATTTCACTGTCAGCAACTTTGGCTGTCTCTGTAAAATACCAAAACATATCGCTAGCGGATATGATGTCATGGCAATGTCTGTTTAAGGAACCGTAATTAAGTCTGCTTTCAGTACTATCTTCTCTGTAAAGTTGTATAGTTGAGTTATCACTCGAGCTGTTTATTTTCAAAATAAAACCACATTTGCCTTTCTTTGAACAAGTCCCTTGTATTGTGGGATGTTTGAAAGTATACGCACGATGTTGTTCTGAGTCCGACGAATCGATAGTTTGTTTAGAGACTTTTGACCTTTTTTTCGGTTTTGGTTTCTCTTTTGGCTTCTGTTTCCATTCACAGCTAACAATAACGCTGTCTCTATATTCGGTCGTTAATTTCTCTTTAGAATTTATTTCCTCTAGCAAAACCAGTAGTTTATCTTTTTTCTCGAGGCGAGAATACTTCAGAGCGGCAATAAGTTTTTCTAGAAATTGCCGCGATATCTTGTGGATTCGCTTTTTGGTGCTTATACATTCCAGTGTAGATACAAATAATCTTGTTTCATTTTCCTCAGGTGTAGAGAAGAAAAAAATTAAGAGTAGAAGTTCAACCACCACGTACATAGATGTGACTTTGTCATTTAACATCTCGGTCACAATGTCACCCATTTCTCTGCAGCTGTTTATCAAACTGTTGTAACTTTTCTTATCATAGACCAAAGTAGTTGATTCTTGCGACATAGTCTTCCTTCGAAAGTAAACTGAACGCATTGTTTCTGATCTTAGTTTATGACACAATCGCAACTCAGCAACTGATATATTTCGAAGGTAAGAGATGGTTTCAAATACTTCAAGGTAAAGTTCCTCATTTTGTTCGAAGCCTAGGGCAAGATTCATCTTTTGAAGGAGATGCTGAACTCTACTTCCTAAATTCGTCAATTTTCTTAGATTGTCCAGTATGTTCTGGAGGAAGATTTCAGCATTGTTTCCCCCCAATTCTAAGAGTATATCAATCTGTGCAGTATCTAATGTCTCTATATCTGACAGATACTTACTAATTAGATGAGAATTGTCTTCATTTGAAAGGCAGAATATCAAATTCTTTAGGAAATCTCTCTCTTTCCACTTTTTGAAAATATACCAACATTCTTCAAGAAAAAACTCTTTGTCTGTATCACGCCTGATTGAGCAGATATTTATGTGTAACCAAGAACGACAATCATCTTTTAGCCACTGAACTTCAAATACGACTGCTAATTTATGTAATTCTCGAAACATAACATGTTCAATTTGTTTGACTTCTTTTATTGGCAGAAGTTCTATAAATAAGTTTACTGCTTCGGTTGAAAAATCGTCCATTTCCAACTCGCTGTAGTTAAGTTCGTCAATCAAGTATCTGAACATTCTACTGTCTTCCGTAAGCAGAGTTCTGTGCACCATCATAAGTTCGCCACCTCTGATTTTTAGTGCAACGACCTTTTCAGTCATGGACTTGTTGAATACTCTAGAGGGATCATTCATAAAACTTAAGTCAAGCGATCCAGCTCCTTTTTTGGTAACTATTAAACATTTTGGTAACTATTAAACATTTGGCAGTCATAAAATGGGTGATCTGTAAGTCTGTACAGTCGGAGAGAAATTCATAAGTAACTAAACTAAGCTAAATTCAAATATACCGTAGTTAGTGTTACATTTTCAGTAGATAGTTCAAGTAGTTAGCAGTGTAGACTCTATATTATATCAAAATAGCAGTAAAAATGAGCATTTGGTACCACACTTAGATTCAGAATAATAAACATATATGATTTAGCAAACAGCAAAAAGACGAGGCAAAGGTGATGATTGTTTCTGAAGTACCTAAATACAATGAGGGCAAATGTTTCTAATATTTGAAATATCAATTATGTTAAAATCAGCTCAGAGGCAACATTTAAGTGCGGTCAAAAATCGCAAATTATGCGGTCCCGCACTTGCTCAAAAAGGCGAATTGTGCGGCAGAGTGCGGCGAAAATTTTCAAATTATGCGGCGAAGTTGCGGCGAAATTTCCATAAAAGTGCGGTGATTGTGCGGCATTTAAAGCTTCTTTTTGGGTCCATTCAAGCATAAAAAATCTTAGTGTAACGTGATATGACGATTGGATACTTAGCAAAAAGTATTGGCTATTACGATCAACATAGGTAAATGATGTGTATTGGCCAAGCTTCAGCTACTGACGAAAACGTCCAAAGTGACGAAAACGTCCCAAGTCCAGGACGAAAACATCCCAGATTCCGAGCAACAAGTACCAAAATGTCCTACATTCGGAGTAAGGCTTGTCAAGCGCAAGGACGAAAAGGTCCCAGATTCGGATCAGCAAGGACGAAAACGTCCCACATTCCGATCAGCAAGGTACGAAAACGGCCCAGATTCCAATTGGCAAGGTACGAAAACGTCCCAAATTCCATTTAGCTCGTGGAAACCAAAATGTCCCAATTTTAGAGACGAAAAGATCCCATTTTTAAACCATGATGCAACAACAAATATTTTGGTTTTCATGCGATCAAGTGCGATTTTTAGGAAAATATGCGAAAATATTCGGTGAACTGGAAATTGTGCGAAATCGCACTCACCGCACTTAAATGTTGCCTCTGATGCTTGCACACTTTATGCGGTCATGCGATCCCTCAGTTAAGCAATACGGGCTCACGGTATGAGTCACAAGAAAAGCTCCCTTACTCAGTGAATCAATATATCGCAGAAATCAACCATTCAATTACCTTTATTAAAAAATACAAGTACCAATCAGCAGTGAAATTAATGCTGCTGACTTTAAATCTTATTAGAATTGAAATAGGAAAAATTTGTCGCGGTACAGTCCGCTCAACAGACACTACCGCGACAGGGACTGAACCGCGACAAGCCTAACTATTGTCGCTCAAAACCTGTCGCGGTACAGTCCGTGTCGCGGTACAGTCCGTGAATCGGGTTTGGCTATGAACTCGACCAAGTCATGGTTAAAACAATTTGACAATGACACCAATGAATTTTACCAATGAATTTTACATCTATGATCAATGGTCAAAGGATTTTACCACGGCCATTAGCACCTCATGATTTTCCGTGTAGTTATGGTCGAAATGTACATTTTGCCCACAGAATACAAATTACTCCAGAAATCAAAATTGTTAGGAAATTTCGTTTTCCCATTTTGACCATGGTTTATGACCCAACGCCCTGACCTTGGCCAGTTGGTCAGAAATCGTGGTCGCCTAACTCTGACCCCTTCTCCTGCTCAGTCAATGTTGCAAACTTCGGGCTTTTAAATGTACGATTTATAGTAAACGAATTGGAGTGTTATATCGAAACCCGAAGGCACGAGTGATGTATTTTCGCATTGGTTACACCTGTACCCAGGTTTAAACAGTTGTACTGAAAGTGAAAGGGCACCTAGAATATTCTAGATCTTTTAACGGAGAACCTCCTCGTCTAACACGCTTTCTCTAGTGTAAAAATGTGGGTGACGGGCTGGGCGGTAGGACAGTTAACGGTCTAAATAGGGTGTGTCAGTGGAAGTTTTGGAACTTACAACCAGCAAATAGGTCAGAGATGATCTTACCGCGTAATGTGCACTACAACACTCAAATGACAATACTTACACGTGCAAAACAACACTCAAATGACAATACTTACACGTGCAAAACTACTTATCAAATGTGTCAGATTAAGACGTAACCTAACTGCAACCTAGACGTAACTCTAGACTGGACTAGCAAGAACAAAAATGTAGATTCAATGTAATAAACAGTACTAATATAACACCTAGCCTTGTCATAACGACATAACGTACAGTAGTCTTAGAAAAATGACGGATTCTTAGACCAAACTGCGAGTGCGAAAATATACTGAAGTTGTACGTTAAGAATGAAGAAATCTACATACAGTTCAAGTCGAAATTAAAATCCCTTCCTGGAAAGTGCTAACTTTCCAGGAGCTAACTTTTCCCGAAGTACCTCTAAATAGAGAGCCGGCCAGCCATGCCTACAGCGCGACATAACATGTTACACACTAACACTGCAACTATAACGAAAAAAACCTACCTTCAAGCGAAAGCAAAGTTAAAATACGCCTTACACTCTTCACACGGATCTTCTAATTCTAAACCAGTTTAAAGTTTATCCCTATTACAGCACTGCTAAATCAAATGGAAAGTTCTAGAAACTGTGGCTGGCCTTCCAACATGTAACTACTATAATTAACAGCAATACTACTATACTAATTTACTATATCTGGAAATACTACTATGCACGATCAAACAAGAGACACGGCCAAATTTCAAAATTATTTCAAAGTTTAAACTTAAGTTTTATTCAGTTATCAGTAATTTGTCGAATGATGGATGACAGATTAAGAGATAAATGTATCACGATTTTAACTTCAAGCGAACTATTTCCATTGACGACAAATTCACGAAACACCATTGGAATGAATACAACGTACGCACTACGCGTAACAATAACGTCGTCATGCAAACTCAAGAAATTTTTGTCTCACGTTGTGACCCTTTTCGAGTCGGAGGCCGCCGTTTTGCGGCAGCGGGGCTGGCAACGTCTAGCAAAGATTATGTCCGAACTTTGCGCGTGCAGCGTGGAGTTTTTTAATCATGCATCGAATGGGTGCAATAATTCGCGCGTATGTATTTACACGTGCAGAACAATAACAATGGAGCGAAATTGCTTATGGTTTGCGTGAATAAAAACCCTAAAAATTTTCCGTTAAAATCTCGTTACATACTTGAAATGGTGCTGTATTTCATTGATAGGCTTACGGAGTAGAATAACGTTTTTGAGAAAAACAGCGTACAGAGTGCCTTCCCAGGTGTGCCCATTTTATGTGATAAATCAGGAATGTGAAACGACACTAATCTGATGAGAAAAGCTCACATCTATATGGTCACATGTATACATGCACTATGCGTTGAACTCATACCAGATTTTGGCTAAATCTTTCTAATGGTATTTTGAAAACAGTAAATGATACCCTCACCATTCGTAATACAACCTCTACTATTCAAGGTAGAGATAAGAAGATTGCGTAAAACAGGGGTCAGGAGACCGATATAAACGTCAACCAGCCGTTATGAAACCTGCTTCGGTAATGTAACATTGGGTAGATAGGCCAGTTTATACATGAACGCCACATATTAAAATCTCAGGTGTTCCTGATGACGATGATCATGTTGACGGGTAACTACAACTTCTTCAACCTAATCACGTGCGGCCTGGTAATCTCCTCCCTCGACGACGACTACCTACCCTCAGCCTCCACTCTCGTCAAGTACATCTCACCGGTCTCTAACGGAGGTCTAGGTGCTGTTGCAGCACTTCTCAAGCTCCCCTTCAAGTTGTTAAAATCTCTGGTGAGGTTGCCTTACAATGTCGTGGTGGGAGCTGCTACATGTCCTGTCAGGTATGTTGGGGATCCTCAGATTCGTTCTTTGTAAATTCGCTATTTCTAATTTCTTTCCGTTGTGTGCAGACTTGCTAAGTTAAATCTATCAATGCGATTAAAGATTTGCCCCTGATGTAGGGCAAAGTGGGAGAATTTTTCGGAACTAACCTGGTGTTTAAGTCAAACGTGGTGCCGGACTGAAGGGCAATTTGTTATAATCCTGATAACTGAAACCAACCTCAGGGCAGTGTCCACAGTTGGAGTAATGTCAGTGCTAGCAGCTAGCGGATACTTGATGAGAGTACTTGGAGGTGTGGGTGTGGACGGTAACTGTGGTAAACTCACCTTCAACCGTCCTGAGTTGGAGTGGTTCCTGGCCCACTTTGTTCCTCTTGCTGTGGTGATGGGAGTGTTGTCTTTGTTGGGGAATGTTGTCAGAGCCTACTTTCACATACTCTCGTCTCCAAACAAATCTAAGTTTGTAGTTTTACTTTTTTGAGTGGTTTTGACTTGTTTAATAGAGTGGAAAATTCTCCGTCCTTAGTTTTCTTAAATGTAAAAGCTTTTCTTCAACTTTTCTATTCGGTCTCCAGTATCATGAAATGTTAGTTTTTTAACCAAATATTTACAAATACCTACCCAACCAGACTGATGAAGCTCGGAGAAGTGATACAAACAAGTGTTGTGTCCTGTGCTGTAATGACCATGTTTGCTGTGTCCCTGGTGCCGATCACTGAACTCGACAGGGAAACTCAGAACAAGATACCTCTGTCTGTTCAGGAGTTGTATCACAGGTCCGTGTTTTACTACTTAATTCTTTAAAATTTTAAAGAAAATGTACGTAATTTTAATGGACTTTCTTTAGTGATTTTAGAAGATATACACATTTTGTCATTTTCAATTTACATATTTGCAATTATGTAGGGGTAAAACGGATTTCAATGTAAAATTATTTAATAAAACGTGAAAATTTCACAAAAAAGGTCATTCTTTCCGGTATTGAGCAAATTGGTAGGCTCTGTAAATCTTAAACTCGGATATTCAATGCTTGTTAGGAGGTGCAAAATAAAAGTGTTAAATAATAATGTCGGATGTATTCCCTGCCAACCCTTTCAAGGAAGTGTCAAATACAAGTTCTGTTGATGAATGTTCCTCTCCAAATCGAACACACTCTGCTCCATCACATCTGTTAGCTGTCTGAGCTGCAAACTAACCCTCTCCCCCTCGCATCTTATCCCCTCCAACTTGCTCAACTGCGCCTGAAACTCTGCCTTCTTGTACCTCTTCCCCTGTCCCTTCCCGTCCCCATCATCGCTCCACTCTTCACACACTATAAAGTTGGTGAGATCCTCCAGGCCCCCCGACAAGTCGCGGTTAGCTTGACTCAGACCCTCGTACTGTTTGAGCAGCAGTTTGGAGAGGGTGTTCAGAACCCGGTCTCGTTGGAGTTGTGACGTCACGGACCGAGCTTTGCTGGTCATGCTCTCCATCGCTCGCTCCACTGCTGAGGGC
Source organism: Mnemiopsis leidyi (assembly GCA_000226015.1). Classification (NCBI taxonomy): domain Eukaryota; kingdom Metazoa; phylum Ctenophora; class Tentaculata; order Lobata; family Bolinopsidae; genus Mnemiopsis; species Mnemiopsis leidyi. The sequence goes on along the minus strand of JH154478.1, from coordinate 173,158 downwards.
ATGTGTTCTTTTCCTACCTCCAGCTTCTTCAGCCTGTAGTTTTGGTAGTAGTATTTGTCCATGTTTGAGGATGAGAAAGGCAACGAAACTTGATGAAAAGTTAGTGCAGAGTGCAGACCGAATCGTTAAATAATAAGGACAAGCAAGCTTGTTGAACGATGATCGCTCATGATTCCCCATTGGTAGTGAGCTTGTTAGTTTAATGTGAATTAAGACATCATGGCTCTCTCATCCACATTATGTAATAAGGATTATCAGTGGTCTAGCTCCACTCGACGGATTGTCAAGTACGGCTACTTTAGTTTAGGATGACATTGTTAATAAACTATATTATATTCCTATCCAACAGTTTTAATGTTTATACTTAAGTATACTTTTAAAGTAACTATAGTAATAATCTTATGAAATTGATTACACGCTCAATTAACTCCAAATTTCGAGGAAAAATCTTAACTGGCAGTTGAGCTAGAATATATAATTGTTATAACCGAATACTAACTGAGGACCGAATACTAACCTTTTCTTGATTATTTTTCGAAGTTCCTCCTTGCTACAATATCCAGAGTTTGGAGCTATATCTTCTGCCGTTTTCTGTATTGCATCCGCAATCTTATCCAGCGCATTTTCGTCTTTTATCTAAAAGTAAGGCCGGTTTATGTAAATTGTAAGTCATTTGGTCAATTCTATATGTCTGTCCACGTTGCCTTAAGGTTCTTGCTTTTATCAATAAAGTTTCAAAGAAATCCATAGATCAACACTTGAGCAGCATCTATAAACCTACAAATGGCATTCTCACCGTTAAATTATCTGCTTCTGGTGCTTGATTTTCATGCTTCTTGAGGCCTGTCTTTGATTGATAGTGAGATGATTTCTGTGGAGATCTGCTTCTGGGAACGTTGTTGTATGGACGTGAGGACCAAGTCATAGTTTTGTAACTGAAAGTTAGGTTACACCTGAGAATAACACCGATAGGATTATTGTTGGGGACTAGGGAGCTTAACTTGTACAAATCAAAATGCGCGATCGAAAAGACGTTGTTACAGCAGAGTCACCTTTTTACGGCACGTATGATGAGCCAGAACTGAAAAACAAGAAAACAAAGTAAATTAACTCCACCACCGGGAACAACACGTTTAAATACTCCTACACCGTACCAGTGCAAAACAAGAGCTGCAAACATGTGCGGTCTGACGAACAACTACTCTGCCCCCCTAGCGTGACTTTCTCAGCTGGCGCACTCATTGACACTAGCACTGAAAACCTATCTCCGGCACTACGACAGATGTTTTTTGAGATGCAGCTTTTACTGAGATTCACAAGCAGTACAGATTGTATCGAGATGACATGTTGAGGGTGGCACACACCAGATTTCGCTCTGCTTGTCTTTAATTAATTAGTCAATCAATGAACTCATGGTTATTGTTAGCAGTGGTGAGGTGTTCATGTTATGAATAGTCCGAACTCCGAAGCTGGCGTATTTATTTGATATTTTTCGATAGAAGTACAAATTGAACGACAAATGAACTTTGATACCACGTCAGTGGGCGTAAAGTGATCGTCCAGTCTTACTTTACTTGGGATTATTATGGCCCAGTCATAAGTGGCGGGTTTCGGGAAATTTCGCCATATTTTTTCGAACCATATTTCCCCAGTCGTGAATAAACCCGCCGACTCAACTTTTTGGGTTCCCGGAGCCCGGAGGTATTCGTTCTCATATTTTAATCGTTGTCACTTGTCTTATATTCACAAGAGATGACTTTTGGGACACTTGTTATGATTAATGATTATTTCTGTTCCATTTGGCTAGAATTGCAAAAGATCCCCTTTCTGCTCATGAATCCTCGCCAAATGAGTATATTCTTGTGGTCAAAGTTAAGTAAAGTAGGTCAATTTTCCATTTCTTAGATGTGTATCTCCATACAAAGATGTCGAAGTAAATACAGTTAAATTGATGCAAACACGAGTTATTATTTCTCTCTTTTATCGACAGTGATCAATAATTCCATTCACTTTCCAAGTAATAAAGATAATGAAATTGCTAAATTTGGTATGCATGTCAAATAGAACATTTAAATCCGAAACAACATTTTTGAATTTGAAATTGTTAGGGTGGACACCGGTAATAATATTTTTCCAGGCCGTCAATGAACCCGCCGTAATAATTCTGAGTAATAATTTCCAGTAAGCCATACTTTCCATACAAAGGCAACATATCATGATCTTATTGATATCGAGTGATTCCCTGCAAAGTTCCCTAATGTTTGAATTCAGCTTTCTATTTCAGAACGCGACAGTATCACATCACCAACAGTTACGGTTTATTTAGGAGCATGACTGGAGTTGGCGGTCGACCTGAGGTTGGTAATTTCAGTTTCAGCTCATGAATCTGCCCACCCTGCACTAAGACGAGCTGGACCTGTCCATGTATCACCTTAGCTGAGAACACAATAGTTTCCAATTTTGTGTTTTTCTATTTCAATACCACGTGATTGTGAACAATGTAAACATTGCAATAACTCCCCGAATCACGTGATACATATGCAGGTGGTGTTTGAAGGCTCAGACCGCCATGACGGGGATTGGCAAGAATTTGAGTTTCTCTACAAACCTGGAGATCTTTCTCGAGCTCCTCCAGTGAGTCTTGCTCTTAACTATTGGTATTTTTATAGTAATTGTTGACTTATATTTGTTTAGATAACTGAACACATTTTATAAAGCATGGGTTGAAACCGAAAAACTGTAAAGACCAAGTTTTCCAATTAAATTCCACTCTGTCCAGGTTGTGACCCCCCATCAACCTCGACTAGACTGGCAGATGTGGTTCGCAGCTCTTGGTTCCTACAAGTACAATCCCTGGATAATAAACCTGGCGTACCGACTTCTCAACAACAGCACAGATGTCAACAATCTCATCAAACATAATCCATTCCCTGAGAAACCGCCCAAGTTCATCAGAGCGCTGAAGTACAGGTTGGATTTTTATTTCTTTCCCAACTCTAGCTCGTCTATGATTGCCAGAATTAAATGTTAATTCTAAGTCTAACCAAGATGATTCGAGTTGACGTTCAACCGTATTTTTGCACCTTGTTGCACCTGCACAGTAACAAAGTGTTGTCCGAAGATACCACTACTCGTATTTTTGCACTGCTGATACCACTACAGGCATTTTGCACCAGATTAACAAAGTGTTGTCCGTGCAGATACCACTACACGAAGTTCGGTAACGCAACACGTGACTGGTGGACACGTGACAGTCAGGAGGAGTACTTCCCTCCTCTGGCTCTCTACCAGCCCACTCTGAAAGAGTTCCTCGATTACCATGGTTACACCACGCCGCTGAACGAGGAACACGCGGACAAGACGATTATTCCTTATTTGGCAATGATCAGGTCAGTGGCTAATAAGACCGATCCTGTCGTTCTTATCTGGACTTTGTGTCTAGCATCCTTTCTGCCTCATTTCAAGGCTTTACGGTTTAGGTTTAGTCTTTTTGGTATTTGAAAATTTTTAAAATTTCACAATGATCAGCTATTTTCATATGTTATTTAAATAGGTTATTAGGCGTCTTTTTGTTTTGTAATTTTGAGATCAAATTAGCTGTGTTTTGTGCATGTTTGCTACAAATTTCTGGGATGTTGTGAATTGGGCATTTTTGAGTTATTATTTCAAATTTTGCTGCTACCCTAATTAATAACCTTAGTGCGTTTACCCTGTCTGTAAGTGATTAATATATTTAAATTCGAATTTCATGATTTGATTTATTCAATTCTCCTCTACTTGCAATAGTAAATATTCACGATCATTTTTGATCGTCTTAAAGATGTATTGAAATTATTTTTCTTGTTGTACTTCAACATTTTCTTAATTATAGCACACATTTATTCGTTTAAGAAATATAGTGACTCGACTTTCAATGCTGTAATTTACAAGACTTTATATTTCATCATCATTATCATATATACTGTATCACTTTTCAGAGGCAATAAAAATGAAGTTCAAAACCATGCACGTTCTGAATCTAACTGTAAAAATGAAATTAGCAAATTGTCCCAAATAGTGGCATTTACCAAACTGTCTTTGTCAAATAGTCATTTACAAAGTGTAGCAATTAATAAGCTTTATTCCTAAATCTTACCTCAACCTTAACTTAAGGTTGAAAAATCGTAAATACAAAAACTTTATCCTGAAAAAGAAACATAACAATCATACAAGATATAACTTTATAGACATGTGCTCACTATTATTCCGCCCCAAGACATCTTCGCGCTCCATGCAGATTCTTACTTCCTCAGCACATTGTCAATGAACCAGGACTGGATGTTTCCAGCTGGCCAGTAGTTAGCGACCGTTACAAAGGTGTCGCCTATTTGACCTGTTGCCATGCCAACTTTCCACGAACCTGCGAAGGGTTGGTGTTTTTATTTTGTTTATTTGGCGGTTTGTTTGTGAAATGGTTTAAATGTGAATGTAGGCCGTAGGGACATAGGGAACGCTACAGTTCTATTTATCGCTGTTTGACTTAGCTTAATGCGGTGTAAAAGGTCAAATTAATAAATATACCAGATATTCGATTTCACATCGTGCTCAAAACTGCATTTCAAATGGTATAACAAATTTCTCCAAAACAGAACATAACAACGCTTGGGCTCTACATTAACAGAATTAAGGTTTTAGGGCTTCTCTTCTGTTTTTCAGACCATTTATTTGAAATTAAAGGAAATACAACATATATTCTAGTATTCATACCAACTTATGCTGCGCTGCTAAAACAGCATATGACGTGATAGAATATGACCTGAGACGTATTCTACAAAATTGATCGAAACCCTAGTTCTTGCCATGACTTTGTGGAATGCTCTAAAAATCAAATTAGTTGTAATTATGGAGTCCCTGCTTTGATAGGAAGCCATTGTTGTTGTTGCATGACCGTTGTAGCATCTTGCTGACATGTGATGAAGGAGCACGTTAATTGTACCGTGATTAAGAACTGGGCGTAAATCCTGTATCTAATTTTCGCAGGACGTGCTTTTTATATAGAATTTGTCCATATCGAATAGAAATAGTAAGCTTGTGCAAGTTGTACTGGACTAGGAAATTTGACAAAAATATGCCCATATTTTCATAACCGATAATTTGAGAAAAACCCTGGCCCGTGCCTCGTGCTTGCATTCTTACAGCGATGCTTACACATGATATTGATTAGAACACATTAGCTCCACATACATGAGAGACTGACATATTCTCACACCAAAACAGAACATACAGCCCACCTTTCCAAACGAGCTGACAGAAGTGGGAGGAGTCGTGAGTGTACTCGTTTCTGTCGTAGTCGAAATCCTCCTCCTCGCTGTACCAGTTGTTGGTTACTCTCGTAGCAGCCTCGTAAGAGTCCAGGGTGCTTCCACAGGACTGTAAATTTGAAATTTCAGCTCAAATAGCTAATGTTTAGATATCATAATATCAATCATAATGTTAACTCAACCTGAATAACAGTCCAATATTGCAATTGTAAAGTTGAATATTATTATTAATATTTCTGGATGACTTAGACTTTAGAGTGAGAGGTAAGGTTACAGTTTACACGTCACGACACTGACCTGAAGGTAAAGATTCTCCCCCATCCCCTGATAAGAGTCGTGTTGGAGTTCTAGTTCGTCAGCCGCCCTCCCTTTGTTCAGGGCCAGTAGATGTGCCACCCTGTATGTTAAGCTTATATAAGTTGTTAATTTCAGAACTCGAGTTATCAGTGCTGATTTCTCAAACGAGGAGCAAGGAAGTTGGGCTAGGCCCACTTGATTGTAGCAAGGCAGAGACCTTTAGCAACAAGAAATAATGTGAAAATCTGTGATAATTCAAAATTGGATTTACCAATATGTAATTGGAAGAGCTCTTAGAACGAAATTTGATGACGCTGATAGTTCAGCGCAGTTGAAGATGTCAATGATTAATTGGCAAAGGGCGCCTCTCACCAAAGCCGTTTGGCATAAATGCCATCTTCAGGCTTCAAGAAGCCAGGCACAAGCTGACTTTCTAGCCAGGTGAACCACTTGTTCGTTAAAACTTTGATACAGGGGCTTCATGGGTTGATGGAGCCCTGGCTCCTGCAGAAAAGCAGTTTGATTTTATAGAAACAACACTATAGTTTAAATTAAATATGTTTTCCGTTATTATGGATTTTTAATAATAGCACTATACTTGAGTTTAGGATCATTTGACTTGAGCATTGAAATGTCACGAGAAATCAAAATCTATAGGCGTTCCGTATTTCCAACCTAGTGCTATACTTCATTACTTGTGAGTTATCTAGAAAACAAGGTTTACCATTTCTTAGCGTGATCCTCCAGGATCTTGCTCCAAGTAAGAGGAGGTGAGTGGTGTAGAGCTCTCAGTTTGTTGTGTTGTTCCAGTCCAACTCGCTGGAACTCTCCCAAGCTGTTGGAATGATAGTTATTAAATTTAATGGAATGATAGTTATTAAGCACTAAGAAGCATTAGGTTCTAACTTCTCACTATTAATCATTACATTTTCTTCTTCGAATTTTCTCATACAGTTCCCAAATTCAATTTGAATTTATTCAGACCGAAAGGCATTTGATCATTCGGCCATTTAATTTAGTTCCATTTGTTGGAGTCTGTGAAGGGTCAAATATCCGGACATTTAGGGATATTTCTCGTTCCCTAGGTTACTTACACTGCAAGAATAAAGTGGCCTTTGTATTGGAACTTAAAGCCAGCCTACAATAATAGTATTAAAGAGCACACAGATTTCCTGGCTGTCCAATCAATGTGAGTCCTTTAAGCGTTCTTGGATCCTTACCTGTTAATGTTGGTAGCAGGTTCCAGTGCGATGGGTTTCTCCAACTTGACACTGATCATGATACACTGATAGTGGTAGACCTCCCCCGTATCAGGTCTAGTGTAACACGGAGCTAACTCTGCTGCTTTTCCACATCGAGCACATTTTTCTCCTGCCATTCCGTTCTGGAGATAGGATTGCGGGAGAGCGGAAAACATGACGGTTTAATGTGTTAAACAACGGTACTGACAGATGGAAGAGTTTCGAAACTGCAATGAACAGCTCTGCCAATGAAACAGTCGCACTGGGTACTCCGCAAAGACGTGCGGTAACAAACTGATAATTGGAATTAGAGTTGCGGCGTGCTGACAGAAGATGTAAGTCGATGTTAACCGTTAATCCCATCATAAAGCCTCCTAGTCTTCTGACAAATGTACGACGCGAAATAGATAATTACGGAGTCGTTTAAGTGTCTTTTTGTGTTCGATGCAAATCTTTAGGAAAAAAAACCACTACTAGTTCAACTTCAAGTTGATAAGTAGATAGCGATAGAGCTTCAAACACATCCACATTTAACTTAAAATACAATAACACGCAAATTTCAAGTCATCTATTAGAATGATTAACAAGCTTTAAAATGAAAGTTAAAGCAGGTGGCACTAAGTGTAACATTCTAACATTAACGCTTAAACTACAAATACAATGTACGTACGCAGTATTACAGAAGTACTTAATAGTAGTACAGTAGTATTTGTTCAGTAGTAGTAGTACAGTATTTACAGTAGCAGAACTAGAAGCACTAGTACTAGTAGTACAGTAGTTGTATTTATAGTAGTACAGTAGTACCTCTCTACTATAAATACGCGGTCTTTGGAATAAAATATTTTAGCCCGACCTTTAACCCGCAGACAACAGAGAACTTATTGATATCGGTTAAATTGTCTGAAAAGAAGACCTCCTAAGGAAGTAAGGAAATTCCTCGGCTTCAAGGGATGGAAAATTGAGCCATTAAAAACTGCGTACTATATAGAAGGACCGCTTACTACAAAGGAGCGTACTACTATTTTATAATACTAACGAAGAACTACTGCAAGTGTACCTAACAGCAGGTCATGCTAATACTAAGAACTACTGCAAGTGTACCTAACAACAGCAGGTCATGGAGGCGGTCATGACCGCAGTAACGTCGAAATAAACAAATAAAACCGATATCTGACTCTGAGAAACGAAGGATTTCAAATCTAATTACGAGTGTACTTTTAGTTCCTAGAATAGCCTCAAACAACAGATCATTTGACCTACGTAAAGAAATTGCAATAAAAAACCTTGAATAACACGTTAAAGAGTGGCGGGGTACGAGATGAACTTTATGAAGGCGCCACACAAGCCCATGGACCGTGTCTGTAACAACGCATGAGAACTGAGAGGTATTGAATTAGGGCAATTATCGCCCACTATTTATAATACTACCGAATATTCTTATTCTGCTCACACTTTGCCTGGTTTAGTACAACTTGACATGTGAAACTGTACCCTGAACCATCAGAACCAAGCGAAACATGGCTGTAACGTTCGGTTAAAGCTAAATTTACGTGTATTAATGGCTCATAAGTAATTGACAGTCAACGTGTCCACTATTCAGCGTGTACAAATTAGATTTGTTGTCCTACTCTTAAAGTCAGTCATTGTGTTAGACTTAAAAGTTGGGAAACAAAAATAAAGTTAAGTTTAGTTCGGTATCATTACTGAAAACGTTAATTCAACTGCTGGTCATGTTGATGTAGATAATGTACATTAAACACAACTTTTGATTAACTTCTTTATTTGGCTAAATTACCAAGACGAACGTTTGAGTTATTGTTTAGTGGGTGTACGGACTATATTTAGAATTTTAGGCTCTGATGAGGTGGTTTACACACATGACAAGGTCCGTTTAATCATATCCTTTGATAGTTGAGACAGTGTTGAAGTTCGATTTCAAGAAATAAGAATTAGATAATGGTTTTGCTGAACGACCGTGGCTGCCGGAAACCTTGAGAAATTCACAAATGTAAGTTAAGTTAACGTTTTAGAGGCCTTTTACTCTAAAAACAAAAAATTTACTCAAGTTCATGCAAACAACAAACTGGAACAGTGCACAATGGTCAAATAAATAGCTATATTAATATGAAAACGTTAGCTAATAGCTATATGGCCTGGGGTAGCAGTTGCTAGCTATTATAGAGCCTGGAGCAACAGGTGCTAGACATCCAAAGTAAATGTTGTCATGGCTCCCCCGGTGTCACCTTTCAATGTTTCGACACGATTCTCTTACGGTGGAGGGAGGAAAGCATGCTAAACTCACTGTACTTCAGGAAAACGTTACAGTTCGGCTGTTCCTTACCTTGAGACTGGAGCCTTCTGTCTGTCCTGCCCACGTGGTGTAGTTACTGGAAGTTTAACAAACTTTTAATTAACTTTTCGAGTTGTCATTTACTTAGCAAGATTTTTTACTAAACTGTGAGTAAACTCAAAGTTTAGCCGCAAGAGATGTCAGTATTTAGTCACCGTAAAAATGCAGTCCTGACGTTTTAAATCCTTCATGTTCTGCTTGATAGGTAACAGTACGTTGAGATGATGTAGCTAATATGCCTTACAAGTGTAGTAGTTTCTAATTGTAGGTGTTTTATGTGTGTAGTGTGACATTATGCTAACTGGATACTTAATTGAAGCACATGTACAAAAGCCTAAATTTTTTCTAACATTTTCAATTTGAAATCAAAAGTTTTCTTATCAGTCAGCTATTAAGCCATTACTATACATATACATGCTGCACGTTTGAAGGCGAAATAATTGATTGCAACATACAAGTACTATAAACAGAAGAAATTAACGAAAAGCCACGAAATGACTGAACATTGAACTCTCCAAATTGCTCGTGTGTGTACTTACTAAATCGATTTCCGTAGCAGTAATCTTGTATTATCAAGGTTGACTGAATTATGCATGTGATTCAGGCCAAAAGTGTTGCTTAGCAACAAGTTGATCTATAAAGTCTCCCGTAATTTAGCTGAACGGATTTAAATTGAACTATCAACTATTTAATTGCAACTAAGTCATTAATTCTTCAACGGTTTTGACTATTAAAATATACATTTGACCATTTTTTGTTAATTTTCGATAGCGGTTCTGCGGTCACGAAATGATAAATCACCAAATAATCAAGTATTAAGATAGGAATTGGAAACCAAGATGGGTACATTTCATCAATCAACAATATTCAGAAAAACATCGGGTCATTATATCTACATAGATTAAACATTATGTTTATAATTATTTTCCAAGTTGGAAATTCCCATATTTTATTAACACATCACCTGCTGACGAGCAATATTATTATTACATGGCTATGCAAACCATTTAGATCGTGTCGCACCGTTTGAGATTTTTGTCATAAAATCCAGACAGAATTTGCACATTCCACATAAGAATGTTTCTAGAATTCTGACATAGTTAAGGCATTTCACTGTCTCAACTAATACAAAAAATTGCACGCAAAATTCTTTTAAAGCCTTGGAAAATAATACCATAATATGGGATCGGACAAAATAGCCAGGACAGCTTAAAGCTTCAACGACAACACTCAAATAAATCTACTCTCAATTTCAAATACTTGCTTGTTTGTTGAAGAAAAATTACCTGAAAAAGATTAAGCCCAAATATAAATGGCGTGGTTTAAAATTAGCCAATCTAAGTCTCGACAAAGTTTCCATACACTGCTAAACACTGCCAACACATTATAAACCCGAGTATCTTCCACTTTATTTTCTCAGCACATTGTCCAAGTACCAGGACTGGATATTGCCGGGTGGCCAATAGTTAGCCACCGTCACAAACACATTACCAATCTGTCCTGTAGCTACTCCTACTTTCCAGGATCCTAGCGAGAGTTTAAAATTAGGGGCAGGGTGATTCGCTCATAGCGACAACTTTAGAAACTGTTATCACAGTTCACACTGCCTCTGTCTATCAAGATGAAAACCACATCACGTAAGTTTACCTTCTAAATCTTACCTTTCCAAATGAGCTGACAGAAGTGGGAGAAATGGTAACTATACTCGTTTGCTTCGTAATCAAACGCCTTCTCCTCAGAGTACCAGTTCTCAACGACCCTTGTTGCTGCCTCCATCGGAGACAAGGTCGACTTGCACCACTGGGAAATTGGGGTGTTTACTCACATCTAAGTTAGAGGTTAGAACTTTAACTTAATTCCGCACGACACTCGATAAATCGACTTGAGTCATCACAACGTTGGCATGCAAGTCGGATAAGAATATCTTCACTCGTAATATTGTTTGGTAGTTAAGTAAATAAAGATCCTGTAAAGTTAAGCAAATAAAGATCCTGTAAAGTTTACCATGATCATGTCAGAGCAACTACTATAACTAACTACTCCTACCCACCTGTAAGTAGAGAGTCTCCCCCATCCCTTGGTAACTATCGTGACTAAGTTGTAACTCTTCCTCCTTTCTTCCCTCGTTCTGCTTCAGCAGGTGTGCCACCCTAAAGCAATGAGATGGTCACGTGCTTCGTGAACATCCCAAACTGTCACATTTCAATACATTAAGAATCATCTTCAAGATTGTACATCTTTAAGATTGTTCATAACACTCGAATGTCTAAAATTGGAGTTACATGGCGTTTATAGACAGACTGATTTGATTAAATTTTGTCACGAATAAGCTATATGAAAAGCGATGAAAATTGAAATTGATACCATTTCTTGGCATGGTTTTCGAGCAAATTGCTCCAAGTCAGAGCTGGGCTGTGATGCAAGGCTCTCAGATTATTGATCTGTTCCAAACTGATCTTCTGGAACTCACCCAAACTGTAGGAATGTATGATTTTTGGATTAAAAATTTGCAAAATAACTTAAATATTCTGAAAAGTATGGATTTAAAACTCCTCGACTGTTGCTTTTAGTTGAAAAAATTTAATGCATCCTCAAATAATCTCAAAATGTTTGTATCAACCTCTCAACATCGGATGCCTCCTCCAAGGCAAACGGTTTCTCCAACTTGACACTGATCATGATACACTGAAAGTGGTAAACCTCCCCCGTATCAGGTCTTGTGTAACACGGGGCTAACTCTGCTGCTTTTCCACATCGGACACATAATTTCCTGCCATCCCTTTTTGGATTTGGAGGTTGGATTCTGCTGGAAGCGCAGAAAACATAGCGGAGTTAACTTTTTTACGACCAACGAAACACGAAAAAGCAGACTACTAAATGTAAAAACGTAAAAAGGTGTGATCTACGGAGTTGAGATCAAGCTTGTTGAGCCTAGCTGAACTGTGCAGGCAAGGAATTTTCTCTTTCTTGCTAGTGACATGAAGCCTCGACTAAATGGAATTGATAATATGCTAGATCGCACCTTCTAGCTTGCCTTATGACAGAAATTTGAATCCTTAACCTCAGAAATCTGCTTTTCATGGTATGTTTCCCTGTTAATGTTATTGACAAACTATTTGTGACTTCATTCTTCAGAAGTTAAAATTAACCTAACTTAAGCAGGAAACATATTTGGCCGCAACTCAACTGAACTCTATACAGTCTAAATCCATGTCCGGTCGCCGATACAGTTACAATGCTTTTTCGAACTTCGAATCGAGTTGGGCGGTGGTTTAACTAGCAGAAACTGATGTAGACCACGGTATCAATCTCTTTAAAGTTTAAATGAGGTTTCATTGATAACAGAAGCCACTAAAGCTGGTCAAGTTCTAAGTTACTGAAGCTCGATCATGGCACATTTATACGTAAAACTATACTTAAGAATACCGATAACATTTCGATATCTAAATTTGAGATCTTTCCAGAATCTTAAGCACCTACATTTAAATTGTGAACGAAATTCCGTTGTGGACGTGGCAAGAGGAGGATGCATTTTTGGTTCAAAATTTATTTGACGAGTTGTAAGTGTGAGCACTAGCACGATTCCCTTGCACCGACAAGTGCTTAGAACTAAATTTTATGGTATTCTTAAAATTCTCTGCATATTTTGCGATCTTTCACAGACTTTACTTTGGATACTGAGTGTTAATCCTGATCCAGATCATGGCGATTTTCATGCAAAATGTTCCACATTTCGACCAGTGCCACTCAATTTTTGGTTTATTATTAATATATTTTAATTTTTTATTATGCGTAGAATTCGATAGAGGAAGTTGCGACATCTATAGGATTGAGTTAACTTACAATGCAACTTTAACTTCAAAGTAAATCTTCAACTTCAAACTTATAAATAAACTTGATATTAGTTTTAAGTTTAACCGCCATGAAGTTCAAGTGACAATTGCAAAAAATGCCAGTTGGTAGGCTAATTAAATATCGTTCATCATACAGTCAACAGCTCACATTTAATTTGGTCTGGGCAGAGGACTCTCCTTATACTTATAGTCCATCTCTGCATTTGAAGTATATCAATTAGTCATCTTCTATAATACCAATATACCAATGAATCACACGACAAGATGCAGTTTAGTACCTCTACCTTATCGTACCTTGGATAAGTACCTTCATGGATACGTATTGGAGAGTTTAGACTTAAGGCTTAGCAAGACGGGCTAGGACTTATCGAGTGAGCGGAGTCCTCCCTTGGTTCCAGCTCAGGAGGGACCTATAGTTGTACTTGCTACTCAACACATTTAGTGCAATATACAGCTACCGTTTTTGGCAAAAGGGTCATATAGTTTGGTGAGTGGGGCAATTGGCGCCATTGGCGCCAATGGATCCACTCAATGGAACAAATGGATGTTCCAATGGCGCCAATGGCGATGAGGTCAGTGGTGCCAATGGTGGTCCCCATCGCCATTGGCGCCAATGGATGTGTTCAATGGCGACAATGGCGACAATGGAACCAAAAATGGTACCGATGGCGACAAAGGTGCCAATGACGACAATGGTACCAATGGCGACAA
>JH154478.1:132409-155963 GCA_000226015.1 Mnemiopsis leidyi | reverse complement strand
GTCACCTACTGAAGCTTCTTGAGTTTGATTGTTTGCTTTGACCACCTACTGAAGAAACTGGAGTTTGAGGTTTGCTTTGACCGTCGACCGAGACTATTGGCGATTGAGGTTTACTTAGGGCTCCTGTCGAAGCAACTGGACTTTGACTTTTAGGGAGTTCCTGTTCGGTCGCTGCCACGTCAGGAGATTGAGGATGAATCGGCTCGACCGCAACTCCAGGATCTGATTTAGCGGAGCCCGGGTCACTAAGTGTATCTGGTGGAACAGATCCCACCGTGTAAGGAGTCACTGTCTTCAATTTGGGGGTGATGCTGACTGGGAATACGTTGTCAGGATGACCCGATGTATCGGATGGAGCCGATCTTTCAGCAGGAGTAAGTATGACTACTTCTCTCTCGGGAGCTGGTTCAACAGGAGCTTCCTCTGCCATAGGAGGGAGAGACATCTCATCATCTGAAACTGGAGGGGTCACTTCTTCTTTTACTGGATCAGTAAGAATTTTATCACCGTTTTCTGAGCCAGTTGGAGAGAGTTCTCCTGGCGCTTTAACTGGCGAATGAGACGTCCGTCCAAGATTGGCGAGGGGAGAAACAGATCGGGAACCATTCCTTGATCTCGACTGAGACTTTCTCTCGAGTATCTGGGAAGCAACAGATTTCCTCCGACTGCCAGGTTTGCTGCCTGGTGGAGGGGTGGGTTGCAGGGTCAGCGGGGAAAGTGGGGCTAGCTCCACAGGAGTTCTTCCTCCTGTTTTTAGACGTGGACTGCTGGCCGAGAGAGCTCTAGTGGCTGGAGTTGGGGCAGAAGATCGGGGGATCGCAAACGATGAGGTTCTAACTAGGGCTTTGTTGGCATGGAGTTGCTCTTTGGATTGTATCTGCAAAATAATAGTCGTGAGTTGAATGAAGATCTGAGAAAATAACCAGAAAAAGAAGAAACTTCAATTTAATATCGTGCAACAATTTCAATGATTTCATTTTGATTTTTGTTAAACCGTAAAAACTAAATATTTCATTTACTTACATCAAATAGAGAAGAACTGTCGAAAGTCTTGTATTTAGCAATAGAATGAAGCATCATGAACCTCGGTTTGGTTCTCACTACCACCAAGCTCACAGAGAGAAGCGCCCAACAAGTGACCGGAACCTTGGAACTGAGCTGGAAGTCAACAACGCTCTCGCAACGTTGTTGATCTAGATACAGCGGGCAGCTGTAGGAGTAATCGGGCACTTCCTCTGAAGAAGCGTAGATGTGGACTAGGTCGGGTGTGAATTCTGTAGCTCCTTCTTTTAGTCGCTGATTCTTGGTGTCCCAGTCAGCACCTACTAGTTTTATACCTGAGGACGGATACTGTGAAATGTAGGTTGAGGTAGAACTAAGTTATGGTATTTATTTTTACCACAATCTGGTACTGATATTAACAGTTAAGTTATTAAAATTTTAATGAAAATAGGTTGAATGGAAAATACACTTATAAGGTCCCCCACGTCTTATTTAAATACTATGACAATGCAGAGGTTGTCGGATCATACCCAACTCGGCACGGCGCCGGTTCTTTTATTTACTGAATTGGCTGCCAGTGAAAATTGTTTCCGTTTAAATATCTCCAGATCTCCTATCTACACATCGTGTAGCTAGGTTGATCCTTCAGTCCACCCACAACATTAGTACAACAACATAGCACAACCGTTACCAATCAGTGCACACCTCTGGGAGTCGAGCTTGCTCGAAATGAGGACCTGGAAAAGGTCCCCTCCCCACTTGAAACCACATTTATTTCAATACTACATTGCTATAAGAGAGGTCACACTTACCGGACAAAAGGACACCGCCTTTCAACGTGACAAGTTGAGTTCGATCAGTCGCAGGCATATTTTCAAGTAAGTTTATTTTCAAGGACACCTGCAGTACAAAGTGAAGAATGAGAACCCCACAGTAAAGCTCAAAACAAAAGCTGAAAGTGAAAAATACTCCTAAAATAAACAAAAACTCTGGCTGATCAGCCCACGTTAACATCACTATTTAAGTATTAAAGCCGATAAAAGCGGTTGAGGTGATCCTAACCCACCCCATTATTTATATGTTACCTTAATGGCTTTATGTTGTTTACATACATATAAGGCTCACAATTCTACTTTAAATCCAAAATAAAAGCAAACCTGGGACACGGAAACTCCGTCAGTCTCCGCCTTCTCCTGCAACAAGGAGTGAATGAGGACCCGGGGGTCCGCTAGACATCCTGCCCAGATACCACTACCACCCTCGTGAAGTGTTATCAGCTGAGCTCGAGCTTCTGTCAGAATCTTGATCCAGGATACATTGGTGAATCGTTCGGGAGAAACACTCTGGTATAGCCAGCTTTGTGGGGGTTTGTTTCTGGAGATAGGGAGTGTTAGCATGTCGGGACCTGACGCGCAAGTTCTGAACGAATAGTGATACAAGATGAATTAACTTAGGGAAAATAGTCAAGCAATTTACATAACTAACTGCAGACTTGCTATACCTGTAAATAGCATTATATATAACAAGTTCCTTGTCACTGAGAGTAGAGAATCCTTGTATGAGTTTAGCGTGAAGGTTCTCTAAGTCACGTGATATGGTATCCCGTGTCGAGGTGAAGTGCTCGATCTCAAGGGAGAGCCAGTATCGGTATAGTTCGGAGCCTCCCACTGCTTTAGAAGTTCTTATGCGGGCTGGAAGCGCGGGAGGGAGGATTTCCATGTACTCTGGAGATTGAAAATACTCTTTAGACAGCATTTATGATGATTTGACAAGAAGATCTGACAAAAAACATCCTCTGCAGTTCCGGTTTAAGAGAACAGGTATGATATACATGGTGTACCTAGGTCGGACTTACCTACAATACGTCGTTGTACTACGACTAATGGAGATATTGGACTAGACAGAGTTATACCGGTGTGCTCTAAAAGTTGACCCAACTTCCCTGATAGCACCGCATTTCTGAAATTTTCTAATTTAAGGCAAATTATCCAATGTGATTTGTATTTTATCATGTTACTGTAAAAGTTTGAAATTCAATTTTAAAATCAGGAAACTAAATTAGTAAATTAACGACACGATATTTGACCTGACTGCTGGGATGTTATGTAAAGTTATGGTAAAGTTATGGTAAAAATATGGTAAAGTTATGGTAAAGTTATGGTAAAGTTATTGTAAAGTTACCTGACAAGGACTCTGTTTTCGATAACACTCTGATTAAGCCCTATAAAATCTAGTGATACCGGGATATTGTCTTCTACCCATTTAACCCACATACCGTCGGCTGTCGGTAGTCGAACTGAGAGGGATTTAGTAAGTAATTTTTCATGAATTAATTCACAGAGGCAATGAAACGAGCAAAAATTATAGTAGAAATATATTCCTTATCTTCAGCTACTTAACATAGATATTCAATTTATTTGAAATATAGTAGTTGTTGAAACTTGAAAGTATCAAAACACTTGAGATGCGGTTGAGTTTTCTATAAAATTGAATAGTACATTATCATTGGAAGGCAAATAAGGTCAGGCGACGTCAAATGGCAACTGGATAAGCAGTCAAAAATATTTTCTGCCGAATAAATTCAACAGATTAAACAGTGTAGAATTTCATTAGTCTCCAAAACTTTGCCTGACAGTGACAAAATAGACTGAAAAACAAATCTGTCACAAGACTTTTCCCTCAAAAGCGAGATTGGCAGTCTTGTTCTGTTAGTCGCTGTATTATCTTGACGATATTCTGTGCTTCTCCTCGTTTCTCCATCTCATTAACCATTTCACTTTACTAACTTACTTCTTTACTTCGTAGAGTTTATCCGTAGAGCCGGAAGGGTCATGGGATGTCCGACAACCGTAATGGTGAATAATCAACCAGTGAGTTAGTCCAACTGCAGCTGCAGCTGTAGCCAGCGACCGGAGGGTTATCCGGTATCATAGCAAGAATGTTAGACAAACTAGCTCGAAAATGTATCAAAGGATTTAGCAGCCTTCATTTCTAAAGCAACCTCGTTCCATAGTTAAGGAACTTGAACTCCAAATGATCCATCCAACAGAGACTGATCGCTAACAGAGCTTGTCTTTGACGGTGGAGTGATGACTGTTACTGTACCTTGTCTTGAGGTCTCTTTTCTTGGAACTTGATGTCACAGCAATTTGGAACGACATGTTGACGAATCTTCCACATCATCATGCCAGTGTACCTTTCCCTCCTCCGCTGAAGTGACATCACGTTCAGTTCCTTTAGTATTTCGGGCAATAGTTGAGATGATGTAGACCACCTACACGGCTGGTGAATGTTCTTTGGACTCCCTCCATAAGCCGAATTTCTGTTACCTTGCCTGGGTTCCAAAGAGGACAGCAGTCCTCAAAGACTTTTTATCTAGGTGCTGCTTCCTTTGGATACTACGCTGCCGATTTGTCTTGACCAGCTTAGATCGCTAGACACAATGACTCCGAGATCCCGTACCTCTGGTACAGTGTGTTGCCACTAGAGACCTTGTAGATCAAGGTTTCGTCAAAGTCTCAATTTCGGAGTAGTTTCTTTTGACGAAATTATATCCGTCTACCGAAACGATAGCTTTGAGCTGCTTTGAGTCGGGTATCACCACGACAAAGTCTTTTCGGATCTCCGACTGCATGCTTAGTGACGTCGATGGAGAAATATTGCAGCCTCTAAAAAAAGGCACAGATCAGTAGATCACTAATTTTACGAGTTTACGACAGCGTCTATCAAAAAATCTCTACACTTCTTTTACTGTTGGTATAAGACCATACATAGCACGGTATTTGTACTGCCAACACCGACAATTAAAAATCACAATGTAATGTATTCATTCAACTTGAACTATAATAAATTGTGTTCTGACTTGATTTTGCAGCAAAGTTGTCGTTTGTAACATAACAATTATAATGATAGCAGCTCATAAAATGGCCATTTGAGCTTTCAACTCGTTTAATATATTTCGAAAATCAACATATATAGAAACTTATCCAACTTAAATAAAACCTTAGGAGAAATGGACAAGTTTCTGGCAACACTGAACAAACTGCAGGATGTTTTCACGACAGCCGGGGTCTCCTGCAGTGACATCGATCTTCCCCAGATTGTGGTGGTGGGAAGTCAGAGTGCCGGTAAGAGCAGCGTTCTGGAAAGCATCGCCAAACAGAACTTCCTCCCGCGAGGATCCGGCATTGTTACCAGACGTCCTCTGGTCCTGCAGATGATCAAGGAGGAACGGGAGAAGGAGATAGACGGACAGATGAGGCACACATGGGCGAACTTTCTGCACTCCGGAAATAAGGACTTTACAGACATGGATCTGATCCAGGACGAGATTATTGCTGATACCGACAGAAAGTGTGGAAAAGACAAGGGCATCTCCGATGAGGCCATACACCTCAAACTGCATTCAACAAAAACACCTTCTCTGACATTAGTAGACCTGCCAGGGCTGACCAAAATCGCAGTTGGAGACCAGCCGAAAAACATTGACCGTATGATAGAAGACCTGGTGATTAGGTACATCAGCAAACCTAACAGTATCATTCTCGCTGTGTCCCCCGGTAACGTCGACATTGCCAACTCTGACTCCCTAAAGCTTGCACGACAGGTGGATAAGGATGGCTCTAGAACCTTGGCCGTAGTCACGAAATGTGATCTAATGGAAAATGGGAAGGAATCCTTCGAGGTATTGGAGGGTAGCAAGGTTGGAATGAAGCTTGGGCTGATCGGAGTGATCAACAGAAACAATGAAATGTTACTGAGAAAGATACCCATCGAAGAAGTCATGGAAATGGAGGAACAATTTTTCAAAGAAAATTATCCAGCTCTTGGAGATAGGATGGGCACGAAATACCTTAGCAGCAGGCTTTGTGATATTCTGATTAATCACTTGAAGAAGTGTCTCCCAGAAGTATCAGACAGGATAACCCAACAACAAGAGAAACACCGAGCCATATTGGAATCGGTGGGAGGGGAGGGGATCGATCCCAGGCAGGCTTTGGTCTCCCTGATCAACGCCTTTACAGAGGCTATAACCCTGTCAATCGATGGTAAGTTCACTTTTTCGGAGGGCGACGCTGAAAAAGCGGGAAAGGGGCCTGCAAAAACCGGAGCGTTTTCTGCTGGGGCGGAGCTTTTCAAGGTATTCAAAAGCGAATGTATTGAGAAACTTTCGGCGATAAAACCCGACAAAGGTCTGGTGAATATCAGAGATCTAATCGAGAACACCGGTGGAATACAACCAGCCCTTTTCCTACCAGATGGAGTGTTCAACAATTTAGTCAAACAACAACTCAAGTTACTAGACAATCCATCCCTTAATGCTGTTGAAAAGTCCCACGGGAGCTTGAAAACATCGGTGGATATGATTGCATCACGAACACTAGGAAAACACCCTAAACTTGCAGCAGAGGTTTCTCTGATCGCCAGCGAGATACTTGCCGAACAAATGAAGGAGACAAAGCACTACATCAAGCAGTATCTCACAAACGAACACTCCTACATAAACACCAACCATCCAGAGTTCATCGAGAGATACGAGTTGGCAGCAGATATGTTTCGAGTTGCAGCGGTTGATATGAGGAACAAGAAAGATGCTGACGCAAATGAGAAGAAAGCAGGCCAGATGACATACATCAACACACATACCTATGCGGCTAACTCGACGGCATTCGGCAAGCTTATGTCAAAGTATGCAGCTGGTGACACCATCGAGACGAATCAACGGGCAAGCAACGAAGCTGAGCTGCTTCTCAAATTGATAATCCAATACTTTTGTATCGTACGGAGTCAGTTAACTGACGTGATCCTGAAAGCGATCATGAGGTACATGGTGCGAGACTTGACATCCACCTTGCCGAACAAACTGATAAAAACGCTCTACACTGATGATGATAGGATAAGTGCCCTTGTACAGGAGTCGGACGAGATCACCAGAACACGGAGGTCCTCTTCAAACATGTTAAAAGTTCTGACGAAAGCGGAGAACTTGATATCGGACATTGCACTGGGGAACATCTCTCATGAAGAATCTAAGGAGCAGAGGGAATGAAGTTTAACAAGGTAAGGTGGGAAGAAAATTTAAACTTCATACAATGCTGAACATGATTACAGTGGTTAACTGTGAAAAGACTTTTTTGTTTTTAGTTTAGAAAATTTCTTTTTTTCGTGAGTTTCATGAAGGAAATTAGTTTTGCTATAAAGGTGTTTTTGTATACTTGCTCGTATTTTGTAATTTGCCGAGGCCTTGAACTTGTTCAACTAGTTATTTTTTACAAAAAAAGACAGCTCGCATAAACAAAAGACTAAGCACTGAAGTTTTACAAAAAATAAATAGATTTCTCGAAAGACGTGAAAGCATCATTGTACATCAAGATAGAATGGTCACGAGAGAATCTTCACAGTCAATCCGTTATTTACAACTTCACTTAAGTTACTAGGAAATACTACAGAAAGTATTTCCAAGACGAATGTCAAAACTCTAAAAAGCCTGCCTAAATAAATATCATTATTTTTCATTTGTCCAAGCCCCATGGCCAGTTAATACTCACCAAAATTTCAATTAGACCACACAAGAAGAAAAAGGAAATAGTAGCGGGAACAGCTCAACGCTTACAATTGTAGACAGACAGGCAGACACTCAGACAGACACTCAGATAGGCAGACAGACAAACATTTACAAACTTACTAGGAGTAGTTGAGTCTAGTAGAACTGAGTTAGGAACAGAAAATATTCTCTCAGTGAGACATGTCACTAATTCTCTCTCTTGTCGTGTTTCCAACATACTCCTGTACACCACCTGACAGGGAAACGTGATTACAACCACATCTCTCCTCGTAAACACATCAAAATATTACAAAAAACTCACGAGACTAAACCTTGTAAATACGGCTAAATATATATATAAATATAATACTATCATTATCATTTAATAATATTAAAAGCATGTACAATGCCGTCTAATGGAAGGTAAATGGCACCTCAGTAAGAATGTTGATGATATCCTGAATGTCTGTGATGTTTTGAGTCTCCTCCAGAGCCATGGTCAGGGATACGCTACACTCGGGCTGATCCTTGTAAACTGTCCAGTAGTGTTGGATGATACCATGCAGTACCGCTATTCGCATGGTCTTGCTCCTGGATTAGAGTGGTATCGGGGAGTGGGGTCAGGGGAGTGGGGTCAAGGGAGTTGGGTCATGGGGGTAGAGGGTGCTAGGTGTAATGAGATCGGAAATCGGGAAGAATCTAGAAGGCAATTAGCATTATACATGGAAGCGAAGTACTAACTACTAGTTATGTAAGTTGTTTAAAAATAGAATTCTGTAAAATCTTGACCAGTCGGGTGTAACCGCGACAAGTAAAATCCGGATAACTCACGAAAGTTCGGAGGAAGGAACGTTGGAAGCACAAAGAGAAGGAAGATGGAGAGTGTCTATGGGAGGAATGAGAGTGTCCACACTCACAACGTTACACAGCTTGACCAGACCTGGACAAGTTCTCTGTTCCAGACATTTTGTATAAATAAAAGTTTATGTGAGTTTTTAAAGTGGTGGTGTGAACTTGTCAGGAAGAGCGTGAAAACTAAAATTTAGTAACCGTGAATAATTTAAACTAAAGAGCTAAACCTTGGTGAAGATGCGAGTCTCTGTCGACAGTGAGAATACATCTACTGACACCAGACTTTGCTGAGGGTTTCTTTGACAGACTCCCTAACGCATTCAACAGTCCCATAACGTCTTGTGCTGAAGAAGTTACTCGTTGCAGGAGATGATAATACTACATGTCAGATAGCAGATTTATTGGATTCAAACTTTTTAGCAGTTTAATGTTTAAACCTCCCGCAATTCCCTAAAAACGATAGATTTAACATACCAGATTTAACATAGATTATACAAACCTGATTTAACATAGATTTAACATAGATTTAACATACCAGATTTAACATACCAGATTTAACATACCAGATTTAACATAGATTTAACATAGACTTAACAATTAACATACCAGATTTAACATACCAGATTTAACATACCAGATTTAACATACCAGATTTAATATAGATTTAACATACCAGATTTAACGTAGATTGCACATACCAGATTTAACATGGATTTAACATACCAGATTTAACATTGATTTAACATACCAGATCTAACTTACCAGATTTAACATAGATTTAACATAGACTTAACATACCAGATTTAACATACCAGATTTAACATACCAGATTTAACATACCAGATTTAATATAGATTTAACATACCAGATTTAACGTAGATTGCACATACCAGATTTAACATGGATTTAACATACCAGATTTAACATTGATTTAACATACCAGATTTAACATAGATTTAACATACCAGATTTAACATACCAGATTTAACATACCAGATTTAACATACCAGATTTAACATAGATTTAACATACCAGATTTAACATAGATTTAACATACCAGATTTAACATAGATTTGACATACCAGATTTAACACAGATTTAACATTGATTTAACATAGATTTAACATACCAGATTTAACATAGATTCAACATACCAGCCAGATCAAACTTCCGGTTCAGGACAGAAATCTGCTGGTGGAGAACAGATCTCCACTCCTCACTTCCGAGCTGTATCTTGTGTAGGATCAAACAGCCCTCGTCCGTAAAGACGGAGTTCAGATCAGAAGTGTTAGATCCCACTGTTATCATGTGGACGTGATCTTCTTTTTCCACCTGGAGTGGCATGGAGGTGAGAGTGAGAGCAACCCAGCAACTTGTTGGAGCTGTCACTGTTATTTTTGAATCAACTACATCCAGGTAGTATTACTGCTGAACTTATAATCTTCAACTGTATCGACAAAACAGCAATCCCGACAAATAAGGGTTGGTGGTGTAGTGGTAACTACCCCGACTTTCTATGCAGAAGATCGGGGGTTCGATTCCCAGATCCGCTAATCCTAGAGGAGTGCGCTAAGGGCATATGCCTATGCAATCTTCTTCGGTCGACTCAGCCAAATGACCGGCAAAACCGTGTTTAAGGGTTAAATTAAGAGGGTCTCCGTTAAAAGATCTAGAATCATCCAGGAGCACCTTCAGTATAACTGTAAAAGCGTGGTTACAGCTGTAACAAAATACAAATACAACAAATTTAAGTACGTAAACATGTCACTGAGCTTACCAAATTGGTTTCCAGGTAGTTGACAAGTTTGTTGGGACACCGGTCGTAAACTAAAAGGAGAGGCTTGCCTGCACCGAGATCACTTAAAGTTAGCATCTTAGCGGAGGAGCTAAAGGCTGGTTCTACAGTAGCCACGTAGTTGATCATCGCTTCTCTGACGCGCAGTGGTCTTAGCACGTGCAAAATAAGGATGTCGTAGAAACAGGCCTCAGCTGGAAAGGAGAAATCGAGTGAGGTTGGTAATGGTAGATAGACGGAGGAAACATAAATCATTTCGGTAGATGAGGTGAGAGAAAGAAAAAAGCACAAAATTAAATGTTCTTCTACTAACCTTGTGGTCGGGTAGCATGCCAGATTCCCGGTGACGGTTGCTTGTTCCACTCTTCCAGCCACTCATCCCAACTGTTGTCTATCATCTGGGACAGTCCCTTGAGAGCCGGGACCTCCTCCAGAGCGCAGATTTTCTGCCACTCGTCCTCGCTGGCTACCCACTCCGGCCGGTCTATAACGACCAGGTCGTGCTCTGATCCTCTGTCTTCACCTCCCAAACCTGGGACAAACTGTGATGGAAGGAGAAAGGGAGAGCTGTTTTAAGATGAAAAGAATTAAATTAAAATCTATGGTTAAAATGAATATAATAAAATTAAAATCGATGAATAAAATAAATCAAAGATCTATGATTAAGATAAATAAAATAAATTAAAGATCTAGGATTAAGATGAATAAAATAGAATAAATCAAATTGTAGGTATGGGTGAAGATTGATGACCGAATTCTAAAAATAGCGTACTATCGGTAAGAACTTGAAAGACAGGATAAGGGAGTTGGTTAATGTCAGTAGCGACCATTACACTAAACAGCACGCTTACAACCAGAGAGTCGTCTCTGAAGATGCTCCTGGAAAGATTGTCTCAGTCAGATCATAAAAATAGAAATTAGGTACAAACCCTCAAATCGACCCTAATCAGGGAGAAAACGCAGCTTTCACAAATTAAACAGATGAAAAGTATCAGCTAAAACAGATAGATAACGTACAAAGAGACAGTATCCCAGATAGCAGAAGTAACTGTTTGGAGGATGCTCTCTACTCGTGCCTCATCAGGGACAACCAGACTTTCCAGCAAGTGTAACATTTCTACTTCACCCATGTTCGGTATATCGCTCTCTTGTGTCTGTTGAGTGTAAGTGTTGTCGGGGCTATCTTTACTTGTGACATTCCAGACACAACAATCATACACATATAATGGGACATTGGTTAACCCAACTTCCAAAATATGCCCTAAATGTTTGATAAAAATAAAAAGAGTTATAATTTTGGTCGTATATGTTTACATACTGCTATTATTTGGGGAGCTTCAGTCTTCTCGATAGCATCAACGATCCATGCTTTAAAAGTCTTGAACGACACAGCATATTTGGTGTTGAGTGTAGCGAGGGACTGCATGGCCGAGTGGAGAATGGAACATCGTGTGATTATGGGAGAAAGGGAGTCTGTTATCATCTTGCACTTTTCTTTACACAGCAGCAGTTTGGATAACGTCTCGTTTAGCTACAGAGAGATTGGGTTGTGGGAGGAAGATAACTTTTGGGAAGGTTAAACCGTTAATAGCCAATGTTTTGGGAAAAACGTGCCCGAAACTGATGTTAGGTTTGTAGAAGTAGGGAAAAAGAATGACCTGATCTTGCTGAGAGAGGAGATTGTTAAGTCCGGTTATCTCAGTTTCCACCTCCTGGCCGAGTTTCTCACTCAACAACCGACACGTAGTTTCCAGCTCCGCCGAAACTAGCGCTATCTTCTTGGGTACTGCTTGTTGAACCCATCCTACCGCCGGAAACAGCTAAAGAGAGGAGAGGGTAATTAGAGAGGAGGGGTTAGTAATTGTAGGACAATAAACATTTTGAAGACACATCAAAGAAATTCCCTAAAAAACTCTTGATAAGTTTTGACGAAAACAAGTCCGTGACAGTTCCTGAGATCAAATTAAGAGAGATTAAAAAGAATCCTTTTAGAATCTAGCACTCACAATAGCGAGGAGAGAAGCTTGTAACAGTTCCTTTACAAGAGGAGGAGTAAGAGTGAACTGTATGACGGGGGTGTAACTAAGGAGAGTTTTACTGATTGCCTCCTCCGGCTCTGTTGTAGCGAGGTACAGCCTGAACTTCCTGTTGTACTGGAACTTTTGTCCTCCCAGCTTGATCGTCTCAACTGTGTGGAGGAAAATAGCGTATGTAAGTCAAACTATCTTCTTTCTAGAGGAAAATCAAACAAATGGAAAGCTTGTAGAATTCTGATCTGTAATTTAGATCCAAGTTTTAATCCAAGGGATTCCATTTAAGCGATACATTGGACTGTCTTAAAGTATTTTACCAATAAAACTAAATTGTAAGAAGCAAACCATCTCCATCGATATGCCGACGTTGTTCAAAGAGAGGGTAAATGAGGGGAGGAATATCAGTTCCAATATTCAGGAGCACTGTCGGCAGACCCAGAGATATCGCTCTCCCCAGCGCAGCTATTGCTCGAGACTCACTGAAAAAGTCACGATTATGTTGTAATTGATCGAAATAAGATAACTCGCACTTTGCAAGAAGCTCAGGGTTGAGCCAGGAGTGTGGACACTGGACAGTACTGCGATTTGTTCGCATGTTAAAATATGTATACAGATGTGAGGTATTTACCTGTTGCTCATGTCAATGGTAACAAGCTTGTTGTCGTATTCCCATTCCAAGATACGCTGGTACCCAATTCCATCGGGGTCGATCAGAAGTGGAAACTTGGGAGCATACTCCTGGAAGAATTTCAATTAATAAGTTCTATTGGAATTTTTTGAACGTTACTGAACCATGATTAGGCAATGATTGCGGTTTAAGTAAAAAGTAGTCATTTAATTATTCATGAAGAGCCGAAGAGGAAAAGTACGTAGAAAAACTGGCACCCTGGCCACGCCAGTAACCAAGAATCTACGAAAACCCAAACGAAGATCTAACCCCGTCAGAAGAGAACTGAGAGGAGACCAAGCCGAGTAGATGTGCCTGAGTGGAACCTTGTCCGACATCCCACTTCAGCAGATCGTCAGATTGGGCTATCAGAGTGAAGATGTCACTTAGAGAGAGCTCGTCTGGTGGGGTAACTCTGTCTTCTTGTCCTGGGGTGGGGTGAAGTGATGAAAACATTGGTTTTGCGTCATAGTACAATATTAGAAATGAGAATATGAGTCATTACCGATCATTCAATAATTTTTAGGATATCAAGATTTCAATTTGCAAAGAAAAGTGATAAATATCAGTTTTGGATATTTGAAAACTATTAGATATAAATATCTAGCACGTGTTAAGACGGGACATACCGATATATCCAGGTAACATCGAGACAATTCTAGAAGTAAGATCCTTGTCAGTGTTAAGTTTTACAGAGATGGAATGTTCCGAGAGACAGGGAAGCCACTTCTCAGTTGGAAGGTTTAGTTGTTCTGAGTAGGGATAGGAGCCCATGTAGACGGAGGAGGCAGCAGCTATAGCTGCACTTCCTTCTAGGTGCCTGGGAGAGGAGGGTACATAATCCAGATTCTATGATATCAGATCAGGCGTGAAATTATTGTGAAATGTTTGATTGTTGATCGATTCAGTCTCATGAGTTAACGACTTTCGCCTAGTAACTTGAATAACAATACAATGCCCATCTCTTATTTAAAACGACAAAAAACGTTGCTCAGCGCGACGCCTGAATCCCAATATTGGCGGAACTACAGACTACAGAGGTACAGGTAGAAGATCAAACTAACTCTTTAAGGAGAGGAATGCTGGCGAGCTCGTTACTCCAAGTTTTCTCCATGTTCTTGAGAGCGTCAGTAAAAGAGACAGCCGCAGCTAGACCTCCCCTCATCTGAATGGTCTGACTGTTCTGGTGATCCTTGTCTATAGTGGCCTGCTCGTAAGAGCCCTGAAGTCCGTCTAGTCTCTCTTGAAGTACCTGGTTCAGAACGTATTTATTCAAATTTGGTTGCCATAAATTGGGATAAAAACGTGAGATTATATAAACTTTACTGGGCTACTCAAATCCTAAGATCTGAAATTTAATGTACAAGCTATCAAATGAAATATAATTGAAGTTTTGTTTTGAAACATTCTTACATTAATTTTAGATTCCATGACAGCGAGTTTCTGTCTAGCTATGTCTAAAGCTTGTGTAGCTTTCTCAACGCGGACAATGGCTGGCTGAACTTTGTTCAACAGATGAACGTGGTATCTGAAATGTAGCCAAATTTAAAACAATTTTTACAGGGCGAAAGCCTAATAAACAATAAGACCGATTTAAAAGTTAAGATATTTAAGAAACAAAAACCCACTTACTTCACGACTCCCACCACCCATAGACTTAAAATGGGAACACAGCTGATGGCATGATCTTGAGCCTGGAACTCCGGACTGAAGGCATGACTACCAAGAAGTTGGGTTACACTCTCCAGGGCCTTGTCAGGGAGAGGGTTCTCGTCGAAAGCGTGGAGGAGTTCAATCAGACGGTCTATACCAGCTAGGAGACGTTTTCCTCCTTTGTTCCAAGTCAGATCCGCCATGGGCGACTTGACTGGAAATTTATTTAAAGTCACTATGTATATTGATTGCTCTTTCCTATGAAATAAACTGACAAGCTACGAACTTTACAAGCTAACTTACAAGCGCAAAATGATGAAATTAAGTTAGTAGAATGCAGTGTTCAACTCACGCAACATAATGACTGCGACAATGATATCCTCAATGTGAGAGTCGGGCTTGTTGATCGACCTTAGTTCTGTCAAGCTAGCCGAGGTGAGCTGACCCAAGGTGTCCTTTATGGTCAGTTTGATATTCTTGGAATCTGATTGGAATCGTTTCCGTTGGATCTCAAGTTGAGGAAGCGCCTGTGAGAACACCAAGCTAGATATTGGGAGTTAGAAAACATCAACTTTCAATAACATAGGTCACGTCTCCAGTCCAATACATTAATACAATCGATATTCGATATCGAAATTAGAAAATTCAGCGCCACTTTTACGAGAAGGTCAAAAATTTCAGCGCTTGGCTTACTTGTTGAATTTGGCCAACTTTATCCTGCTGCTGTTTCAACATTAACTTGTGTGCTTCTATGATTGCCGTATCCCGGCCTAGTTGAACCAGAATGTTGTTTACACCGGCATCCTTCTCGCTCAATACGGTCGCTTCTCGGGCCAGTCTGGCTTCCAGCACCCCTGAAAACGATTGATATATTAATTTAGGAGTTTGCAAGGGAGCGGAGCAGATTTTCCACCAATGATACTTGCACAGATGTGTTATCTTAATTTCGTCGGTAATATTCATGGCCAAAGGTGAGATTTCAAATTTAATTTGATATATTTCAATATTTAACGATGGGGCTGTTCACGAACGTAAATCTGGATGGTGTGTTAGTAAACAGGACCTATGAAGTATGAAGTACCCGATAAGGGCCAGATTTAAAGACTGGCCCAGTGAGCACGTTTAAGTAAGCTCACCAGCGTGGGAAGAAACTTTTCTGATACAGGTCAGGCTCTGTTCGAGGTGCTTTCGTTTGGCTTGAACGATAACACCCTGTTTTTGGAAAATCTCCACAAACCTTAGAATAAATATCAAGTTAGCAAAGATAAAAGAGATATGTAAATTTCGATGGGACAGTTTTATTTAAAAAAACTTGTAAAAATAAATAAGATTGTGCGCGATACAATCTAAATATGAGAAATCACAACTGATCTCGAAACCGCAAAAAAAGCAGAGCTCACTTTTTAACGAAGTTCTCAAAGTCGGTGTTGTTGAAGGTTCCATCGGGAGAAGTTGCTTTGTGGATGTTGGTGAGAAGGTGGCCCAAATTACTTTTCTCTTTTTCTGTCAATCCTTTGATACCTGAATTGAAATTATAATGAGCAGTTGAATGATATGATCGATGGAATAAGTAAAATTTGAGCTATTTTAAGTTGTAGAATTAAACTGTAATTGTAATAAATTTGTAAATTGACTCCAGTAAAGCATGTGAAACTAGAATAAATCTAATTACAAACACTACAAAATAAAGCTGTAAACAGAGCGACTACGAGTGGTTAAACCTCTGGAGCGTTAACCTACCGTTGAGATGGTATTTAGAGACATGAAGTACACCTACCGTTGAGATGGTATTTAGAGACATGAAGTACACCTACCGTTGAGATGGTATTTAGAGACATGAAGTACACCTACCGTTGAGATGGTATTTAGAGACATGAAGTACACCTACCGTTGAGATGGTATTTAGAGACATGAAGTACACCTACCGTTGAGATGGTATTTAGAGACATGAAGTACACCTACCGTTGAGATGGTATTTAGAGACATGAAGTAGCTGTACGCTGTCCCAGTGGGGCAGCCACATCACGTTTATACAGTTCAACATGGAGGGATATCTAGAGGACCACTCCCATAGTTGGCAGTTGTCGGTAGTGGTCGTCATGACAACACGCAGGTTCTCCTGTACGTTCCTGAAATATTTTAAGTTGACATGGTCGGTGTAAACAGTGGTCAGTCTATTGAGTTCAGTCTTAGATGGTCAGTTTCATTTGTTCAGTAATCAGTTTCATGTGTTCAGTCTAATGTGTTCAGTCTAACCCGGTCAGTTTTATGTGTTCAGTCTAATTTGTTCATTTTTATGTGTTCAGTTTCATGTGCTAAGTATAATGTGCATAGTCGTATGGGGTAGACTCACTTTAAGAAGAACTGGAAAGCGATCTCGTGGTTAAAGCTGATCCCAGCCTGAGTGAGATCAGACCGGAGGGAGTTGCCGATGTTGACCTGCTCCTCAGCGGAGAAGAGGCCGGCTACCGAGCAGGAGGAGACGTACTCGCTCACGTGCACCAGGAACTCCGGGTCAGCAGCTTCGTGCTCTTGTAGCAGGAACATGATCTTCTTACCCGTGGGGGGGAGGGGGGGGGTTTAATTCTTGAGATTTTGCAACCTATCTGGAAGCGGAATCTGAATCCTGGTGGTACACTATAAAATCAAAGCAAAGAACCGCGTGAGGGTGAACGTACCTTAACTCCAGCTTCAACTATAGCACTGGTGAAGTCAGCACAGAAGTCGGTGAGCGAGTAACTGGAGGGGTTCTCGGGAGAGTATGATGGGGAGACAACAGCTGCACCTGTTTTATGTGGAGTAGCATTCGGTAGAAAATATTACATAGTCTTTTTAACTTGAAGTCACCTCATTATCAAGTTAAGTGCTTTATGTAGGAGAAGAAGTTACCCGAAACCGCTTGTAAAGCACCTCACCTAAAATGCTGGCAGCGATTGCGGCGACTTTGTTTGCGATATCGGCACAGCCGTCAGCTACAAGTAACACGTGACCGATGTCGTGCGGGTTTTGCAGCACGTGCACTACACGCGAAATCAGCGAAATTGTACTCTGGAAAAGTAATGAGTAGCATGTTTACAGAACATGCAAAGATTATTAATTTCTTGGGACACACAATGAGACAGACACCTCAGGAGAAATTCTTCGTAGAAATAAACTACATCGATAGTCCTGCTATCGGAGAAATTCTTCGTAGAAATAAACTACATCGATAGTCGACTGCTAAGTACAGACAGGTTAAAATCTTATTAGACTAACTGCCAAATAAAAGTTAGCGTAAACAGTGTTAAAAAGTGTAAAATGCTAAGACAATATTTGACTACAGATTTTGGTCGGGGGCCAAATAAAACTTGAAATCGACATATAGAAACCCTAGTGTGTATTGTGTAAAGTACCTCGTAAAGTTCGATGTTGATAGATCCGAAATGTTTGACAAACTCGGAGATGTTATGTCGCATCCTGGTAACCACACTGCCAGAGTCGGGCATGGCTCGGTACTCCCTCAGTGCTCCTTCACTACCTGTCGGCACTTCATCATCATTTACATTGTGTGATATTTAGTTATGTAGAGATTTAAACGTCAAGATTTTGAACGTGGAGATTTCAACGTTGAGTTAAGTCGATCAATTTAAAGTTAACTCTTCATGAAGAATCTGTCCGCAAACTTATTAAACGTGTGTAATTAACGTTATCTAGCAAATAAGGCTGTACCCTCATATCCGTGATAAGCATCAGATCCGACGATGCTGCTGAACAAGGGTGGGTCAACTGCCGTGCAAAGGGCCACCTGAAATTTTTTGTGAAATAGTTAAAACAGATGAAATTTTGTGTGAAATAATTAAAATTTCTTGTAAAATAGTTGAAATCATACAATCCCCACATCAAATCGAAGGCGTATACCCTGACTATAAACAAGGATCATCGTCAAAGAAAAAACAGCCACATTTTCTGGAGTCGATTTAAAAGGCTATCGCTGGAAAACAAAAAGTTCCCCTCACATAATCTTCTTTGGAGAAGTACTTCTTAGCGGACATAGCGAAGGTTTGCTGGAAGCGTTCCTTGTCCACCGTGCTGATCATGCGGTAGCTGTACCCACAAGACATTTCGTGACTCCACAGCATTAGCAGATCCTTGGCCGTGTTGTCCTGAAACAAATATTTAATGTAAAGTATTTTAAGATTCTATGATGGATTCTTGGTCTTGGAATAACTGCCTCATTTCTTGTAGTTGTGGATTCTTCGATCTGTGCCACCTTTTTATGGCGATTCATGTTTGATTTGAGTTTCATTCGAATATACCTTGGGCTTAAGGGAAACGAGAAGATTTCTGAAGATGTTCGAAATGGATCTCAGAGTAAACAGATAGTGACATCTTTCTTTCGTTGGCAGATACATGGATCTCAATCTGAAACAAATAATTCAGAGAAGTGTTTCTTTACAATGTCTGAAAATCTTAACATTACGAAATTTGAGGGTTCGAGAATGAAATCTTCCACCAAGGTCTAATCATATATGATACAACCATCGAAACAACTATATTTGTTAGTTAAAGTACCTGTCCTGGACCTCGATAGTGATCCTGATGATACTGCCTACCAAGTCCTGAGTAATCTCTTCTTGAGAGAGCCTGTCTTCAGACAGTTCAGAAAACTTGCTGGAGTTTATCGAGCAAGAGGACAGTTTGGACTTGGTTACTGCTGAGAAGATGTGCTTCAACGCTGCCTTCCTGTAGGGAACGAGGACTTTGTTGGAGACAATAGAAGTTGTGGAACGTGGAATTAACCATCGTACGTTATCTAGCCTTGCTGGGAATACTTAAAAGAAGTTAAATACCCAAATCAGAGTTAAGATAAAACATTATAATTTAAACAAGAAATTGACGAACTCTGGATAGTGAAGAACAAACGCAGCAAAATGTCTCGAAAATCTGGTAGAGAGTTTGTGGTTGAGTCCACAAGTAACGTTATAGACGGTGTTACGGAGGTGGTTGAGGGACATGGTGGACTTGCTGAAGATGAAGGTATGGTCGATGTGTTGTCGGATTGTCTCACTGACTGTCATCTGTCCGTCTTCCTCCACCTGATAGGAGGTTGGGAGGTAGTTGTGAGGAAGTTGGAAGTAGTTGTGGAAGTGAACGTTTCACGATTTTTAACTGAGCCAAAATTGCTGGACAATTTAAAAGTTTGTTGCACTTTCACTTGATATAAGGTGTCACATTTCTCTACTGCCATGTTCTTGTTACAAAAAGACAACAGTACCCTGCCAATAATGGATAGACAATCTCGATGGTGAATGCTTGAGTCTCGATGTCAAACATTCCGCTCCAATAGCCACACGTGAACTATACTAACCTTGGCCATGTTGAGGTTGTCAATGAAACAGATAAGGTATCGAGAGTTCTTAGGATCGTAATAGTTAGCAGCTTTCCATTCCATGTGTTCGTGTAGTCGGTTACTTAGCACATATCCGTCAGTGAAACTGAGACAGGATCCTTTAAATCATCGTCAAATTAGACGATAATTTCAGGTATTTAATTTTAGATGGGCAGCATACGAATATGCATTGCATTAATCGTGATCCTCGGTGCTTGGTCGGAAAATCAAATAATAACGGGGAATATCGAACTAACTTGTCGCAGTTGAGAGTGACTTGTAACCCCTCTAACGCTTGGCTGTTCCGCAACTTTTCTCTCATCAGCAAGGTTTTCCCAACTCCCATCTCACCCACAAGCAGAACTGGTCTTTGTACGTTCGTGCACATGTTCATCACATGTATACACCTCTAATAGAGGGAATTTGAGAAGTTGGAAATGGAAGGGCTAAAAATTATACAGCGCAGATCTTCGACTAGCAAATGATTACAATGATCATGCCATCATTTAGACATTAATATTATCATTAAGATATCAAAGCATCTCAACTAAACCTAATCAAACAACACTGTGAGTTCCGCTTGCCTCACTCTTACGTACCTTCATACGGTGAGTGTGGACGAAGGGAATACCAGTGTTAACCTCGTTAGACAAGCCAGCGG
Source organism: Mnemiopsis leidyi (assembly GCA_000226015.1). NCBI lineage: Eukaryota > Metazoa > Ctenophora > Tentaculata > Lobata > Bolinopsidae > Mnemiopsis > Mnemiopsis leidyi. Next base: position 135,388 of record JH154478.1, on the reverse strand, counting down.
TAGGGGATGTGGGGCTTTCTGGTAACAGTACGCAACTGTCTCCAAGTACACAGTCCCAGATCTAAATTTATACAAGTTACAGTTTAGGAGACAACAGTTCAGATCATTGCTTAGTTAAATTATTCTGACAATTCCAAGTTGTCTAATGATATAGAAAATAAAACATGATGAATGGCATTAAAATCAATAACTATGAGCTAATAAGTCATTTGCATAGACTTACAGTAGAGTCATTGTGTGTTTGAGGGAAGGGCCAAGTCTTCAGAACATAATCGTTAAACTTGATTTGCGACTCGGGTTGGAGAATTCCCCCGTACGCCCAGGAAGCAGCAAACACTACCAAGCTCTCAACTAGAGCTGTCTCGAGGGAGTGGGCTTGGACTAAACTCTAAAAAGTATGCAGCCTTTAAAAGTTATCTCAATAATCAGCCTATTTTCTAAACGACATCATTTATCATCTGACGGTCTAACCCCTCTACATACTTCGAAACTTACAGTTATAAATTTATGATTTTATTCTAACGATCCTGCCTACAAATGCAAAATCAAAATTAACAAATTAATGATTCAAAATCATAAAAAGTACGATCATTTTATGAATGTACCAACAAAGACTTACCGCCACGATCGCACAAAATGTCATCACGACACTCTCCAGAGTCATGCGGACCGCAAACTCCACCTTGTGGGACTCCACAAAACGAGCCATAGAGCTGATAACAGATATGGCTGTGTCGATCAGTTCCTCGGAGTCATGCTGGCATAACTGTTGTTCTAAAACACGGCACCACAGCTCGGGATCGGAGCTTATCACGAAGATACCCGCCGTAGCACAAGTAGTCGGGGACAGACTAGAGAGATCCTCCATCTGAAAATAACCTAGATACTACAATCCCTTCCTCAACATGAAAATTATTACTATACTAGTGCGTAACGAAACGATTTTCATGTAAGCGGTAAAACACTTGAGGAAGAAGAATCGATCACGAATATTGATATCTGGACAGATGAGACAGAAGGTTTCCTGCATTATTTTATTATGAAATTACTTAAAGAGAAAATTTTGTAGAAGAGATAAAACCGACCTCCCAGATAACCCGGACGTTCTCTCCAGCTTTTATCCTAGCAGAGTTAGGAAGAAGCAGTGTGCTGTCGGAGTGGAGTATGGTTGTCAGAGTGTCCAGCTGACCTGAACATTTACACGGGCAAGGTTATTTCGGGAACAACTATGGGAACAACTAATGGACACACTATGAACACATAATTTAGATTTATGTACAACAAAAGTCAGGTTACAAAACAGATACGGAACATTAATTATCAAATTCACATAAAATTCTCGATAATACCTGGTGTAACAAGACCGTCTAGGACAAGCCAACACAGTCCCTCAGCTTCCGACATTGCACTGAACTGGTTGAGTAACAGAGAGAACAATCCATCTTCCCACAAACTGAAGTGGAGAAAGTTGTTAGGAAAATCAAATATAAATATTTTTATTATATACTTATAGCCGTCGCTAGAAGCAAGAAAATGAATTTTGGGTAGGTGTTACCTTGTCTGAAAAAACTGAAAGATGTCTGTTCCGGATACAGATGATCCTGCTAGGTGCAGGTGATAATGAATAATGATTAATGAAATAGGTGATAGTGAAAAATGCCCTATTCAAAATCCAACCAGGAGTTGTCGGAGTAGCTGCCAAACAAGTCGGCAGTTTTTAGAGCTTGTGTCACGACAGTTTCGGTGTTAACAGCTGTTCCCATCACCCGGTGAGCTTGACTGACGGTGTTGATGCAGGTGGTCTTACCGCATCCTGCCTCGCCAACTACTATAACCTGCAAGGGATCTAGGGATAAAAAGATTGATATAATTGATACATGGCTAGGCTAACTGAATTAACTCATGAAAATCATCGCACCGAGGAAAAACTTCAGTTTCCAGGATTTATGAGTCATTAATCATTATCCTGTAATCATCACAAATCGGTCTGAATCCCTAACGGGACTGAATCCCTAACGAAAATCAATAAATTCTTACGATTTTCTGGGTAGAGAGCAAAAGAGCGAGTTGCGACAATTTTGCGATCATGGGAACTGACGGCGATATTCCGGACTCCTTAAGAACTGATACGAGAGCTTCCTTGGGGTCGACAAACACAGCAGTCTCGGATTTTCCGAGGGCAAGCAAGTCGCTTGCGGATTGTAGTGCTACTTGGAGTCGGGATTCTGTCATGGTCATATCTTCCTCCACCGTCCTACCGAAACTAGGGTGATATTTTCAGACATCGGAACAAATAACGTCAGTATTACAAAACTTACAAATAATTTGATCGAATCGACTAGCAGGCGGTGAGGTTTTTTTCGGAAAAAATTGACCCAGGAGGAAACGTTACTAACTAAATGGTATCGCCTGTACTTATCTCAGTCATTTTATGCCGATTTTCTCCTACTAAACTAAAACATTTGTCCAGAGTAACTTTAAGAAATCCAGAGAGAGAGAGAGTAAGCACCTGTTAAAGTTGACACCAGGGTAGAAAGTGGAGAAGAGGTGATGAAGAAGAACAACATGTTCCTCAGTAAGTCTAGGAGTCAGGATGTCTCGTATAGCTAGCAATAACACCTCCTCCTCAGCAGCCAGAGTTGGTTCTTCGTCGTCTTTAACAACATATTCCCTGATAATATTTGATGAGGTTTTGTCCAAATGTTCTTCTACCATTCTGTATTTCCAACAATTGTTTCATGAACTTCACTTAACTGCGGTAACAAATTAAAATTTCCTCGTGTAAACACTGATTCCCGTACTATATAGTGACAATACCTTGTAGTGACAAGTACCAAATAGTGACATGTCACTATATAGTATTGTCACTAAAAGGTACGTTTTGCATACTATATAGTGACATGTGATCTCTTTATAATGACAAAAAGCATATTGCATTGACCCTGTCCTTCGCCCATTTAATTTTTCCTCTCACCTCCG
>JH154478.1:101215-122505 GCA_000226015.1 Mnemiopsis leidyi | reverse complement strand
GAGAGAGAGAGCTAGCATTTCGGGTACACTGTCCGTCCGATTCATGAAGGGTTTCTGATGTGGATGGCTGCTTGCTCAGTGAGGTCCAAGTGTGATCTGGATTGAAGGGTTTTGAGGATGTTGATGTTGTTCCAAGCTAATCTTTGTCCAGTGGTGAGCAGGGACGGACTTTGTTTTGTCTAGGGTCTCGTCATGAGTCTGTGGCAGCGTTCATTTTCCTCTATGCGGTGGATGAGAAGTCTGTAGGTCTGTCCATTGTAGTTAGAGTTGCAGTCCAAGCAGGAGATCTTGTAGATGGGGTGGGGAGTGAGGTTAGGAGGAGGGGTTGTCTTTGTCTTTGTGAGGAGGTTCCGAAGGGTAGTGGAGGAGGAGTGTGTCACTTTGATGTCGTGTTAATCAAGGATTTTCTCCAGGGGTTTGGAGAGGGAAGGATGTTAGGGGCGGGAGATGGATTAGTTGGGAGTGTGTCTGTTAGGAGTCTGTCGTTTGGAGGGGTTGAAGAATCTACGCCGAACTTCTTCAATGATCATGGTGATCCGTTGTGGAGGGAAGCCATTGAGGAGGCAGTTGTGTCTGTGTAGGCCCGCCTTGTGGGGATCTGATGACGCTGTTCTTGGAGGAGTTGGTGGTGCAGGAGGAGTACTTGGTTTAAAGGTTGGTATGAGTAGGTTTCCTGTAGGCGGACATGGACTTGTCAGGTGTATATAAACCTCTAGGGATGGTAAGGATCCGTCGGGGGAGGGATGTTCCATGGTGAAGTTAGGGAATTAAGGAAGGATAGGTAAGTTTCTGCGTGATCTTTGTCTCTGAATGCGCCACAGCCGTCGTAAACAAAGTGGGAGTAGGATGAGGAAAGATCAGGGGACGAAGAAAGAGCCAAGGTTCAATCTCTGCAAGTCTAATCTCAGCGAGTTCGACGATGAGAGGAGATCCCATGGTTCTAGGTAGGAGATGTCTCAGCAGAAGGTAATAAGGGTTCCAAAGGTTGTCGAGCTGAGATAGAAGTGGAGAAGTCCAGGAATTGCTCGAAGGAAGTAATGGCTGCTCTGGTGGCAAGGCGCATGTCGCAAGAATTGTAGAGGGCTTGTACATCAAGGGAGCAGTGGTAGGGGGAGGAGGGGTTGAGGGAAGATTCCAGTCTTTGCTTGTAGTCGGAGGAGTCTATGGGCAGGAGAGGGTTCTGGTTCAGAAGTTTGAGGTAAGTGGCGAGGACTTTGTAGAGAGCTTGAAGGGGGGTGTTATGGAAGCTGACCACAGGACGGATGGGGGGCGGGGGCGCCTGGTTTGTGGATCTTGGGTTGACCGTAGAGGTGAGGCCATCTGGGGTGGAGGTTCCGCATCTCGGTGAACATGTCACATCCAATCACTTTACTAGGGAGCAAGAAACATATCCAACCTTTATGACGATATAGTTTGTTAAAATCAACGGATTATTCCTCACACACAGGTGGTTTAAATTCTTTTTAAATCAATTTAGATACGGCATATGAAACAAAATACGGAATCTTCTGGTTTTCTAAAAAGTTTATGAGATTTAAGAACAGAAAATTTAATTTTTCTTAAATAAAAAGGGTGAAATTATACTGAAATTGTAATCCAAATGCACAGCGCAGTGTAGTAATAATATTGATCGACTGTTCTGTGCTTAAGCCGCTTTGAAAATAGCAAAAACAGCAAAACAAGGCATTTACTGATGCATAAGCCATAATGCAACCTAAAAGTTGAAACTTTGCTGAACCGGTTGTCATGTCATATGCGTATGTACTGAACTTAAAGCATGCGCGCGTCGCGAATAATGCAATGTTATCGTACGTGCCGCGAAAACAAGTTTGCTTTTCATTCAATTCCTGCCGTTTCCATGACTACGAAATCGATATTTTGAGGGAATTTGGCGCTGTTTACAGCGCGGCCAAGCGCCATCTGTTGAACATTAAGTAAAATAAACAAGTCAACAGATCAAATAGATTAAATAAAGAATAGTTTTAAAACTATGATCCGATTTTAACAACTTACTGAGCAATCCAAGTTCAAGCAGCTCATTCAGAGAAGCTTCTTGAAATTTATCCGGAACAATCGTGTGTTGAGCTCCCAGGGTTCTTACCAACAATGAGTTCAACCAGAAAAAATATCCTCAAATAGTAGATAGTCCAAGAAGATGGCACCTAAGGGGTTCTTTAACTCCACTAATTTGAAGATAAAGCTCTCGTCTACAAGATCCCTCATTTTGAGATTGTACAATTTTCAGAGCCAACACAGTAAAAATTGTTCGGAACGAGGAAAAAAAAGTGTAGCAAGGTCATCCCGAGACCTTTCAGAGTTTAACAGCCCCGTTCTACGGACGATATTTATTCTAAAGATCTTATATCTATCCATGAAACTTTTCTGTCAGGGCACGTAGGTGTTCTTGATTCCTAATACTCCCACTTTTTACTGCAACTCCTCCAAATCTCACTGTCTCTATGTCATTGGTGCAATCCTGTATCTCTCATATTGTCTAAAACCTATTTCCTCTCATAGTCCGAAACGACTCACCTGATCCGTCGCACAAGTACGTACGTATACACGACAAGAAGCCAGTACGCATATTTTCCAATCATCCCCTCATGAAGGGGGGTTGATAGACATAAATGATACGAGTTTGTTGTCGAAGAAGCTTTTAATAAACATGTGTGTGAGCCGTAAATATGGAGTGGGGTGGTGTCAGTGTTTGTGAGAGCAGATGGAGAGGGGGTATGAACTGTTGACGGTAACATTACAATATTCACAAAAGTAACTAGAATTGCGGCCGCTTTCATTTCATATTGCGACCACTCAATTTCCCGTACCTTGCTGTCGCTTATTGTTATTACAATCGCGGAATGAGGAATCAAAATACGTTTCGGCCAATCTCATTCTTAGGAGAAGGAAATGCAAGAGGAGGTGGGTTTGAGGGTTGCAGCAATTTTGGGAAGAATGGGATTCCAGAGAGAGAGAGAGAGAGCTGCATTTCGGGACACTGTCCGTCCGATTCATGGAAGGGTTTCTGATGTGGATGGCTGCTTGCTCAGTGAGGTCCAAGTGTGATCTGGATTGAAGGGTTTGAGGATGTTGATGTTGTTCCAAGCTAATCTTTGTCCAGTGGTGAGCAGGAACAGACTTTATTTTGTCCAGGGTATCGTCATGAGTCTGTGAACGCGTTCATTTTCCTCCATGCGGTGGATGAGAAGTCTGTAGGTCTGTCCATTGTACATAGAGTTACAGTCCAAGCAGGAGATCTTGTAGATGGGGCTGGGAGTGAGGTCAGGAGGAGGGGTAGTCTTTATCTTTGTGAGGAGGTTCCGAAGGGTAGTGAAGGAGGAGTGTGTCACTTTGATGTCGTGTTAACCGAGGATTTTCTCCAGGGGTTTGGAGAGGGAAGGATGGTAGGGGCGGGAGATGGAGTAGTTAGGTGTGTGTCTGTTAAGAGTCTGTCGTCTGGAGGGGTTGAAGAATCTACGCCGAACTTCTTCCATGATCATGGTGATCCGTTGTGGAGGGAAGCCATTGAGGAGGCAGTTGTGTCTGTGTAGGCCCGCCGTGTGGGAGGATCTGATGACGCTGTTCTTGGAGGAGTTGGTGGTGCAGGAGGAGTACTTGGTTTAAAGAGTACTTGGTTTAAAGACTTGTCAGGTGTATGTAAACCTCGAGGGATGGTAAGGATCCGTCGGGGGAGGGATGTTCCATGGTGAAGTAAGGGAATTAAGGAAGGATAGGTAAGTTCATGCGTGATGTTAGTCTCTGAATGCGCCACAGCCGTCGTAAACAAAGTGGGAGTAGGATGAGGAAAGATCAGGGGACGAAGAAAGAGCCAAGGTTCAATCTCTGCAAGTCTAATCTCAGCGAGTTCGACGATGAGAGGAGATCCCATGGTTCCACCCTCGTCCTGGGAGTAGAAGCAGCCGTTGAATTCTAGGTATGAATTGTCTCAGCAGAAGGTAATATAATAAGGGCTCCAAAGGTTGTCGAGCTGAGATAGGAGGGTAGGAGTCCAGGATTCTGCTCGACGGAAGTTATGGCTGCACCTGGTTTGTGGATCTTGGATTGACCGTGGAGTTGAGGCCATCTGGGGTGGAGGTTCCGCATCTTGGTGAACATGTCACATCCAATCACTTTACTAGGGAGCAAGAAACAAATCCAACCTTTTTGACGATACAGTTTGTCAAAATCAACGGATTATTCCTCACACACAGGTGGTGTAAATTCATTTTAATTTAATCTAGATACGTTATATGATACAAAATACGGAATCCTCTGGTTTTCTAAAAAGTTTCTGAGATTTAAGAACAGAAAATTTAATTTTTCTTAAATAAAAAGGGTGTAAATTATACTGAAATTGTAATCCAAATGCACAGAGCAGTATTGTAATAATGTTGATCGACTGTTCTGCGCTTAAGCCGCTTTGAAAATAGCAAAAACAAGGCATCTACTGATGCATAAGCCATAATGCAACCTAAAAGTTGAAACTTTGCTGAACGGGTTGTCATGTCGTACGCTTTTTAAACTATTTCAACACTCGATGAAGAGTACAAGTCTTTTTTTAGATGGGTTTGTGCATTGCAAGAGGAGCTTACTAACGTTACCCACCTCCTTGTACTGTATATTGTGATCAGCATGAGTTTACTCAAAGTTATGTGTATCACTCGCTTCACTCAGAAATTATGTACTGAACTTACAGCATGCGCGGGGCGCGAATAATGTGATCGTACGTGCCGCGAAAACAAGTTTGCTTTTCATTAAATTTCTGCCGTTTCCATGACTACGAAATCGATATTTTGAGGGAATTTGGCGCTGTTTACAGCGCGGCCAAGCGCCATCTGTTGTACTAAGCAAAATAAACAAGTCAACAGATCAAATAAATGAAATAAAGAATAGTTTTAAACTACGATGAGATTTTAACAACTTACTGAGCAATCCAAGTTCAAGCAGTTCATTCAGAGAAGCTTCTTGAAATTTATCCGGAACAATCGTGTGTTGAGCTCCCAGGGTTCTTACCAACATTTTCCAGTGCCGTGGTCTCATAGAGGAATTGGAGAGGCTCTTAATCAGTGGCACACACGCCTGGAGAACACTTTATGTTAATTTTCGATTTTATTCGGGGCTTCGTTGCATATTAGCACAATTAAAAAAGTGAAAGACGTTCCATTGCGATCGCAATTTGCTCTGAAGTCGGAAATGTAATCAGGTAATCTAAACAGACCTCGTCAATCATTACCTTGATCTCCTTAATATTTTCCATGAGACCACAGTAAACATCCCAGATATGGGAATTTTCTGGGAGGGACTTTAACTCCAAAATTTGGCACTCGGTTTCGTGGGATATGGAAGACAAGTTGAGAGATTTCCACTGACCATTTCGCCACAGCGAGTGGTGTGCCTTCATACTTTTTGAAGTGTTCCATACCTAAAGGTCATGTTCGATAAGTCCTAAATATCCGTATAAAATATACTATTCAAAACATTGAGGTACTGATTTTACACAAAACATATTCTTTTCTATACAATATTTCAAGGACTTAAAGATTATATGTTAGAGATTCTTTTAATCCACTAACTCATAAAGTGAAATTCATAAGAAGTAAAGATGGCACAGATTACCTTTTCTAAAGTTTCAATGTCACTCCTAAACTCGGAAATGCAGGTAAAGTCGACTATATGTGCTTCTAGAAGCTCCTGGAGCTCCACAAGGTTCCGACTTCGGTCCTCTAGATCGGCTACTCTCACTTTAAACCGCTTCGTCAGGTCATGGGCGTCCTGATAGCTGCATGTCCGCAAGAAAGCCTCACAGCCTGCAAACTCCTCACGAGATTTCTGACAAAGGCTAGCGAACTCACGAAGATCCTGGTCGAAGAAATGGAGTCAAACATGTTTACTTTATGAAATCATGATAAATTTTCGAACAAATTAAAAAGGTCGACGCAGCTGACAGAATAACGTTTTAAGTTCAGTATCAAGTAAGGCTTGAGTACTCTGAATAACAAAATAAGAAATAAGTCAAACGTTTACTTACGTGTGAAATCTGTTCAGATCTGAGCTGCATTTTAGGAGCTATTCTCTGTTTAGCTAGTACCACTTTAGCACGCAAGTTGCTCCATCTAAAGAATACGTTTTGTTGAAGTACACGACGTTGCTTCCTTCCTTTGTTATAGCAATGTCCTTTGATATGTGTCTACAGCTTTTTAATGAATGTACAAGCAGCCAAAACGCTCAAACGAAAACTTTTTCTCCATCTTTTGTATTGATGAACACTTTAAAAAAAACACAAGTTGCGACCAGGCTAGTTAAGTTATAAATGTGACTGCTAGTTCGTGACTCCCGCCAAAATTGAACATAACATCATCTTTCTATAATGCGCCGTACGCACAAATGAGGGATTCCCTCAACTTTCAAGGGAATCCCTTAATTTCAAGGGATTTCGTTTGATAAATTTGCATTCCCCATCCCTTATTCCAGGCCGATAAGAATCCGCTAATCACCTGGAAGGAGCAGCCAAGAAAAACTCCTCCTTCTCCATCTTGAAGTTGTATTTGTTGAGTAGGACCACAGTTTTGCGGACCACACCAAACCTGCTGTCGAACTCTTGCTGTTTGCTGGTAACCTGAAACGGGTTTTTGAAACCAGGAAGGCAAGAAGCAGTGTCTAGGTGTGTATTTAGCGTGCCCGGTTTGTGTTTACTGATATGATAACAAAGCGTTATATCTTTTCTACAAACACTAAGAAACCAGAGTCCCCACATGATAGATCTGGTTGAACTTTAAACAGGTCTTATTGGTGATTCTGAGTAAGAATCAGAGAGTATACAGAACTCAAAACGTCTGAATAAAACCTTGTTAAAGAGCTCGACTAGCTTCATGTAAGCAGACGGGGCAATAGCAGCGTCACTGGGGGACGCACTGAGTGTCTTGATCAGTATCTCAATCTGAGGCTCGGTGTCGAGGAGGAACTCTTCAATACTCCCCAACATCTTGGTACACTGGTTTATCAGATACTCCGTAAACACGTACACCCACCGCGAAGCATGGGTCAGGAGCACTTGTTTGATTGGCTTGATGTCGACGAAGAGCCAACCAATAGCTGATTCGTCTGGACTACCGTTTATCGCGTTGAACGCCGACTGGTAAGCTGAGATCTTCTTGTCGAAATCGTCGAGGGTGGGAACTCGGCCTATAGAGCCACTACCTGTGGAAACTTGGGAGTAGAGTTTAACATCTTGTGTGTCCGAAAAACGACTTTGTACTATATTAATTTGGCTGTTTTTATCTATTTAGTTAGCTGCGCTTTGAAATTTAACAGAGAAACAGATAGAAACAGATGAAATCACCTAATACGGCATTTTATTTGTGGATAATTTTGTTTTAGGCGTTATGGAACAAGAAAGTTAGGCTTTCCACGCTCAGTACTTACCAGTTGAAACGGACGGCGCTAGAAAGTTCCTTTCAGCGTTGCCAAGGATAACACTACTGCTAAGCATGGAGTTAGGACGCGATGTGGCAGGATTGTTGTTAGTGTTGTTGTTAGTGGTAGTGTTGTTATCTTCCGAGTTTACGGTCTGAGAACTGGATGAGAGCGGTAGACTTTTACCGCTGATGAACTGTGAGAATGAGAAATGTGCATCGTCTCTCCACAAATAGTTGTATCTGGAAAGTTAGGGAGTTGCAGGGATTTAAATGTTTATTCTCGGTGGATTCTCGATAATAGAAGATTTAAAATCTAGAAATTTTTCAAATTTTAAAAATGGCACTAAAACTTTGAACGCACAAATGTGCGTTCATATCGAGAGTTCGCATATTGCAATTAGAGGTAGAATATTGCGATAAGAGGTAGCATAAATTGCGATAATCCATTCTAACTGTACCCACTTCATGAAGTTATCCTGAAGAAGCTGACAAGAATGATGATTATCATCCATCACATCACGTATGTTGCTTATCAGGTCAATAATCTCTGGAGTCTGGCCGATAACTTTGGCGTAGGACTCGCAGTCGGGCATTAGCCGTGGTATCAACTCGCAGTACTCAACCATCTGTGTCACCCAGTTAAACACCATCTCCTTGAAATTTGTTACATGTTTTGACTTTTTAAAGTATGAATTGGTTGAAACATCTTGGTTGAGACTTGAGATCATTTTTAATTCCATAATCTGCCAAGTTATATAAATTTTGTTAAGTTTTGTAAATGATTTCACACTAACCTGCACACTAATATCGGCGGACTCCTTGTCAATAGGAGGGTGGTACTGTACCATGCCTCCAACCAGTTCCACCCTGACTAGGATCTTAGGTTTGTCTGCTGGGTCGGTCAGTGCAATCAGGTTGTAGAGCTGTGTTAGCGCATCCCGCATTGCACCTATCAGACCTGGACAAATAGAGAGGGTCAGCTTTGTGTCATCTGTAACGTGACGTGCAGCGTGTTATTACGTGTTCTGTCCGTGTTGTTACGTGTTTTGTACTGTGTTGTTACGTGTTTTGTACTGTATTGTCACGTGACTTGTCACTTGAACTCTGTTGTAACGTAAAATCGTCACACTACGGCCGGTTAAAATGACACCTGTGCTGATAAGATCGTCTAAGAAGGCCGTGTAACTCTGCCAAGCTGGGCTGTTCTCCGAGACCTGCAACAGCTTGTGTACCTCCTTCACCACACTGCTTATCTTGCTGCCGTACATGTTAGCTAACACGGCGTACCCTTCTGATACCTGGAAGGTAGGGGAGTTTACACTTTATAGTTATTAAGTTTTGTTATTGTACCTAATCTGTCGTATCTCTCTTTCTGCATTGCATCTGGCCTAACCCGATAAGAATACTAAGTCTAAAATTGATCTAGAAATATGCTTACTTGACCAACCCAGAGTATAGAAAACGTAAACTTTATCCACAACAAACCTCTTTCTGCTTGACAATCCAATCCTCAATAAAACAGGGCTCGTCGCTAGTAAAGAGACTCTGACACAAATACTCGTGCCAGTGTGTTACTTTAGCTTCTATCTGACTCTGGGCTGCTTGTACTGCTTGTAGTTTCTTGTAGCAGTCCTCCAGCAGCAGGGATGTAGCTTCCTCGATAAAGTCATCTGTTTCTAGACTTTTCCACGTGAGCGATTCTTTGCCTGGTAAGTGTAGTTAGTTTGATGAGTGGTGACTTGGGTTAGGCGCTGCACAAAAGTTTGAAAAATGAGATTGTGGGAGAGCAAATATAATACCGACTTTACTATATATTTATGTAAGGGCTTTATTTCTTGCTAATCTATGATCAATGATCAATAGTATAGATAATAGATACCTTGTTTCAGTAAAGTTTCAATCTGAGTTATCTTAGCAGTAAACAGCTGTTCCTCGTGAGGTCTTATCTTGCTCAGTAACTTGTTGTAGTGAGATGCTATTGTTTCTAACCGAGCTGCAGTAACTTTCAGAGTGTTTGTGTCAACCTGCGCAGGTACACGTGCAGATTTGTATAGTAACACACAGTTTTAAATAGTACACGTGCAGGTTTAAATAGTACACACGCAGGTTTAAATACATAGTACACACTACACACTCAGGTTTAAATAGTAAAGGCGGACTGTGCAGGTTTGAATTTAGTACACGTGCAGGTTTAAATAGTACACGTGCAGGTTAAAGTAGTTTACACGCAGGTTTAAATTGTACATACGCAGTTTCAAATAGTACCTACACGTGCACATGCAGGTTAAGGTGGTACACACTTCACGTGCAAGTTAAAATAGTACACACGCAGGTTTAAATAGTACACGTTCAGATTCAGATGGTACACGTGCAGGTTAAAATAGTAAACGCAATTCTCCGATTTTTATTCGTTGTTAGACATGCGGTAAGCAGTTAAAGGAATGTCTGTCTATGCTGTAATCTCATAAACGTTACCAACCTGATCGATGAGAGCTCGGACAGTAGCAGGAACACTGCTAGGATCAGAAATGAACTGCACTTCTTTGAGAACCAGCAACAAAGAGTGGTCAAGGTTCACCTGTAGTTGATTAAATCCGTTATCATACCGTTGTGTCTTACAAATTCAAACTGATCAAACCTGCCAAGATAACATAAAACAGCAGCACAAAAATGTACCACAGCAATCCGACCTAGATCTGATTTACCGCTTGAAAGTAACTAGAGTTAAGCAGTGATTTATTCAACCTAATAAGACCATGCTATTCTTCCATTGTCCTCTTCGAACTTCTCACCTTTATCAAAGGACCATTGTCGATGTTAACGTACAAGTTTTGTGTAAGTTTGGAGGTTAACTCCGTCTTGATGTCTTTCCTCCAGACATGCTCTAGTCGGGTTAAAGATTCGTCTATATCGGCTAGGACTGCGTCGTATTGCACTCGCAACTTCCACCCCTGCAGAGGAAAACACTTTCGTCATTTTACTGTCAGCAAATTGCAAAAAGTACTTAAGGTGCCTAAAAGCTTGAAAAATTTAAATTGTGACTCGTGAGGATAATTAATAGAAAATGTAATTTAACGAAACTGATAGTGATATTATTGTGCGAGTAAGATGAAACTGAAAGTGAAAGATAAAGGTGGAAGTGTGTGAGTGTTACTGGTGGCTGGTTGATTGAACTGTCGGAGAATGGTTGTGTTGCTCGGAGGATAGAGCTATCAGAGTACACCGACTCTTCTCGAGCTCGCCAATATAGCTGTAAGGAAATACATGTATGAATACATTTAAATACTTTTAGATACAAGTAAATAAATGTAAATATTTGTATAATGTTATTTTGAAGAATATCACCAGTGAAAAAGTAACAGTTAGAAACACGTTTTTAGAAGCTCAAATATTGAATATCAAACTGTTGACATGAAACTTGAAGGTGATAGAGCTTTACATGGGAATTGGAGACATATTTCACCATGAAATAGCCCTATAATGCTATAACGCAGTTTATAGACACAGTTATCACAATTTACCTTCATAACAACCAAACCTCATGATCAACAATATAAGGGCAACAGTCAATTCAAATGCATGCGAAAAGATGTCGCTTCCTTTTAAACGATTGTCGTTTTTAATTGGTTTTGTAAAGCGAGTGGCAACAGTCGATAAGCATAACTCTCTATACAGAAGCTCCACATAAACAATAGGTCGGGAGTGGTAGGATTCAACATTTTATTATTATTTCATTCATTATTTTAAGAGAAAAAAAGAATTTAGTAGATTTTCCTTGGCCCTGGGTCATGATTTACGACCAGTAGCCTGAAACTATGCGCTTGTACTTGCGCTTGTACACACCCTTGCCGCTTCCTAAAGAACTTACAGATCTTAAGATATCAGTAGCACTATTTGTCTACTCTTTAAACTGATAATATGCTACAGCTTGCACTGCATGGAATAGGAAAGCTGAATGTTTCATTTTAAAATCATAATATTTAGCCAGATTTAAGATTTCAAGCAAGCACTATCGTGAGAAAAACAGTACAAAATTATTAATTCCTAGCCAACAGATTACAGAATCCCTGCCTTAAGTAGATCATAATGATAGAGTAAAGTAGTGACACGTGACCAATATATATTGAGAGGCAGACAGTGCAGCCCAGACGTTAATATCACGTCAAATTTGACAGAAAGTGGATTGCAATGACTCCCGCTGACTGCTGAAATTGCTCCATACGGCATGTAGGGGGTGTGCTATGTCTTAGCAGCATGCTTGCTGCTGTGGTGTGTTGGCATGAAGTGTATGATTGTGGTGGTGAGTGAGAGTCATCAACAATACTGTTTCCAAAATCACAAACTTGCAGATTCATAACGAAGATTAGATCGTATTATCTCTTCAGCAGGTTCCAGGTTTCTAAAGCTCAGCTCAAGCTATGAAAGTATAAAGATCATCCCAAAAACTCACCTCATTATTATTGAGAAGTTCAGGAATAGTTCCCCTAAGTTTCTCCATGGGTTTTACGATTCGCTCCCTGAGAGCTCGGAGCCAGCACATATGGGAGGCGGCGTCTGGCATGTTCTTGTGGTTGGGAGCGGACATGTTTCGATCTAGCATGTCTTTTACGTCTAACACTTCATCCATCATACCTGTTGTTTAGTGCTAGTTAAGTGTGCCGCACTTATCTAAATTAGCATGTAATGATAAAGTATTGTCTAGGTTTAAGTGTGCTGGTTGTGATTGTAAGCGTGAATAAGTATTTGATTTAATCTTACCATTATCACATCATAGAAACAAGACATTAGTACCTGACACGATGCTAGACAGTTTGTCGGATAATGCTCGCTGTACACTTTCTCGTCCACTCACTCCAGCAAACACCTAGCCAGGAAGTACGTATTACTAGTGTGCTAACCAGGTAACTGAGATTTCGTTCTGATTTCTGATAATTATATTGTAGGCTTGACACTGACTAAAAACATCGCTTTTTTAAAGTTTAAAGGCAAAAATTGCCACATTTAATCAGAATTCAGAAGCTCGAGATGGATCACATCATTAAGTTGTGCACTAATACTCTGCCATATGATAACTTGTAGTTTACAAGTTACATGTGTAATGTGCACTACAAACCCGACTATAGCAAGATTACAGTGCAACATGTGGGATTGTGATTTGTGTATCATTTGCAAGAAAATCGCGCAACTCAATACAGGATTGTTCTCCAGTGGATATTTTTAAAGTTATACTTTAACCATGCTTGCAGGTGGCAGGAATGGAAACAGACGCACGATAAAGCATAACATGCTGTGAGATTTTACGATGAAAGCTAAAAATGTCAGCTACAAATAGCACTGTTCCGCATTCCGACAATGTTGCTCCTTTACTAGATAACTCTGAAGAGGGCATCTAGCCAGTCTACTACACACATTCTTAAGCTGGCAGAATAAAGCCAGAGAGGTGGCAATGGTGAACGTTGTAGTGTGAATAGAAAGCTCAATCAGGGGCGGACATTGAAGACTTGAACGACCCGACAAACTAACCTCCAAGAGTCTGATGTGAGCAGAAGTATTGGCACACCTATCGAAACATATCCTCATAACATGGGCCATCTGGTTCTCCAAGTCCCTGACCAGGGCGCGGAACTCGAAGAACTCCTGCTCGAAGAGCTCATCCTGTTTGCTGACGTCTAGAACGTTCTGCTCCGTCAGTGTCATAAAACTCTTCATCGCCGAATCAAACCGTGCGTGAATCTCCGTGACGATCGTATCTGCGTGTAACGGTGTGTTAAGTAACGTCAAGTATGCTGCTGGAAAAGGTATGTGAAATTTGCGATGTCGCACACAGGAAACTTCAACAACAGTACAAACCGAGACTTTTGTTCCCAACTCCACCGATCTCCGCGACACTTTCCAAGTTCTTGAAGTGCTGAGCAGTCTGGACCAAGTCCAGGACATCGTTGGCACGCTCCATGAAACTGTTGAGTATGGTGAAGGGAGGGGTGTTTCGTGCCGGCCACGGAGAGTTGGTCCACATGTCAGGGTCCTTCTCTTCTGTGTCTGTGTTGTTCAGACTGAACATACCTGGATAAGGAACGTGTTTTACATTTCTACAAAATGTGCTTAAAGAGTTAAAGGATTGTCACAAATCTGGTCCCTCAGATAATGAAAAAATTAGTTAATACTTACTTATGTACGATTCTTAATTGGCATAAAATATTGTATGAAATAATTAACATATTTGTATGTCAACAAACCGTAGTGTCGCTTCATGTGCATGGTAATGAAAGGGCCAGTAACCATCTTGATACCATTCTCACTTTTCTTGTTTTCCTTGTATTGGCTCACTTGTTCTTTGTTGTATTCGTTACACTTTTCTCTCTTGTCAAGGTAGCACCCTGTCGTGTGCTATGTTCATACAAATGATAGCACATGTCCTTCTGAGATAACTTGACAAGATATGTTATTGTATTCAATGCTAACAATTTCACACTTTCTCCTTATTTCCACGGTACAGTTTAGCAGATATAAAAACTGATTAAAAGTGACAAGTGAGTGACAGACCTCTGAACTTAGCACAGAGTTTGAGAGCATGTTTAAGGTTTGTAAAAGCACTCTCAGTGTTACTGAGGATTTGGTGTCCCACAAAGCGGTGCGCACTGCTCACGACCAGGGTAGAAAGATGGCGCAACAGTCGCTTGAAGTTCTTCGGTTCGTGGTAATATCTACTGTGTCGCCAGATAAGGTCTGTAGATATACCAAACTGATTAGAGTTTACTACCAAAGAAATTGTTTAAAACGTATTTAGAGTTATTTAGAATAAGTGGACGCCATATAGTTAAGTAGACACAACTTTGTGTGGCAATTTTAACTTTTTAATTAGGATCAGTTTATACTTATAAAGCTACTCAAGATTCTGGAAGATTCTTCTGCAACACATACCAAGAAGATGGACGATGGGAGCGATGATGTTGATACATTTGTCTGTGGTGGATACCTCGGCAAGTTTCTTGAGGTAGGGTTCAAGGGGCCTCAGGTACATGATGTTATCTTCTGTCTCTGTCAGAGCCTGAAGGGGTTTTGAAACTCAGCGGGTTAGAATAATACTGTCGTTCATTTTCAGCACAAGTAGATTGTAAGAAAGTATAGAGTCTTGTAGGGAAGTATGTAATTTCTTGACAACACTACATTAGAAAGAATCCATAAGAAGAATTTGTATTGATAATGGCGCTAATGATTAGATAATGGACCTGTTTGATGTCGTCGACCACGACGCTGAATGATTTGGCATAAACATTGCCAAGGTTGGAGAGTTCCTTAAGAATTTGGGAAGCTAGCCTGCAGTCCAGTTGAGAGAGGATTGAGTTCAGCTTGCTCTGTCGCTCCTCCCAAACCTGTAGAGCGTATGAGATAACTTATTACTTCATTCGAGTTCTGTGCGGTAAAATTGCACTTAGATTGTCGTTAACAAATTCGTTTCACCTTTTCAAAATACTTGATCATATAATCTGAATTTCATATATTTGAAGACGATACAGTATGTAGCTTGGTAGAACAACTTGATGATTTAAGTTCATACCTTTAGTTCGGCGAGTGGTCCGACTATTTTCTGTGCTTTGAGAGCCTTGTCAAGGTCCAGTTTGAGAGCGATCCTGATCTGTTTTGTCCAGGAGATGACTGTCGTCTCGAGAATGACGATGACACTGTTGTTGACAACTGCTGAGTCAAGCAGGACGTCAAGAAGCGGTACTGGTAACACAACGTCTCCCTGAAAAAAGCGTAGTGTATGGGTTGGTGGTGTAGTGGTATCTACCCCGACTTTCTATGCAGGAGATCGGGGGTTCGATTCCTAGATCCACCAACCCTAGAGGATTTAGAATCTTCCACCTGAGCCCCTTCAGTATAACTGTAAAAGCCTGGGTACAGCTGTAACAAATACAAATAAAATAATGATGAGCCGATGAGGTGTGCAGTTTCGAGAGAACTTGTTGCACTACATGAATATAGTACTAAAATTGGAAACACTATAAATAAGGAACCTGGTATTTCTTTTTATTGAGTATTTGATGCCCGATAGTCATATAATGCCTTCAGAAGTCGGAAACTAAGTTAAAGTTTGTTTCCGACTTAACAGATGCAGATTAATCGAATTAAACAAACCCGTTCATTTCCGGCACTTATTTGAAGGACGGAGGCGAGTTTGTGAAGGTTCTCCATCATTTTCTCAC
The DNA here is from genome assembly GCA_000226015.1 of Mnemiopsis leidyi. Classification (NCBI taxonomy): domain Eukaryota; kingdom Metazoa; phylum Ctenophora; class Tentaculata; order Lobata; family Bolinopsidae; genus Mnemiopsis; species Mnemiopsis leidyi. The sequence goes on along the minus strand of JH154478.1, from coordinate 106,886 downwards.
CACGGTGAGAGTCTTCAGTTAAGATGAGAGGTACAAATATACTGTCCATCATTCCCTCTATCTGCTCTACCGAGCTTCTGAAATTTTGCCCAATAATACACTAGCATTGTTAAATTCAAAAAAAGTTTCAACTGTCCAAATTGTAAATTCACTTTCGCTATTGAAGATTATGGGCGATCTTTCACAATCGACTCAAAAAATTGTACTCACTTAGACAAATCAAACAACATGACACTCTCCTCAATTGCATCTTTTCGGACTTTCCCAACATGTCCAGCTTTAAGAAAAACGATACATTTTTCTGAGGAAGGCGGTTGACTCAGAGAGATGCTTAGTACTGAACCTTCAACTCCGACAAAAAGTCTTCTGATGTCCTCATTGTTGAGAAAGTCGAGTAGTGTATCCCTGAAGCAGGTATGTTATCGGTTTAAATTATACAGGCATTCTGAGATTTTATATGGCATTAATCATGATGTTCTACTATCTCCTTTCTAAATGCTGTAAATTAAGTTTACTTGTTGCAAGCATCACTGAAGAGGGCTTTAATTTGCTCCGACTTGACAAGAAGAGACAATGACAACTTTCCTTCCAGCCATCTCAGACGTTCCTCCACAAAGACAGACATTACATTGCGACCCTATTTTGAGCTCTAAAAAGATTCCTAGTTAAAGATCTTATTATTTTTACTCTACATATATATATATCTAGCCTGACATTAGGCTGAATACATCTTTGGATACATTTTATTCAAACACATAACCTTAACTAGTCCAAAGAAAACAACAAAAATTCACCGGAACTTGATTTAAACTTCACAAAATAACATGCTTTAAATCATCGTATATATAATGAATTGGGCCTGGTATTTATGATACCGAAAAAGTACTGTCATTTGATTGAATTACTCTTGCTGGTTAAGCAAGAACTAACAGCGACTGCAGTGTGTGTCCAATAAAATTTACCCGTCCGAGCGAATGTCAAATGTTAGTTATTTTCCTGTCAAAAATTGGTAGATCATTTTGTATAACAATCAACGTCGCAATCTGATTCACACAGCATCATGATAAAATAATAAATACGATAAAAGCTTCATGCATAATTTAACAAAGTCACAAGTACACCAAATATAAATAATCTGTTTTGAAGTTCTCAGCATTATCTGTAAAATAAAGTTCAGTAGAGTTATATCAGAAACCCCTTAAAATTAGAAATGAATATTACATAAACTATACTGTACTATACTAACCCTTAAATCATTAATATCAAATTATCACGATACCACCGAGATCCTTACTTGTTGACAAGTTGACATAGGTCACCATAGCCAGCCTGTTTGAGCATATCAAGGAAATTGTGAAACTGACTAAATGATGTTTCAATAGTCTCCAAAAGTTCAGGTTCCAGTTCACTGCTCTGATTTTGCTGCTGGTTCTTCAGAAAGAGATTTTCTCTCTCAAGGGCACTAATTTTACTTTCTAGAACCTTAGTCTTTTCTTTCTCTAGATACAATTCCCTCTTGTATACTTCTAAGTCATTTTTGAGCTCGTCAAGCATAGCAAAAATTTTTGTTTCCTCTCCACTTTTGGGTGCAACAACTTTCTGTGTAGGAGGAGTTCGATGAATCAAAATCGGAGAAAACTTGTCTTTGTCATTGTTGAGAGATATGTCATTCAAGTGTTCAATGTTTTTAACAACTGAATTTTTGAGCATTGAATTGTAATAATGTTCATATTGAGAAGCTTTTTTGGATACCCGAGATTCATTTAAAGAATTTCTGAGATTAATATTTGAGATGCTCCTTCTTGCGGTTTTCTTTGGTTTCACAGCTTTCTTTGTGTTAATTAGTTCACCGACAGCGAAGCCATCAATATCACTTTGCCTGTTTCGGTCCAAACAGTCACCAATCTTTTCTAATAACTTGTCATCTTTGATTTTTGAGTTCAGTCTTAAGTCTAAAACAGATATTGATGAGTTGTCTTCAAGCATTACCAAAAACATTTTTGCACCTTCATCAGATATTTCACACTGTTGTAAATCAAGTGCCCTAATCCAATAATCATCTTGCATAGCAGTGGTTATTATCTCACAGCCATCATCACCAATGGGATTGCCGTTTAATGTGATCCGCTTCAAACCGGACACAGTGGTGGTGTCAGGATTATTGTAGCGCAATGTGTGTTTCCAGGTTTGTGTGTGTCGCTCTAAGGTCTGTGACCTTATAAGAGAACCAATTAGAGAGCATGATTCATCGGATAATTTACATTCAGAAAAGTCTAAATGAACAATGTTTAAACACAACCTGACTGTGGAAAATACTGCATTGAATGCTTTATGCCCACTAATGGAACCCTGTAGACAGAGAAACTCTAAGGATTGATTCCTTGACAAACCATGAGATAAAAGGTCCAACTGACCTTTCTTTAATGGCACACTAATAATTGACAGCCTTCGAATTACTGAAGAGCACACAAGACAACTGGAGAGGCTTTTCATCAAATGATTTTTTACTGCCAAGGTAAATGATGGGCTGGACGATTTCTTCAAATAGATACAGTGAGAAGGAACAGTAGCCTCTATAATAATCTCTGAGATTGAAGAGTTATTTTCTAAACACTTGATAATAGGTTTCCATTCCTCTGGCTGAACTTTGCCAATTCTGATGTGAAGACATTGTTTTTCTAAGGCTTTTAAGATAAAGGAATTGGGGGCTAATCCAACGGCTGCACATGCAGTCTTATACTTTTCCAAAACTGATGTCTTCATTAAATGCCTGCAAATAGAAAAATCATATGGGGACATAATATGATAAAAATTCATAACAATTCTTTAAAAAGGAATTTATATTTTTGAAATGCCCGTAGCCATGCTAGCTATTTGAACCAAAAAACTTCTACAAGCCAACTGTCTTAAATCATATTTGTTACTTCTTGGTTACTTGACAACAAATAACATTAAAAATACCTGGGGGGGGGGTTAACTTAAAGATGGTTGAGATAAACACGATTTTTTAACCAAATTTGGGACCATTAGGCCTAGGTCAGGATCTCATGGTCATGGTGTTGACCATGACCATGGTTAACCCCTACATCCCCAAGAATGAATATTCAAATTAACTCCCTAAATCAACTTGTATTTGTCCAAATAAGAAAAGTCTGAAAGGTTTTTGTCTCAATGCTTTTGGTTTTGGAGATATCGCGTGGTCGATATATTGACCTGGGGATTCAACAGGACAATTTATCTATCTTCAATATTTGGAAAATTGCTTTTTCATAAAAGTTTTTAAAAGCCCCATATGACACAGCCTTACATCTTATTACAAGTGAGGAGAATAATTCTATTTTTTAGTGCCTCAGTTATACTGAGGAGGTCAGTTATACTGAGGAGGTCGATTTATTGACCTTGGGAGTTTCACTAGGTGGAATACAAAGTTGGTCATATCAGCCAATTTGCCTGTGAAATAAATTATAGAATTAACTTCTTATTGAAAGTCAACGTGAAACTCTCTAACTGCTCTGTTTGCTATTCTCACTTTCTTACAACTGTATCTTGATATTTCTTATTCCAATATGACAAACAGCGATTGCTCTTGATGCGAGGCTTCCTTATGCTTCTCACATCCTCAGAAGACACTTAAAAGGATTCAACATCACATAATTCAGCATTTGCCGTCACGGATGGAATGTTTTTATGGACATGATACTAAAATACTGTTTTTATCACGTTCAGTTGATATATCAAACTCGCTTTGGGGATTACCAGGAGACTAGAAGAAGGCTTGATTTGCCAAAAACTTTTCAGGACTATTGATGCACATTATGAATGGTGTAAACTTGTTTTGCATCAACAGTTCCCCAATTCTGAAAGCTCGTTAGCTGGAATCTTTCATGTCAAGGCATTTCTGCAAGTTGGCAAAATGGCAGATCGAGAGATTAGTTCCGGCCTCACACGGTCTTTCACCTTGCCATGAATAACGCCAGATCCGTATGCTGAGATGTTTAAGCAGGATTATTGGGGGCTGTTACGAGGATATGCACAATAGGGTGTAGTGATTTGGGCACCCTCCCCATCCCAGGTGGATTGTTAACTGGTCAATATCGGTTCTATACACCTTAAAAAGCAATTCTAATAAGTTTCACACAATTTTGCAGAGAGTGGGGAATTGAAATAAACACAGAAAAAACTAAACTAATAAAATCTAACTCAATTTATGAAACTGAGGACGATCACAATGTTCAATTTAAGATTAGCGACCATAGACTTAATGAAGTTGACTCCTACTGCTATCTAGGGATGGAAATACATAAATCTGGATCGTTTTCCCCAGCAAGAACTATATTGACCAATAAGGCTATGCAGGCATTATATAGTCCAAAAGGTACAGTAAATAAAAGCAAGCTTTTATTCCAATCTCTCACAAACCTCTTTGACAGTCTCATACAACCATCGCTCTTTATGAAGCTCCAATTTACACACCAGACATGCATATCCTTAAATACATTGCAAACTTTGCAAACAATTCTACTAACATAAGCCACAGTGCTTTTCTTCTGAGAATCAGTCAGCTAGACAGCAAAAAATCTCACTTGCAATACCTGAAGTGGGTCTTAGACGTGAACCGAAAAGCTACTAATGTAGGTGTTTGGAGAGAATCAGGCCGATATCCACTTATCTATGAATGTATCACTTTAACCATCAAATACTTGAAGCGCATAAAAAACTTACAAAACGACTCACTAGTTTCACTGGCCTTTAAAGAACAAAAGAAAATGGAGAGCTAGATTGGTATAGGGGAATAAAGCCTATACTAGAGATTGATCAAACATTCCAAATGGATCACGTCACTGCATTCAACCATCAAGGGCAAAAATTTTGCTAACAACCATTCAGCCTGCGAACGAAATGAATTCATATTGCATAAAGGCCTCAAAACTCGAATACCATAACCATCAGTTATTAATCCTAACAAGTGTGGCAATTTTCTCTCTTTTGCCATCTTAAAGCAACTGAAACAAAACTTTAGAACTTCTTGGCAAGCATGCTTCAATTCCTTCAGTAAACTTGACACCTACTACACGATTAAAGATAAATTTGTCAAAGAGGCATACCTTGATATTGTTAAATCATACACAGATCGGGTTTCTCTAACCAGGCTACGAAGAAGTGCACACACTCTGGAGATAGAAATTTGTCGCAGACAAAGGATTCCTCGAAAAGGTCGATTCTGCAAGTGGTGTAACACATCATTAGGAGCCCATATAGTAGAAAACGAATCTCATTTTCTCAAACCACAAAACCTACAAGCCTCTTTAAACCCTCAAACTATTACGAACAACAACATTTTGCACTCATCTCTCCGATCACAGAACCCACCAACCAGCTCAGATATCAAAATCAGTGTCATCAACTCCGACTTATCGCGAAATTTGCTAACCACTGCTTTACCGAGCGACAAAGGAAAATACAATTTTTCAGGAAAATACAATTTTATTTTACGTCTGATAATAGTACATAGAAATATTAAAATATTTAGAATTCGCTTCCGCTTCCCTCACTATTAACATTTGTGAGCTTATAAAACGTAATATTACGAGATTACCGACTACAGAAAGTTCTTCAAAGATTCTCAATTCTATAAACTATACTTATAGTCAGGCACTCAGTGAAGTAAAAA
>JH154478.1:85809-97857 GCA_000226015.1 Mnemiopsis leidyi | reverse complement strand
TCCTCCTCCACTCTCCCTCATCCCTCCTCCCTCCTACCACTGGGACTACTTTCGACACTATTAAAAAGAATTTAATCATTCTTTACACTGCAAAGTCCAAAAGTCCACTGTTAAGTCCAAAAACAACCAGAAGTATAAACAAAAAGAAGAGGCACTGCTTGTAGCTTAACTGACATTCTTCTTGACTGAGGAAAATACTACCTCGTCTGCAGGGCCCATATTTTGCGAGCATGGCTTGCCATGCATTTATCGTGTTTTGGTGTCCCGTCATAATTTACAGACGGTAGCATTTTTCATGGAAGCTTTATCTTACTTTATATCATTGCTGTTCTGCAAATTTTGAAAAGTTTTAGATAAAAAAAATTAGTTACAAAGATTCGTTCATTTTAGCCTATATTTTCAACATTAATAGTGACATTGTATGTAGAATGATCTTTTTTGTAAGGGAGGCTTCAAGAATTGCAAAGCAAATGTATTATTCCACGAATACAAGTACAATGCTTCCATTATTCCACGGATCAAATTAGCTTCAAAATCAACAGCCTTCGGATTGCTGGAATCTTTCCAGTAAGCAAATTGTTAGCAGTGAACGCTAAATAGCTTAGAGCCATTTTTATGGTCCTTCTCAAGTGCTATTCGGGGGCCACAATGTGAACTTTAAACAATCATCTATGTATGTTATATTTATGAGACTAACCAAGTCATTGGCTAATCGGTAATGCCATTTACAGCTAATGAGAAATCTTAAAATTCAATTTAAAATCAAATTAGAATTATAAGTTTTGCATCACGATCAAAATATTTTCCAAATCATTTAAGTGTTCTGTACTATATTTAAGCTGCTCTTGGGATGTTGGATGCATCCGGTAAGATATAAAATCTTTTATTGGGGCACCCAGCTGGAGCCTAAAAATAGTAAATGTAACAGTAATAAGGCATTTTTACCCTTTTATCCCGCTAACTCGTTTATAATAGTGTCTCGGCCATTCCAGGCGACCCTGCAATGGCCCAAGAATATGCAGGCTGTAGTGTATTTATATATAAATAACAGTAATATGATGAAATCGTATCATTTGACATATTGTATAAGTATTCAATCACAATTAATGTTTTTATGTGAGAAACAGTGACTATAGATATATTAGATATTAGAGATATGGTTGATCCACCAAGTTAACACGGGTAGAGTACACAATAAATTTATTGATCAATTTTACTGTTTAATTCAGAAATTGAATTTAAGTCAACATTCAATCCAATTCAATTAAAATTTAATTCCATTTGAAAATCTTATCATTAATTTAAATTCAACAATGTAAAATGAAATTTCTCTAAAGTAAGAAACTGTTGTAGAAAGTACTTGTTTAAGTACTTGAGCATATAGTACTGAAAAACGTAGTGTCATGATACTTAATTCATTTTGGAAGAAAGGCTATGACTAAAACATTGTGGGAAACAATCGTGAAATCAAAATGACGCGCCTGGTCAGAGGGAAATGCGTTAGACTTTAGAAATTATTAAATCTAATTTACAATTTAAGCACCTAGGTGGAATAAACAACAGAAATTTTAGATATTCGATGATAAGGTCATTTATACTTTATGAAATCTTGCAAATTTATCATGGAATTTCTTCCTGTAATTTGATATTTTCGACCGCATATTATGAAGCTCTTTTTAGATTTACACATTTTGCAACCTTGGTCATCTAGCTTTAAGTGGATACTTAATCATATAGTTCAATATCTGATGAGGCTTGTTATTCCACACCTCGTGGTCAACTCAAATACTGGACTTCTCGGACATTCCGTAACTGAGACAAATCAAGCTTAGAATACCCATGAATGAACGCGCACTAACACTTTAATCATTCGTTAAGTGGTTGCTTTTAATTTTCAGACTGACCCCGCCCGAGCATTGTCACGCAAGCAAAGACGGAATTCTCCCTGAAACGGACAATATCGAGATAAGTACTTCATCTCAAATATTTTGCAGATCAGTGGTTATTAAGTATAGTTCAAGCTTGGCACCATTTCAATTATTAAGTTATCCTGGAATCCACTTATCCAATTTTTGCAATTGTTTTGTCGCTAAGTACTTAGCAGGACTAGGAAATTGATCGTATTATCGCCTACATGAGACGACAAAACTCTGATTGGTACTTCAGTTCCAATCTTCTTACTCTCCCTTTTCTCGTTTTCTCAGCCGTGTTCGGTGTTTACTCACAACGGACAACCCTTCCTCTCTCTCACTCCCTCTTTCACTCTCCCTTCCTCCCTTTCTCTCTGTCTCTCACTTACTTTCTCTCTCTCGCACGCACCACTAAATTGCACGTTCTACGACGCCCCGTTATCCGAGACCACTGCATGTTTGGTTCAATTAACGTTAATTGAACAGTTTGGCTTCGCACGTCCCATGCAAGCCCACATTTTACAGACAGTACTGATGGAAGCACGACAACACGTAATAGATCTGATCAGGTGTCGGGAAATTGTATCCCAGTTAGGTGTAACCTGATTTCCGGATAGGCAACTGGTGAAGGCTGCATATATATATATATAGCATATAGCTCCAAGTAATTTACCTTCTACATTAGACATTAGTTCTCGTGATTGTGGTTGTGTGTCGTCCACGCAGGCTCTAGGTAGTAGATCGTTCCAAATCATTGTGTTTTTATATCTGGAACATTTTGTACTTCTAGATCTATTTGTTTACTTAATTGTTTTTTATATTCGCAACAGCAACTTTTCTTACTGCAAATCACGCATTTGACGTAGAGTGATTAAATTTACAAGTGTTTTCCTTGTTCACATAATTATGATAGCTTCGTTAGAAATCACGTGACTTCTGGGCTATCTGATAATGATTTTCAGAGCGCCGCAAGGTCCATGTTTAAATGTTTTCGGAGTTGACAGCAGTTAACTAACTGCCTAGTTCCAAATATGGAGGCCTCACCGGCATAAATTTAGCGTTTGTTAATGTTTGCAAGACCCTGTTACTGTTTAACTCCCACAGTAACCATAAGGACAAATAAAATTTATAAATTTGCTGAGGAACACAAATCTGATATTTCGGCTGATATCGTTTAGCGCGGGACGAAGTTTTTCAACAGTTTCTACGTAAATATCCCGTATTAAGTATCCAACTGGAGGGCAGAAGCGAAGCTGTGTAGTGCTGCTGACGTGAAATAATGTACTTGGTAGAGCGAGTTTGAACTTTGTATATTTGTTGAGGAATGAGGTTGGAATATGTATTTTACGTCGGCGGTGAGAGCAGTTGAACTTTCTTGCTGAGGTTAGAATGTTATCGGTCTGCGATTTTGTCGACATTTGTTCGGCTAATTTCGATATTCGGATTCGTTATGAGATTATTGGAAGCAGATACTAGAAAAGAATGATAGAATTGCTTCGACTTATGGCTCGTCCGGTGCCGTTATCATTAGGACTTAAACTTGCTCAGTTTCTGTTAGCTCTAGTAACTTACTAAATAGATTAATAGAAAATTTCTCGGAAAGTCAGTTTCAGAGCGACCTTAATGCAAATTAATACAACTAAATACAACTTAATATAATGCAAATCAATACAATTCAATGAAACGTAACTTGGCAGGTTAATGACCTGTCTCTGACCAAGACTTTGTTGGTATGATAGAATGTCTGGGCTTTAAGATGTGCATATTTCTAAGTTTTAAGTTATATATTGTCTTAAGTCAACGTTATTTTATGAACCATTTAAACAGTATTGTTGAAAGTACTGTTTCATCCTCTATTTTTATGATCTACATTAAATTAACCTTCAATTGTACTGTCCATTTGTCGCCGTGAAGTCGGACTAAATTTGTTATCATTCGAAAACGTGATTCTCATATTTCATCATTTCATACGAGGTATTTTCTTAAGTCTCGCTTCTAATCTTATTTATTTAGTGATAAATTTACTTTGTTGCTAAGTTATTGAATTTTAGTGTCTTTTTGTTTTACTTAGACGTAGATTGTATTGAGTACATCGTTAGTACAATCTACGATGTAGTACACCATCACAGCTAATTCTACAGCTAATGCTACATTACTACAGCTAATAGAGAACGGTATTCTTGGGAAAGTGTCTCAAATTTTCGATACTTAAACACCTCATTCCTCAAAATTTATGGGCCCTACCTTAGTTGTCGGTAGTGAAATACTCCCAAATTGTCCATTGGACACAGATTGACCTCCAAAAATATAGGTGGGAGCATTACAATTAGAGAAATGGGGTTTGAAATTTTAGACATCTCCTCACGAATACCGTTCTCTATACTACAGCTAAAACTTTGTTACTACCGCTAATACTGCAATGCGTCTGGACAGTTAGAAAAGTGTAGTTGTATAGTCTTGAACCAGATAAAACTGAAGAAGACTCGTGGAAACACACACCACATATTAGCTGGTTTAGCTGGTTCCAGCTCGCGCACTCCCACACAATCCACTACACCACATCTTTCAGCGGTCTATTAGCCGACCTGTTGAAATGTTTCTCCTTCTCCCTCTACAAACATTAGACTTGAAACTACCTTGTAATTCTACACACACACTGCTTCACCTAGTGTATTTCCCAGAAATTTGCTTTTCTTTTTCCCAACCTCAAACGTTGTCCACGTCGATGTCTTTACTGTTCTCTTTACTCTCAGTCTCACACCGGACACAGGTTAATTTTCCTACTTCCTGTAAAAGTATATAAAGGCAATCGCAGTCTCCGATAATCCACTTAATGCTCGAACAAGCTGCACTACTTTATGTTGCACTGTAGTTTCGGCTTCGTCACGTGACCTTTTCAAACTACCACGTGACTCTCTTCGACCAGTGACTTTGCAGTCATGAGAAAGTCAAAACTGTAAATTGAGTAGCGTGTCCTGAATTGTTTAATGGTGATTTTGTGTGTCGAAATCCGGTCTGGCATGAGCGCACTCCGCAAGCGATCCTATTATATTTTATTTTGATTGCTCAGCGGTCGAACGAATAGATGATGCTCTTAAGCGGTGCTCATATCATATCAGCTGCACTTACTGCATGTCCGAGCAACGACAAAGCGTTCTCTGGTCAATATAACCAATATTTTCGATTGTTCATGTTAATGATTTTCTCTCATTTTATAACGAGCTTATATATAACAAACTACTGCAAATTGTATGCCACCTCTGGGATGATCTGATTGGTCCACAACCGGGGTGTGGATTGTGGTGACCTATATGGGCTGGTTTACTCGCGATCGTCTCTTGAAATTGGGTGGTATGTAATCTTTACTTCACGTTGAAATGAGTTGCAAGTAGGGCTTTCAGATAAAGAGCGGTTATGATGAAGCATAAACTAGTGATTGTAGTGAACGGGAAACAGGGAAAAATGAGGTGGAAATACGCACAGCTGTTCCATTGTTTCAGTGTGAAAACCATTGCACAATGCACCACAAATTGATTTGTGCTTGAATCCTTTTTGGGTGCTGGTTATAATTGCATTATGCGCCTGACTAGTCAAGTTTTTACTAGGTTCAATTGAATTGAATGATACTTAGTCTTTCTCTGATGAATCGTGCGGTAATCTAAATCTGACTTTTTTATTTCAAACTCAGAGAAGACTGTGTAGATACGTAATTGTTGTATCAAATTTCCGAGCAATTTCCACGAAATCTCATTAACTTCATGGTTGTGGTGCTGAGTGCTGCATTAAGAAGTAGGAACAGTGCCTCATGGAAATAAATATACTGCCTGGATCATGAGTTAGTTCTAGAACGGATAGTTTTGGCAGTTAATCAACAGAGCTGCAGTAAGACAACAATTTGACTGAGATCGTGTTTTTCTGTGAACATTTCCGATAAAACTTGTTACTGGTAAAACTTGAATCGCTTGTTTTCTTGTTACAACCAATGTGTTCATAGAATTTACCGATTCTCGTGTTTGAGATAAAAGTCAAAAATCAAAAGTCCGACTTTAAACTTTCGCCCCCAAAATGACATTCTCGTAGCGAATTCAGTCACCACTTTTCTGTACACAAATCTCCTTATATACTAATATACGGTGATGTCAGTTATTGATCACTATTTCAAATTAGTTCACAAGATCATGATGAGACCAGACCCCAATATATACAGTGCCTTTCATCAAATATCGAGGGGACTCACACACACCCAACCACTACTACAACCATCATGATCACAAATCAAACTAAGTAGTCGTTTAATCTGAGAAATGATTTCACGACAGCCCACCTCTCTCTCTCTCTCTCTGACTGATGATGATGATGATGATGTGGTATAGGTTGACGGTTAGTGACGTATCATTATGTTCACATGATCACGTGACTGCAGGTCGGTCGGAATGATGATTAATGATACCTTCCCCGGTCATCAGACAAAACTTTCGACAGTGCTCTTTGTCTTAACGGGTCCCATATCTGCCTTTTGAGACCCCTTATCTGTCTATAGATATCCCTTCTTGTCTGACAAGATGTAAATTGTTGTGCTTTTGTTTCCTATTCTGTTTCATAGTTAATCAGGCAGAGATTGACAAAATACAGTTATTATGAAGTCTAGAAGGCTTTACTTTCACAATTCCATCAATAAAGTACATATTTTCACATTTTCCCGAAACCAAGATAGGTAGCAGGTTATCAGGAATCAGGATGTCGCCCGGTTACCAGGCAACCAAGCAGCACTATCTTTACTGACAGTATAAAGGTGTTAACTGCTCAAGCCACACCCATTCAGGTACCCTTCTTAACCAACTATATTGGGACCCGTCCCTCTTGCACCATGTTTACATGACAACGGTATGATAACACACACATACAGTTACACACACATACACGCGCACGCACACGCACACACACACACACTCTCTCTCTCCCTCTCTCTCTCCTCCAGATTTAGAAACACTACCTGGCGGTTTCCCTAACTCTATCTATTTATCACCTAGTTGGTGTAGACGTTCCCCACTACTACAGCTGATGAGTTTTAGATGAGCACCCAATTAACAAAGCAACCGTTACTTCACCTCTCTCTCTCTCTCTGTTTCTCTCCTGGAGATTTGGACGAAACGTACCTATACACCACTACTCATACCTCGTAACTTTGACGTGCAATCAATCTGGCAACAATAAACCGTACCAGTGCTCATTTGTCCAGATTTGTACTGATGAGAGACCGTGTCTTATCGTGTCCTATCGTGGAGCTAATTGCTCCAGCTAATTGCATGACACTCCGTCCCGGTGCTGAATTCGCCGACAAATCCCGGGTTTATTCCCAGCTCCCCTTCAACCTTCCCCGCTGAGGTCCCGTCCCATTAGCTGGTAATTTGTAGTAATTTGTTAATTTTGTGAACCCAGTAGTCGCCTCGTCCTCATAAGACCCCGCTGCTGACCTGGCGCTCTGTAAACTCCTCCGACCTTCGTCTTCCGCCGTTTTCCCGTCTACTTAGCGCCCCGAGCAGTTTGCATTTTCGTCTGACATTTGATCTTCTAAATCCAGGTCAGCTCTTTAGATTTTATTGCAGCTTTTCCGTGAGACTAGATTTTGATGTTGAAAGTTGAGGAGGGATTTCGTTGACCGATTTAAGATCAGTCTATTTCGTTGTATTGCTTTGATTATTGCGGTATAATCGTTAAATCTTTTTATACCTATAATTCTAGATCCTTCCCAAACGCTAAGCACCTTTATTTTTACGCTAACCCAAACTCCAAGTTTCCTGAAACACCCTGGCATCCCGGTAAATACCGCGATGAAAAATGCCATTTAAAAACATCCCTCTCTCCCTGCCCATACGTGATGGGGTGATCCTCCTTGATCACGGGCTGGAGTTTCTAGAAGGTTCCCCGTCTCATCACGACGGTCGAACACTATACAGCCGCGTGTTGTGTTATGTGATATACCGGCAGGGTGCCTGAATGTAAACAGTGGAAGAGTCTGGAATTATTGGCATCATGTACTACAATAGAATATTTCATATTGTATCGCTCGTATAGGTTTGTCTCGTGGTTTACCATGCAGTATAACGTTGTAACCATCGCTCTCCTGCCCTCGCTGGTGGTTTTGGTCGATCTCCGTGTGGATTATTCCAGGAATTTATTTTCTTTGTGAAACTTAGGAAAGGGGGCGGCTAATGCTCTATTTTTTCTCGTCCAGAACTTTAAAAGAGCTTCCTCTTACCCTCTTACAGGCCTATATCTACTTATCTAATTGCCGCTTTTATTATCGCCGAATTTTATTTCTATTCTGAGAACATCCCAAAGATAGGTCTACCTATTAGTCTAGTCTCTGCCGTGTCAAAAATAAAACAATACAAATCTGCACTCTGCTGAGTGTCGAGAACAAAAGAAATTCCGTTATGTTCGTATAACTCTCTGATATTTCCACCTCGTTACGCCCTCGTTTATTTCTACACCTTGTACAAGCTTTGTGTCAAGGTAGCTCCGACTTTGTGTCAATATTTCTACATATGTTTCCTCCTCTAGGGCAGGGTCTAGTCTCGCTGCTTGTTCAGCTTCTCTTCACCTTGTTTTTCTTGTCCCATGCTTCCTGCTTTCCCACGTTTTCTCTAAATCACGTGGGTGGTTAGGATCAGCAGTAAACACTAAACTTTAGTTTGTTGTTTCTTCTTGTGAGATTTGTCTGTTGGGACTTGTCTGGGATTTGTCTGGGATTTGTCTGGGATTTGTCTGTTGTAGTCTGGCACCTAGTATTATTATCTAACTTAGACCTGGAACTGGATGTTAATCTTGTTGATCTAAACCTGATTGTCTGATTTTCGAACTATATAAGTTAGCTTTGTGAACACAGCTGTAAAAACAGTTGAACAGGACGTTCTTTTGCAATTTGCACCTTTAGTTTAATCATATTTTAATTTAATCTTGTATCACATAGTAATTAGTGTAATTTACTTCCGAGCTGCTAATTTTTTCTCCAGTTCACTATTTCAACTTCTAAGTTCACTTCTTATGAAAAGGACACTTATCAATTCGTCTCTACTCAATTCTGTAACAATTTTGTTGAACTGAGTACGGCAACGGTTTATAGTTTTATACTGTGTCGTGTCTGACCATCATCCGCCGTTTGCCTCCTTCAATCTCATTAATAGCCATACCTACACTAAAGTTGTGTCACGAAAAATATTTCACTGATATCTAACCAGAAGTTTCGTTTTTACGGGACGTTAAACCACCTATATCATTTTCCTATCTCATTTGTATAATTGTGTGAAATTACCGGGAAATTAGGCAAAGGAATTTGTTTCTCTTTTCCTCTAAGTCCGATCTCCGATCTACTTCTTTGGTAAGGTAACGTCTGAATTTGGAAACTTGAAATACCTCTCTTTCATATATGCTGAGTAATCCCTACCTTGCTGCCTGATTGAATCGGGGACTTTTCTTAAACATGAGACAGTGGGGCGCCCCCAAATGTGAGGGGAATACATCATTTCGTAACTGATACTCTGAGTTCATTGCATCTTATTGTGTTTTACCGAGCAAACCATGATTGCTTTCTAGTTTGAAGTGTGTTTTCTTCTCTGTGTTTATTTTTGGCTTCTTGTTTAGTTTTCTGCAAAGTATTTTCGGAATGCAATCAAGGTGCCAAAACGATAATTGATTATCGGGACTAACAACTGAGCCTGATAAAGTATTTTTAACAATTCGTCATTGTTTAATCTCTCGTTGCTCATTCCGCTGTCTGCTCTTGTGAGAAATCTCTACTTTCATTTATAATGTGTTGCCGAACGATAATTTGTAAAATAATCTGATTACCATATCAGTTTTTAAATTTGAACAGTGTGCTAGTTTAAATATTTCCTTGACCAAGACTCCGTTTTGAAATATATGACTATCATTTAAACGTTTCTCGTTTTTTAAGCACATAGTACTAAGTTCACATGACTTTACGTGCACAACTGGTAGTTATGTACTGGGTAAATAGAGCTTAGTAGCTTAGTAGCTTACTCGCTGTACACAGCTTAACTTAAACAGTCGACACTTTGAATAAGTTCCCACCATAACTCACTTATTACTACTACAGCAGCTACATGACTGGAAGCATGACAAGTATCGCACGGCTTGGATCTTAGTTTAGTTTTGCATATGATACAGTGCATTGCACTATGCTTGATTTCATACTGTATATTGCAATCATTTGCTATGACATTGCAATCATATTCTGTGACATTACAATCATATTCTGTGACATTACAATTATATGCCGTGACATTACAAAAATATGCTCCGAATTCTACAATTTTAGCTCGTGATGAAATTAACCATTTTGGGGACAAATTACAGCGACTGTCAGAAGCATTATTTGGTAGCATATTTATAAAAAATATGTATTTAGTACGGTTTCCCAGGAAAGCAAGAATAATCTTCCGGTGGTTACGGTTGGTTATTCACGAGGGTTCTCCAAGGAAATGATTTGGTTCGTAAATGTCATCTCGGTGATATCAGCAGGTCGGCCCGGCGTTCATGTAGTTTTACAGTTTTGTGTGCTATTAACAGAGTCGTTCTCTTATAATGACCTCTGAAACAAAATCTATTGGAGTTATTTTGTTAAGTAGGAGAGAGGGGGAGGGGCGTTGTTTAAGAGCCGCGTATCGTGATTGGTGGAAAATTTCTCTTAGCGTCTAGTTGCAACTCAGCAAGGAAATCATGTTAAGCGGGAAATATTTTGATTTCGATGTACGTACATCTTAATCAGAGTACAAATATTTAATGTATATAATTGGTTGCAGTGAGAACGAACGGAGGAAATCTATACTTGTGGCAAAACTCTGTACAAAATACAAAATTCTCATCATGTCGTCAAAAAATCATGTCGTTAAAAAACATCATTTCGATACTGAAAACTTGTTTGACTTCCGGTTTTAACTCTGCTGTCTCCTTCCTTTAGTGTTTCATCTTAGACGTTTAGGAAGAATTATTACTCAACAAAATACATTTTAAGCGATGCAATAGTACTTAATTTGCCTATTTATTTTGTGCAGACTATCTAACAATTGTCTGTCTTTGTGTTTCGGTATCATTTAACTTACAAGTAATTGAGAATTATTGCTGGTATTCAGCAGTTTTGAGGATTGAAAGTTCTAACTTCTTCCGTTGATTCTTGGTGAAAATACAACAATTTTCTTCTGGTCAACTTTTGTTAAGGCATGTGTTGGGATCTACTTATGAGCAGTAAAACAATGATGTGCAAATACCATGTTAACTCAACAGTCCAGCTTTATCTCCGACAAGTAAACTGAATACTGATATTATCAAACTGTAAACTGATATATCAACAGTGATATCTTATCTGAACTTAGGAGATGTACCCTTCAAAAGACTGGAGAGTCAAGTAATCCGATTTTCATCTCATTAACGGGAGCAGTTCATTTCCAATTTGATTGTCGATACCAAAATAGAAGCTTGTGTGCCACTAGGGAGTCATTCTACAGTTCTTGTAGGTCTTATCTCTCTTCTTACCGTATTTTGTAGCCTTCGTCTTTTTATAATTTCGTCTTTTTTATTATTTCCAATTGCGTCACATGCCGGCTACCATAGGTGGAAGTTTTTTAAGTTATTTTGTGATTTGCTGCTAGTCGATAAATAATTTTGTATTTCTTAAATTCTAATTTCATTTTCCCGATCCACGAGGGGCAGAATACAGTGGACCTCTACACGGTGAAACTGTTTAGACTTTTTTACTTTGTAATTGAATTTAACCAACTAACAATGCTTTATTTCAAAGGAATGGAAGAAGAAGATGGAGGGGATAAAAGAAACAACTCGAGTGGGTAAGTAAAAACTTATAAGTTTTCCAGTTGAATCCACGCTCGCTTAGATTTTTATAAGCATTCATCTCATTTATAAGGGAAAATCAATACGTACAGTAAGCACTGAATATTTTAGGATCTTAAAATTTGTTGAATTTATTCGAACAGATACCACAATTCTTCAACAAATCTTTAACTATCATTAAACCATCCAAATCGCTCGCAATCAATCTGATCTTATGAAATAAACTTAAGCCAAAGTCGATGATAAAGCAAATCTCTCTCTCTCTCTC